>SJXQ01003949.1:349435-380231 GCA_006408695.1 Aepyceros melampus | reverse complement strand
GAGTTCACATATTGCAAAAACTCTAAAGGAGGAAAACCTCCACTCCAGGAATAGTGCAGAGAAGAAGATTCCAAATATCCAAATTTAACTAATCGCTTATCCAACCCCCCTTGGCAATTTAGAAACTATTTCTCTATCAGCCAGATCACTTCTCTGTCTTAGAAGTACACTGTTTTCTATGGAGCCTGACTAGCAACCTGGGGCTGTACATTCCCCAACCTTTGTGTCTGCATGACTGTTTGGACCCCAGCGGGGATGAATCCCAGGATCATGAAGTTCATCCTTAGAACTTAATTAAAAAATATATAATCGCTAGTTTCACCTTCTGTAATTGTCATTTACAGTTTTCTAAGAAAATCAAAATTTTGCAGGTAAAATATCAGTTATTCCAGATTTTAGTACCTGGAGTTCTAATTACTGTAAAGCACGATTCCAGGGCAAAGTCCTATAGTTTAATGGCGGAATGCTAATTTGAATTTTAAGTGACTGTTGAATATTAACCCTGATGCTGTCCTGGCCAGCAATTTCTCAACCTCAGCACTACTGACCTTCTGGCTGGATAATTCTTTGTTGTCGCGGTTGTCCTGTTATAGGATGTTTAGCAGCCTTACCTTCTGACTTCAACCTACTAGGTGCCAACAGCAAACTCCCCGTTGTGACACAAAAGATGTCTCCTGGGGGCAAAATTGCCACCAGTTGAGAACTGCTGCTACTCTTATTAAAAGGAACATTCATTTATTAAACATTTCTATTCTACTTCAAAAAGAGCACAAAGTTAGAGTGCTTTTGTGGACAATGGAGTAAAAAAACAAAGAAAGAAAGACAGTAAATGATGTATTTCTATCCCCTTAGTGGAGTATTAAACAACCATTAAAAATGTACTTTAATAGACGCTTTGTAGGCATGAAAATATGCTTATCTTATAATGTTAAATAGTAAGAGAGCAGAACATGAGAGTATATCATCATATATGTATTCTATAAGACACATACATTTAAAAATTTTAATTTTAACTAATTTTTAGACACATGCATTTTTAAATATTGAAATATTCTAAAGGGAAAATACCTCTAGAAACACCTTAAAATAATGAAAATTATGGTTATCTATGAGTGGTCAGATAATGTAGTATATTTTTGTTTATTTAAATTTTTCTGTTTTCCCAAATAGTCTACTATGAACATGTATTTTTACAATTTTAAAGCAGACACAGAAAAAGGACAAAGAATCTTATGTTATACAGCAGACTCATGGTACATGAACAAAAAGCTGCGAACACACTGCCATCCTCTATTCCTAATTTAATTTTTCTCCACACCCTGAAGGAAGCATAGCAATTCCTTTCCTACTCATCTGATCCTTTTGCTCATTAAACCTTCACATCTGCTTCACTGTGGAGCCTTAAGTTTCAAAGGCCAGAATTCACAACACTGTTTATTTTATTTTACACCTTGCTGCTCAACCTGGATATACTCATTCATTTGTCCATTCATTCGCTTATTCCATACCCTGGTACTGTGCTGGGTCATGAGGATTCAGTGGGAACAAGATAGGGAGAGTCCTTCCTTTCATGAAAGACAGATACTAAATCAATAAACACGTACACAAACAAGATAATTCCAGATAGTAAAAAGAGTTGTGATGGCAATGAAATCTGGTGACATGTCAAAGAGAATAAGGAGAAAGCACTATTTTAGATTGGAGGGAAGTGGTGTTCCTGGAAGACTTCTCAGAGGAGGTGACATTAGAGTTAACAAATAAGAAGACATAGCCAGGAAAAATGGGGAAGATCAGGCACACACTTTTATGTCCAAAGATTCCAAACAAGCATGGAACATTCAAAGGAGAGAAGAAAGGCCACTGAGGTTGGAGATTTGCAAACAATGAGAAGAGTAGCTGGAGCCTGAGCTGGGAAGTTAGCAGGCCCGTGATTAGACAGCCTTGGCTCCGCCAGGCTTGCATCTAGGTACACTGGGAGGTAGTAGCTATGAATCAGAGTCTTTGGTGTCAGAGCCCTGAAATCTGCAATTTAAAGTAAGCTTTCAGGTGATGTTGAGGCCCTGGAAGATTCGAGAACCATTAGTCTAGTGTGTGCAAGCACCGTTGCTCGGTCATGTCCGACTCTTTGGGACCCCACAGACTGGAGCCCACCAGGCTCCTCTGTCCATGGGATTGTCCCGGCAAGAACACTGGAGGGGTTGCCATTTCCTCCTCCAGGGGATCTTCCCGACCCAGGGATCGAACCTACATCTCCTGTGTCGCCTGTATTGGCAGGTGGATTCTTTACCATTGAGCCACTTGGGAAGCCTTCTAGTGTGTACGGTTTTCTCAGAAAGTGTGGGAACTCTTTGACAGAAGCATTTAGTCAGCTAAATTCAAAGTTTTGCTACTCAGAGGGTGGTCCATGAATCAGCAGCTCCAGCATTATCTGCGAGCTTATTACCAAAGAAGATTCTCAGGTCCTTTCTCCAGATCAGAATCTGCAGTTCAACCACATTCCAAATGATTGACAGGAAGGTTTGAGGAGCCACCAACTTAATCCAGTACATTATCTATTATAATAAATCTTCTGTTGAGAAAAAAACCCGAATACTATGATATTCAGTGTAAAGAAGATTATGGAGCAACAAAATACCCTATTATACTATCATTTTTCTCTGGTATTAGGGAGTCCCAGAAAAACAAGGAAGCCAAGTAAAAATCTGTCCCCAGCTGTGCCAGTATTAAGCCTCCTAGACTGACTGAACTGTAGCATCTAAACTGAAACCTTGACATCTGAACTTGTGGGCTTTATAAAGGTGCCCTTGACTGAGTAATAGACACTGAAAATTATGTTACCATTCAGATTTAAGGGAGGGAAAGTTATTGATTAAAGCAACTAAGTATCAACTTTTACTTTTACTAGTATTTTATATAATATTTAAAAATACGTAAGACTTCAAGAAATACAAACACTATCATATCAGGAAAGGCTTCTATCATTAATGCTTAAAAATCATCAGTCTTATTCACGGACTCTCTTCCTCTGACCCCGCACGCTTTGTAACATTTTCCTGGCCTCATTGCCTTTGTGTCAGCATCTGTATGTTCTCCCTTTACTCTGTAAAATCTCTGTCTCTTTCTTTTCTCATTAACAAGGCTTTTTTTTTTTTTAATGGAACAGTTTAATTCTAGGATGAGTCTTGCTGCTTTTTCTTCGGTGGTTGGAAACAACCACATGTACAGAAGTCCTGTGTTTACTCTGGCTCTCGCTAATCAACGGGTTTTTTTCTTCCTTTTTTCATTCAGCAGACCACGACTCCTAACTTTATCTCTTTGTCCTTTGAAGCCAAAAGCTATTATTTCTAGCAGCCATCGCTAATTCAAGAAAAAACACTCTGTTTTCTCCCAAAGTGCCTCATTCTGTTTAAGGAAGCTAGAATTAGGAAAGTCTCAATTTCTATCAGCTCTCTGTTTTATTTTATGAAAGGATATTGAAGCAGAATGCAACAGGGCTTGAGAACAGAGGCAAAGTGTGTCTTCTCCATGTTCACCGGCTAGCCCCCTCCTTCCATATGATGATGGCCAAGCCCACCCACCCAAGGGTGTTGCATAGATTCACTGCAAAGTATAAACAAGGATTCATAGGTAAGGAGAGCTATCTTTTTAAACTTTTTCTTTATTTGGAAGCAGTGGCTGCTGCTGTACTTTTCCTACCTGCCTCAATCAGAAAGATATTTCTTCTGGAAAAGATCTGATCTTTGCCCCTAACCTGGTTGAAAGTACTAATTAGGATGGGAAGGAGACCAGGAGACCTCTCCTGGGGACAGTGCCACCGCCTGGAACAGTGATGGGGGCTGTTTTACTCAAGTGTCTGAGTGTAGTCTGTGCCTGTCTTGGTTAAACTCTTTGAAGAGGGCTGTTCTTGGATCTAGAGCTTCCATGGCAGGAGGGCTTGTCCATCCTCCAGACTTTAGAAGCAGAAGCTGCCGGAAATGAGGTCACTCTCTTAGTACATGTCCTGTGTGGTTTGGGTTACTTCTCAACTCACTGGCTGTGACATTGCTCTGCTATCTAATGATGGAGAATGTAAACATCCAACAGCATCATGTCATTGTCAGTACCATTAATAGAGCTAGTAATACACTGGTTGGGTAGTACAACAGCCGTTAGGAAAGTAGCAGCCGAAACCCACATGAGCCATTCTTCCAGCCATTTCACAAGAGTGCAAGCAACCTGAGGGCAGATGGCCATTCTGCACTGGTCATTGATGTGTCCCAGGACCAAGACTAGTGCCGGGCACAGAGCAGGTATTGTCTATGAGTGAGTGAATAAATGGACTCCATCCAGCAAGCCAGTGCTATTCCCAAGGTCTCCGGTGACTTCCAGAGCCCTGTCCCTTTTAGAGCTATGCTCCACCATCCTGTGTACAGATTTCTAGCTCACTTCACTGCACTGTGGGTTCCTTCATTCTGCCAGCACCAGAGGGTAACCCTGGGACTTCCCAAACTGCCTGGCACTTAAGCGGGTGCTTCATAGTTGAATCAGCTTTTAATAACCATTTGGCAAAGGAAGGAAAGAGATGAGGGCAGAGAGAAGGTGAGAGGGTGGAAAGGAAGGCTCTGGTAGGTGGTTCATCCAAGGTTGCCCTCTCAAGACAACTCCGTCTAGATCCGAGGAAGCTAAACTATGTTAGCTTTGCTATGTTATATATCACATATATGTTATGCAATGTTGTATATCACACACATGTTATGCTGTTATATATCACATATATGTTATGCAATGTTGTATGTCACATATATGTTATGCTGTTATATGTCACATATATGTTATGCTGTTGTATGTCACATGTATGTTATGCTATGTCGTATGTCACATATATGTTATGCAATGTTGCATATCACATATGTTATGCTGTTATATATCACATATATGTTGTGCTATGTTGTATATCACATATGTTGTGCTATGTTATATATCACATATATGTTGTGCTATGTTATATGTCACACATATGTTATGCTATGTTATATGTCACATATATGTTATGCTATGTTATATGTGTTGTTGCTGCTGCTGCTGCTGCATCACCTTAGTCGTGTCCAGCTCTGTGTGACCCCATAGAGGGAGCCCACCAGGCTCCCCCATGCCTGGGATTCTCCAGGCAAGAACACTGGAGTGGGCTGCCATTTCCTTCTCCAATGCATGAAAGTGAAAAGTGAAAGTGAAGTCACTCAGTTGAGTCTGACTCTTAGCGATCCCATGGACTGCAGCCCACCAGGCTCCTCTGTCCATAAAATTTCATTATTTCTGTATTTGTATTTTTGGCTGTGTTGGGTCTTCGTTGCTGTGTGTGGTTGTGGTGAGTGAGAGCTCCTCTCTAGTTGGCACCTGTGGGCTTCTTATTGCGGTGGCTTCTCTTGTTGCAGAGCACAGGCTGTAGGCATGCAGGTTCAGTACTTATAGCTCCTGAACTCTAGAGTGCAGGCTCAGTAGTTGCGGTGCACAGATTGAGCTGCTTCGCAACCTGTGGGATCTTCCTGGACACCAAGGACTGAATCGGTGTCCCTGGCATTGCAAGGCAGATTCTTAACCACTGGACCACCAGGGAGGCCCTGTAAGTTAGCTTTCTTACGTTATGTATGTCTTGGCTTGTATGTATGTCATGGCTGGGTCTGAACTAAACCTTCCCAACTCAAAACTATGAGAACCTTCTGGCCAGAGGGCAATTACAACTCCTAAACTAGGGAGTGTTTCATTAGAAACAGCACTGGGCTAGCAGAAGGAAATGCTGGATTTAAGTAGTTCTCTGCCCCTGGGAAGATCTCCTTCAGTTCTCTGGACCTCTATTTCCTCTTCTGTTTAAAGAGACTGGTGTTGCCATCTGCTCAGTCCTGGAGGGTGAAGTGAGACAGTGAATGTGAAAGTGCTTTGTAAGCGTAAAGCCTCTAGCATGCAAGGGATAGTGAGGGAAATCTCCTCCCCCCACCTCATATGTGTGTTTAGGGTGCCTAGTGTTCTTAGTCGCTCAGATGTGTCCAACTCTTTGCAACCCCATGGACTATAGCCTTCCAGGTTCCTCTGTCCATGGGGATTCTCCAGGCAAGAATACTGGAGTGGGTTGCTATGCTCTCCTCCAGGGAATCTTCCAACCCATGGATTGAACCCAGGTCTCCCGTATTACAGGAGATCTTTACCACCAGGAAAGCCCAGTTTAAGCCATCCTGTATCTAGCATCTCCAGCGCAGATTTCTGCAGGAAATCCAGGGTCTTGTCTGAACTTGGAGATCTGCTTCCTGGTGGACCCTTCTCCTGACACGTCCTTGTGCTGTGGATTACCTTCTTCTCTCTGACCTTGACGGTATCTACCTGTCTTCCTTCTACCTCCACCTTCCTCTGCTGAATCAACCTATGGTTGCATGCACCACTCACACAAGGTGCTCCTGCCTTGTGGCCTTTCCTTCCTCCCTTGCAGAATGAGCTGATGGGACTTCATTTAGGGAGAAAAAAATCAAATGCATACAGAGGCCAGCAGGCTGGCAGGTGGGTAAGGTGGTCTGTGGTAGGGGGAGTGGAAGAAAAGTGGAGAACGGGTATGCTCCCTCTAAAGGGGACAGTGACACCTTAGCGCCAGCCAGTTGTTGAAATGTGGGCAAGTGAGAACACTACATCATCTGACACTTAGAAAAAAAAAAATCTGGAAATCTGAACTTTTATGTGCGATCTCCTGACTTTTGAATGTTGGCAATGCTTTCAAATTTGTTAAATATGCCTTGGGAGCCAAATAAAACACATATGCAGGCTGAACTCAGCCTATGAGTCTCCATTTTGTGACCTGAGGTCTCTGAGCATCCTTTAAGCTTTAAGAGCCGTGGCTCTTCTGGGCTGTGAAAGTTGCTAAAAAATACCCCAAGCAAATTCCACCCTTTCCTCTCCTCTCAAGTCCTCTTTGTGTCTCACCTGAGCTACTGTGGGGCTTCTCTGGTGATTCAGATGGTAAAGAATTTGCCTGCAATGCGGGAGACCTGGGTTCACTTCGTGGATTGAAAAAAGATCCTCTAGAGAAGGGAATGGCAACCCACTCCAGTATTCTTGCCTGGAGAATTCCATGGATAGAGGAGCCTGGTGGGCTACAGTCCATGGGGTTGCAGAGTTGGACATGACTTAGCAACTTTACTTCACTGAGCTACTGTGACAGCTTCCCTCCAACTCTCTGTATCTACACACATGACCTGTGTAGATACAGAGGAGACAGAGTGTCTGCAAATATAATTGAGTTGAGATGAGGTCATGAGGGTGGACCTCAAATCAATAAGATTAGTGACCTCATAAGAAGGAAAAAAGAGACACAGAGACAGACATGCACAGCGGGAAGATGATATGAAGTCAGACAAGGAAAACGCCATGTGACAATGCAGGCAGACAATGGAGTGATGGGTCTACAGGCCAAGGACTGCTGGCAACATCAGACACCAAGAAAAGGGCATGGAGCAGCTTCTTCCCTAAGGCCGAGGGGTACATGGCTCTGCCAACACCCTGACTCCTAGCCTCCAGAATTGTGAGAAACTAAGTTTCTGGCATTGTGTTTGTTACACCAGCCCTAAGAATGAATACACTGGCCAATTAGAGGGTGGACACCAGGAAAAGAAGGCAGATCAGCCACCATCGTCTTCCTTCCCTCAGAGCACACCCAGACCATGAAAACCTGACCCTCTTCTCAGTTTCTTGAATTTCCTAAAATGTTAACTACTTCCTTAAATGTTCCCTGGATTTTCCAGGAATGTTCAAATCAAGCTTTGTACGTGAAAGAACATGTGCTTCTCATTGGTCCTCCTCATAGGGAGACAAAAATATACCAGCCGCTCAAGCTTGCAAGCTACTTCTCCACTGTGATAATTCAGATGAAACATCTCCCTGCTCCGTGAACAACCGTGTGACCTGCAGTCTGTGAAAAGCACAGGAGAAAGAGAGGACTTGTTTTTCTGCGAGAGAGAGGGCGAGATCGGGAATAAAGCCCTACACACTGCTATGTGGACACATCATGTCCTCGATGAAAAAGACATCAAAATCATTTTATCTCTAAATATTAACAAGGTCTTCATAGGGTGGATAATGCTTATCACAGCCATAAAGCATCCAGTGCTTGCTGAAGGAAGGGAATGGGGTTAGTGTGTGGATTCACAATCCATGTGCATCCTGCCACTTCTGTCAACACTGCCTGGTGAGCTGGAAGGACCCTGGTTAGGAGAGTTCTGTTAGAGGGAGGTGTTGAGAGAGCAGATCGCTTCCTGTGAATCCCAGCTGATTCTACTCCTCCAGAGGCTTGTAAGTAGAGTAGGGAAAGGGGAGGATGCGGAGGTTCGATTTACTTATTGTAGAATTCTGGGTCGGGGTTTGTGTTAGAGAGAGATTGGCAGTACTCAATCTTCTTGGGAAGATTTGTGACAGGACAAAAGGAGAGGAGAATGGTGAAGAGCTGAATATGCATGCTCCGGAGCTGGGCTGTCTGGGTTTAAATTCTTGCCAGGCATTGTGCCCTTAGATGTTTCACTTAACCTCTCTATACCTTAGTTTCCTTATCCATGAAATAGGTGCAATGATAACACCCACCTCACTTGGTTGTTGCAGGGATTAAGTGAGTTAATTCAAGTAAACCCTCTGAAACATCATGTGACACTTTCTAATCACTAATTACAGCTTATTTAAATGGTTGATTGTGGCCCAGTGTTGCGAAGGAAGGGAGCATTCACAAGTTCAATGGTTTAAAACAGTGTCCATCTATTCCCCTAGTTCTGGTCAGTTGGTCCCACTCAGGTGCTGGCTGGAGCTTGGCTGATCTTGGTTGGGCTTAGCAGAGGATCACTCTGCACTGTGCGGCTTTTATTCTTTCACCAATACTGGTGAGCATGTTCTTTCCACGGTGATGGCAGAGGCACAAGGGTACAAGGAGAAACATACAGGCATCTCGGGGCCCAGTCATGGCACTAGCATGCCATTGCATCAAGTCACATGGTCAGACCCGAAGAGACAGGGAAATACACCCTGCCCTGGGGGTCATCAGTGCAAGTCCCACAGCAAAGGCTGCGGATAAGAGAGAGCTGAAGAACTGTTGCTCAGAATGAGAACTACCATAATAACTCTTTTTATTATAATTGACATAGGAAATATTAGACTGAGAAATCAGGTCAAGAAAGTATATCCTTACCTTCAAACAACAGCTGACCTTGGGCAATCACTCCTCCACCCAGAGTAAGAGGGTATAATTTGTTTATGTAAATAACTCAGGCTCCAACTCTCACCCTACCTTCTATACAGCCAAAGAAGTTCCTTCCTGGCCACTCCTAGCTCTGAAGATTTAGGTAAGTGTGTACGTGTGCGTGCGCGTGTGCACATGTTAGATAGAATCTGATCTTTGTTAACATCTGCAGAAAATCTATTTGAGCAGCATTCCTAAAAGAACTCTTCTAGAAATGATTACTCGGGATGCCGTACTCTTAGGCTATGGTAAGCCCCCTAGTTAGCACAATGATTAAGAATGGCAGGTTTGGGGAGGGATGTTATCTTAGCTACCCCAGAGCTTTGGCCCAATAACCAGGGCAGGAGGGTTCTTAAAGGGACAGGACAGCTTGTTGCAGAAATTAAGTCTTCCTACTCTGTTTTTGTTTACTCCTTTGCACTTACGTGTGTGTTTCAGGAGAATCCCGCAATAGCAAAGAAGCCCAGGAGAAGACAGCACAGGTTCTTTGGCACCAGGGGGCCAGCTGCTCAACTCTTTTTACCTGCAGAGGCAATAGCTAGGATGGCACATGGATGTATGAGTGCAAAGACAAGTGGGCAACTGGTCTACCTGTGCCTTCATCAGTACTCTTCCCACTGCTAAATTTGAGCCCCAGACCCTTCTCCAAAGCCCCCAGTCCCACGATTCCTGCTGAGAAAAAGGAGAGAACCAAGCCTTTGTCAGTGGCTTCAGACTTTTTGATGACAACTTGTGCTAAGAAGCACATCGATCATTGTGGCCTGGTGCACACACATATATGGCTGAAACAGAGCTTCGTAAGTCACTGTGTGTGTGCTCAGTCATCAACTGTGTCTGATTCTTTGCGTTCCCATGGACACAGAGTAGCCCATCAGACTCCTCTGCCCATGGAATTTTCTAGACATGTGGGATGCCATTTCCTCCTCCAGGGCATCTTCCTGACCCAGGGATCGAACCCACATCTCTTGCGTCTCCTGTACTGTGGGCAGATTCTTTACCACTCGAGCCACTTGGGAAGCCCTCATAAGATACTACATTAATACAGAGTGTGATCTACACTGCTATTTTTTATTCTATTACCCTTAAACAACAATGCTTAGGACAACCTGCTAGACTGATTTCATAATGTGCTAATATTAGGGTCCCAACCCACAGTTTGAAAAACTCCGGGCCAGTTCCAAGATGTGTGTCAATAGGTAGAGGGGTAGAGAAACAAAACTTTTAAGAGCCACAGACCTAACACTTGTCTAAAGCAAGAGACGGTTGGTTAGAAAAAACTAAGAAAGGGTGCCGCGAATGAAGCAGTGGGATGTGTCTGTGTTGTTTTGATGTGGGCACATCACCAATGGGTGTGAATTGTTAGTATTTTTCCTGCCCAGGACTAGAAAGACTATTGGAGAAAATGGTATCCAGTGTTTTCTATTCCTTCTAAAAGAAAAGACACTTATGTTTCAAAAATGGACTAACTTAAGTGAAATGATCAAATAGGTCACAGTGTAAGTGACTATGATAATGTGAAATTGTGAATGTGGAAGCTGCTGGGAAATTCTGATGGATATGGAAGCTTTCAGGGTACAGATGAGGAAACCAGTCAATGGAGCAGACAAATTATGATTATGGCCCAGAGTTGACTATTAAGCAGTCATAGCTCCAGGTGTTTTGGGGTCCAGCTGTTCATTCTCTGATCTCTGGGTCTCAGTTTTGTTATGAATGACAGTGGCCCTGTCTGTCTCACTGGACTGGTGTGAGATGAGACAGGTGGAAACACCCTAAAGTCTAAACACCGAAGCCAGCTCTGCAGGCTGGTTAGTGTTCCTGTTCGCATCCTTCCCATCAGGAGAAAAACCTGCCTGGCACATTTGCCTCTTTATCCATGTTTACATCCATGTGACTGTCCGGGCCTCTTACTGAATGTGGCTTTGATTATAATAAGATGATGTAACCCCTGGTGTCTCTGCATCATGTCCACCCAGACTGCGCTGTGTCAGGATTCAGCTGGTCTGGTCCCATCTTGGGTCTAATAAGGAAGGACCAAGGGGCTTCCCTAGTGGTCCAGTGGCTAAGACTCTGCACTCCCAATGCAGGGGGCCCAGGTTTGATCCCTGGCAAGGGAACTACATACCACAAGCTGCAACTAAGATCCAGTGCAGCCAAATACACGATAAATAAATTTAAAAATTAAAAGGAAGGACAGATTTGTGCAGCCTCCAACTCCATGTCATGTGTCTTCAAAGTCCTCCATAGAACATCAGTAAAAAGTTGACTCTAGAACTGCCCTTGCAGAGCGGAGTAGCCAGAGTCTGTTCAAGGTGTTTATAAAGGCCCCATCACATTCCCCACCCCAGTCCTCCTGACTTTAGGGCGGATCAGAGCCAAGCTAACAAGCAGTCTCTGAGTCTTTGTTAAACCTGAGTTCAGATGGATGTAGAAACACAAGAGAAGCCAAATCATATGTTTAAAAAGTTAAGAGGAAACCAAGCTCAGCAAGGAACTACAATCCTGGATTTAGCCTGGGTGAATTTTCCTTCTCTGGGATTTCCTGTCCCTTTTTGGGGATGTTTCTATCTATCCAAATGTTCAGTGGCAACTGGTCTAAGGTCATCAACTGAACGGTGGAAGAAAACCTTACACAGTACTTGGGTTTAGCTGCTAAAACCTCTGTGGCTACCCAATCAACCTAAAGGCAGGCTTACAAGACACATGTTCCCAGCCTCCATCTATCTATCCTTAGGAGAAAGAGGCCAAACTTGAAGACAGGGCTTAAAGAACCATCCCTAACAATAAAGGCCAGGCCAGCATGGGGCCCCAACTGCCTGGGGGGGCAGGGACAGTGGGGCTGGTGGGGGGAGGTCCTTAAGGAATGTAGAGTAAGTGAACCCAAAAGTCTGCCTCCTGCAATGTTCTTAGACTGCAGTTAAAATTTAACAATTTTTTTTTTATGTAAATCATCTGGTATGTTCAATTGCATGGGGGGTTGGGGGTGGCAAAGAGGGAACAATGGGCTGGGATTAGATAATTTACTTAGTCTAAAATTCCAGGAAGTTTGTGTTGATCTGGGCCTGGATCTTGTTACTTTTTAGCTTCAATCTAAATCTTTATCTTCCTAGTATAGTTGAGAGGACATTTTTTACTTAGCCATTCTTACAGTTGTAATTTTTTCCCCCTTTCATCAAATAGAGCCAGTTAGATTAGCAGCTCTTAGCACAGAGATGAAAATATTGGTAGGGCCCATTGGGCCCTGTTTTGTTTATTCTAACAGAGCAGGCTTTGATCTAAACATATTTCCTGGGGTCTGGACGAGATGACCTAATTCCTGTCTTATCCGTCTCCACTTTCTGTGAATCTCAGATTGCGCTTGACTGTGGAGCCCTTTGAAATTCACTTTACATTTTTCCCCACTTTGTTACCCACTCTGACATTTGTTTCATTTGGGGTAGGGGTGTGTAGCTCCTAGTAAAAGACTCCAATGCTTTATTTTTCTAACAGGACTGCTAAGTTTTAACAGAGTGGGAGATTTTTTTCCCTTAAGTTCTCTCCTTCTTGACATTCGCAACACGCCAAAACCAATAAGCAAATAATCTACTGCTAGAAATTTTATGTCAACTGCAAATCAGTCAGGATTTTCTGTATGACACTTTTTTTCTAATTTAAAAAACAAAAGAAAACAAAAAACTGTCCCCCACCCCCTTACACATCAATTGAATCAACCTGGCCCAGGAGAGAGGCAAAGACTTAAAGCTCAAAGTGACTCTTGAGCCAATCGGTTTCCCTGAATGATCTGGAGAAACCTGCCCCCTTCCTTACCCTATGCACCCCTCCCCCCTCCACAGCCACTGGCCTGAGGGGCCCTGGGTAGCTTAGGTCTTGTCACTGGTCTCCCTTTTTCCACCCTAGTTTCCTGTCAATCACCAAACTGCTCTTCGGAGCCTATTTTCCAGAAAGAGGGAAGCCCCTGTGTGTGTATGCGGGGCTGGGGATAGGAGTGGGGGTAGGGGTGCGAGTGGGGAGCAACGCAGATGAAGGGGGAGAAACACACACACACACACACCACACACACACACACACACACAGAGGAATACAGGGAAGGGAAGACGGGGAGATAAGGGGCCACAAGAAGGCGAAAGAATGACCGCGACACAGTCGAGACCCAGAGAAAAAGAAAAAGCATCCTTATTCCAAAAGGTGGCGGGAAAAACACTCAAGTTGCTGCCGTTTGTAAATTTTGAGTGATGGCTACAAGAAAGTTGGTTATTCGCTGCGCTCCTCTGTTTTGTTTTTCTACAAGTCACATTAAAAAAAAAAAAGGAACTGAGGCAAATGTCACCAATATGAATATTTTTAGTCCAAAAATGTGAATTTGGCTGTTATCATTCCGGGCAGCAACAAGCCCAGGAAATTCGGTGTTCGGCGATTCCAAAACTATCTCGACGCACCTCCAACTAGAGAAGGGGGCAAAGAAAGGCGAAAAAGTGAGGCGAGGCTTGGCGGGAGGGGGTGGGGCGGCGCGTTCACTTCGGCCTCAAAATAAACTTCGTAGCTTTATAAATATGAATCCATTTCTCTTCCGCCGGGCTGAGCCGAAAGGCTGAGTGTATTTCTCACTCAGAGAGGAAGCAGGCTAAGGGCGATTTCTTGTTTTGGAAACGAATATAAGGGGGAATGGGAAGGTAATGATCAATAGATTAGAGAGAGAGTCGATCGATGGATGGATAGGCAAGGACCAAAGCGAAGAGGGAAGGGAGGAGACAGACACACCGACTGAGACCCCGAGGTTCCGACTTTCTCCTAAGGCTACGCTCACCTCGGAAAGTCTGTCCAAACGAAACGCTGCTTTTGCTCCCCTTAACTCATCAGAAAAAGCTAGAAAGGAGGAGGTCGGGGGTGAGAGAGAAAAGAAAAAAAACCCGCCCCTGCCCGCCCCGCCAGCCTGGCGGAAATGGACGCGCAGCTGGGGAGGCGCAGGGCCGTGACCCCCGCGCCGGCCGCGGTGGGAGCCCCGCGGTGGGGACCCCGCTGCGGCCGGGGGACTGAGGGGGTCGGGGGGAGCGGTCCAGCAGCTGAGCGTGTGCTGGAAACCCGCGCCGGGGTTCGGCCGACAGGACCCCTTTGGAGAGGTGGGCGTGGGGAGGGAGGGGGAGCGCCGAGGGGCGTGTACGAGCAGGTCCCTCTCGGAGGCCGGCGGCCCTCGGATGCCCCCGCAGGTTTCAGGCTTGGTCCCCAGAGAAGCGCCCGGATCCAAGGACCACGCAGGCCTGGGCACCCAGTCGTCGTCACGCCCAGCCCTGGGAAGAGGTTGAATGCCTTCTTTGGCGGCGAAAACGTCCCCCTCCGGCCCGCGTATGACAGGAGCAGCCAGAATCCCACCTATTCGCTTGGTCCCCACTTTTGAGCAGAGGGGTCTCTCTCGGGGAGACGTGACTGGGACCCTAGAGGCGCAATCGAGGATGCTCGCTAGCGCGCTGAAACATCTGGGTGATTCGCCGCAGCGCGCAGCCCAGTGCCTGGCCTCTCGGGGTTTGGGGGCGCCGGTCCCCATATGGCCAAAGCCTTGGGTCAGCGCCCACCTTTTGGCACGCCCCTCCTGGGCCCCAGACCACTTAGCCTGGGGTGGCTCGCTCTAAGTGGCCATGGAGTGGCCTGCGCCCCGATGGAAACTTCTACTGGAAGGTGGCCCGGACGCTTCTCCCTTACCTGGGCGCAGGGCCACTGTCTGCCGGCAGTTTACCGCCTCCCTGGAAGAAAAAATTCGCCGACCCCTCTAGACACCAACTTCCACCCAGTCCATTTGCTGACCCCAAAATAGTGCTCTGGAGGAAAACATGTTCTAGGGGAAACCCTAGAACAAAAGGAGAGAGGAAGAAATCAGACTGAATTCTGGTGATGCAACATTCAAGTCGACTCTACATATCCTTTGTCATGGATTTTTTCTTTCAAATATGTGTGTGTATTTAAATGCCTAAAAGACTAATTAAATAAAGACCAAGTTGACCTCGCTGGGTTGAGGCCCAGTTTCAGATTATATAACCCCAGCTGCCCCGGGAATTCTCCAGCAATGCTGCTCACAGCCGCCTGGAAAATGACTGAATCAAGGGAGTGAAACCACCGGAACAGGAGAAATAAAGCCAAAGTCTCCAAGGGCACGAATATCCTGCTTA
The DNA here is from genome assembly GCA_006408695.1 of Aepyceros melampus. Classification (NCBI taxonomy): domain Eukaryota; kingdom Metazoa; phylum Chordata; class Mammalia; order Artiodactyla; family Bovidae; genus Aepyceros; species Aepyceros melampus. The sequence goes on along the minus strand of SJXQ01003949.1, from coordinate 364,838 downwards.
AGGAAACTTACCTGGCCCAACGGAACCTCCTATACCAACTTTTTATTTCACACCATTTTTTTCTTTTTTTCTTGGGGCAGAGAGGTTGTAAGAAGAGTAGCCAAACAAGTAATTGATATTGGGAGAATATCTAGATCCTCCAAATTAAAAAAAAAAGAAGAAAAAGAAAACACATCTCATGCAAACCTGTTTCTGTTATGCCTTTTACAATTCCTTATTTAGAGAGAGAGAGAGATACATACATAATTTACTGGTGCCTGGGGAAATGCTAAAATACATTTTGGGGCCTGGCTAATTAGAAATGCACTCTAGAAACACAGACACAGTATTTTGTTTTATCTGTTGCAAAAAAAAATGTATTTGATTACTTGAGTAAAATTACAGTATCTCTGTTGTTAGTAAGTATTAAATGTTAAAGAAATTGGACCCCCCCCTTCCTTTCAACTTTCCAAGAAAGTGCATGTAACAGTCCTTTTTTTTTCCTTCCATACCTAATACAAAATAAACAAACACTATACCTGCTCTCTTGATCAAGAAGAAGCATTTGCTCTTGTAAGGAACATATGTACATTTTAATGAAAGTGATATTTCTTTTTGTATATACAAGAGCATCTACATTTTCTCCACTGAAAGTTGTTCAAGATGCTATTCTTAGCAGCATTGTGAAATTCCAGCACACATTTTCTATTGTGAATATACCTACAAGGCAAAATGTTACGTCTTAGTTTCAACTACCAAAACAACACTTGTATTTTTCTCTAAAGAATTCTGCGTGCTTATCACTGTACAGAAACTTATTAACATTGAGGACGACTCAAGTAAAAAGCACAATACAAATAGCAGTTCAAAACGGAAAGGGTTAAATCTACCAAAAAAAAAAAAGGCAGGTTGAATTTTAGGAAAAAAACAAAAAAACACCCAAACCTTTCAAAGAACCACACAGTTCAGTCTGTACTTTCGTCCTTTCCTTAAATTTGTTTCAAAAGATTAGACAATGTGTTTGCTGATAAAATTTTCCAGCAGGATCAAAGTATACATTTATATACAGATTTTATTAGAGATCTAATGCATCACTGAGGCATTGCATCAACACCAGATTCATATTAAACTGGATATAGAAAATAAGTTAATGCCAGATTAAGACCGCCTAGCAGGGCAACTTGCAATTGCCATAAATGTTACAGCAAGTTTACAGGACTCTAGTCAATTAGTATTTAGTCCAAAAATACAGAAGACCAAAGTTAACGCTTGCATTCTGTTTGCAAAGCCAGGTTATATCAGGACGATCTCTTTGCTGTCTTCCACGAAGCGGGTAAAACGGAAGTTGGTTCCGTTCTCACTGCTTGCCATCTTCTCCAGGCCAGCCAGGGGCGCGCTGGGCTCTGAGTTCTGGAGCTTCTCCAGGTTTCCTGTCAGCCCACTAACAGGTGAGCTGCTTCCACTGCCCAGGCTTCCAGGAATTGGAGGGATGCCCCCATTCTGAATGACGGAGATCTCGTTGGCCTTCATCGCCAGCCCGTTGGAAAGCGCGGCTGCGTACTGATTCCAGAAACTGGAAGGATCCCCGCTTCCTGACCTGGCCACCAAATCCTTCTGGAACATTTCTGGGAACTTGACGGGATTGCCTCCTAGAAACGTCATAGGGCCATCCACAGAGAGCCGGCGACCACGGCGGGCGGGGGTGCTATTCCACATGTGAGTGCCCATGTGTACCTGGGATGCGGGAGAGAGGGGAGGAGGGAGGAGGAAAACAGAGGAGAGAGAAGGGAGAAGCTTAATAGCTGAATCTCTCTCAACTCACATCCCAACACTCGACAGGGCCAGTGGCCACAGTGTCTGTTCTTATTACACGCCGGGCAGTGGGAAGGGTAACAAGAACCGTCCACTCCAGTCTGCTAGTAATAAGGTGTCCACTCTCTGCAGCCCTGGTCTGCCTCCCCTCTGCCTGGGAAAGGATGCCTTACTTACTCCTTTTTTATTACCTGTATTTAGCTTATAATGGCCTTGAGCAAGCCAGTCAGTTGCAGATAGCTCCTTCCAGGGTGAGAATTGTTATGTCCACTCTCATTGCCATGGCAAGTATTGTATCTGACACCCTTTACCCTATAAATGTCCTTTTCAGATGGAAAGAGAGTGCCCCTCACTGATTGCCCAATGGAGGGCCTGTGCGTGGAACGAAAAAGCCAGAAAGTAATTATTCATCTCGCATTACTGGCAGCAATCTCTAGAGAAATACTCTGTCAACAGAAAAATGTACACAGTAAGAGCGCTCAACTGTTGCTCTAGAACTTAAGCATATTTGTTTCTTTCCAGCATGTATCAGTAGGAAATGTTGTATGATCAATTATCATAATACCCATTAGCAGAGTGGTGACGTTACTGTTTTTAGAAAGACAAACCATGCTGGACTGCAGAGTTATGAAAAAAATAGATGCCCACACAGAGGAGAACTGTAATTATTAAGTGGTATGGGCAGCACACAGGCCACATGGAGGTCTTTAATCAATACCCCATGGCAACGCGGGGCTGTCTGACCTGGTAGGTAGAGCAATTCATTAGGTGCACTTAGCGAGACAACAGGGCCAGGCCGCTGCTTCGCTTAGGCACCAAATTATTCAAGGCACTCTGCCGTTCAGCAGGCTGCAGCCTGCCCTGGTCCCTGCCGTGATCCTGACCTGCGTAGGCACCCACACTTCTCCAGATAAGCCACGCAGCAGCAGGTTCTCTTGCGAGAACTTGCCCCCTGACTGTCTGGACCAAAGACTCTGGGAGTGTGCTTTACGAACCCTCAGTGGCCTCGAAAGAAAGAAGGCTGCTGGGGTCTGTGTGTGGGTGAGGTGCAGATGGAGTGAAGTACCTTAAGATTGCCTTTTGTTGTGAAAGCTCTTCCACAAATAGTGCAAGCAAAGGGTTTCTCTCCAGTGTGAGTTCTCTCGTGAATCTGCAGGGCACTCGACGAGGAGAAGGTCTTACCACACGTGTTGCAGTAGTGCTGTTTGGGGGTTCTCCTGGGCAGAGCTGGGAGCAGAACTGGGGACGTGGCAGAGGATGACAGAGGCCCAGAAGGGACGTGACTGGTGGGGGTGTCCTTACTGTCCTGAGGAGTCACATGCACGAAGCCGTTGACCTCTGTCTTGATGAGAGATGCCAACGAGTTGGCGGGAATCACCGCCGAGTTCTGATTGGGGCCAAGGTTGGAACTGGGCTCAAAGAGCTGTGATGGTAGATCCCGCATCTGATGTGTCAACATGTGTTGCTTCAAATTACCCTTGGTGGAAAAGCCACGATTGCAGACTGTGCAAATAAATGGTCTCTCTTTGGTATACTTCTGTAGTGAATGTCCAAGGCACTCTGACAAGCAAAGGTTTTGCCACAAATGTCACAAGCAGTGTTTTTAAATTTACCCCGGTCTCTGAAAGGGAAGAGGATTCCCAAAGAATCTTCTTTGATGATTTTCTCTGTGTGACTAGATGTCAAATCCAGAGCCCCACCATTCACTGGGGCGGGAGACAAACCATTGGCAAAGTCGCTTGCCCCTGCTCTCTGCAGCTTCTCCTCTGCGCTGGGTGACTTGTGGAATTCCTGGGCGCTGTTGGATGGGGACAGAGCCTGCATGGAGGAGGTAGACTCTGAGATGGCCGGGCTGCCTGCACTTTGGCTCTCCATGTCGCCACCCACCGAGGATGAATCGTTGGTCAGGACGTCCCCCTCGACTGACCCATTCTCCACCGACTTCAGGCTGGCCTGCAGCTGCTCTGCCAGGCCGGCATTGATCATCTTCATCTGATTTTCCAAAGCGGCGATGCTTGACATCTCTAGAGGCAAAGGCGAGGAAGACAGGCTGTCTTGGGACGCGTCTGCGGACTTGGGCGTGTCCGGGATGCTGCCCTCGGGACAGTCTTCCATGTTTTCATCGGAGAAAGTGTCTAGGTCATCAAAATTTTTCTCGTCAAAGGAGCCCGTGTCGGACTCCATGGACTCGGGGTAGCTGTCAGGGACCGGGGTGTTGGGAATCTGGCCCCCCATGTGCATCCGAATGTGCTGCTGCAGGACCACGGCGTTGGTGAACTTCTTCTGGCAGATGGGGCAGGAGTGCTGGACTCTGAGCGGGGGCATAGCTCGATGGACGCTGTAGTGGGTCTTCAGGTTGCCTTTGGTGGTGAAAGCCCGGCCGCAGATCTTACACTTGAAGGGCCTCTCCCCGGTGTGGGTGCGGTAGTGCATCTTCAAGGCGCTCTGGCAGCTGAGGACCCGGTGGCAGATGACGCACTCATTGGGGTCAGCGGCCTTCTTGTCAATGTTTTCCACCAGTTGCTGAAGCTTGGATGTCTCTGAGGCCTGGGCTGGTCCAAGAGTCCCCCAAAGGGAAACTTCGCCTTGAACTGCTCGGACATGAGCGGCAACAGAGGGTTGGTGAAAGTCGAGGCACTGCCGGGACCGCCGTCAGATGCCAGGGAGCTCAGCACGCAGGCGCTCGGGGCTGAGGCCGGGCTGGGGACCACACCGCTCTCTTCGCCTTTGCCGCCGGGAGGGGGCGCAGTGGGGCCTTCCGCTTCCTCCGGGAGCCCACCCGGGTTTCTCGCGGCCGGCTCGGGGGCCCCAGAGTCGCTTGAGACGGAGCCCGGGGGGCTGGCGGCAGAATGGCTGATGGGGATGGGGGCTGGCTCTTCGGTCTTGATGAAGGGGGTGAGGTTCGGGAGGGTCGGGGGCAGCGGCAGGCCGACAGAAGTGGTCAGGGTGGGCAGGACGGGTTTGGTGTCTAGCCAGCTGGTGACCGGCTTTTCTGGAGGGATAGACATGCCGTACGGAATGCCGGTACTGGTGGGTATGTTGTCCAAATGCTCAGGCACGGGGTAGGGGTTCATCTGGATATGAGGGTACTTCTCTTTGTGGCGCTGAAAGTGGACTTTGAGGTTCCCCTTGGTGGAGAACCTGTTCCCGCAGATGTTGCACTTGAACGGCCTCTCTCCGGTGTGGGAACGAAGGTGGATCTGCAAGGCACTGTCGCTTCCGAAGACCTTTGCACAGAACCTGCACTTGTGTTTGAAGAACGCCTCATCCGAAGCGCTCTTGGCTTCGAAGGCGGTGACATTTGGTGGCTTGCTTTTTCTTTGCTGGGCCAAGGCGGACAAGGGGTTTAAATCCTCTGCTGTCGTTCCAATGTTGGGCAAAGGGCTGGGGAAAACCGAGTTAGCGGGGGCCGGCTGAGGTAGAAGTGGATTAGATGCAGGACTCAACAGGCTGCTTATTGCAAAAGCTGGTGAGGATGAGGCAGGGGCCGCGGGGTTGCTGGTGTGGGAGGCGCCCGCGCTCGAAGCCACTTTTTCCGAGGATGGGGTGGGAACTGCTGCCGCCAATATGTGAACATGGGGGAAGAGCCGCTGTGTGGGGGGGCGATGGTGTTGCCGGAACTGCTCTGAGGTAGCTGGATGGGGGGGAGCTGTTTCACACCGCTGATGCTGGCAGATTGGCTGGCGAGGCTCTGTGCTAACCCAGCTGCCGCCGCCAGCTGCTGAGATAAATGGGAGCTGAGGGTGGACAAGGGGTTGGCAGATGTTCGTAAAGTACCTGGAGAAGGACTGGAAGAGGTTGGCAGGTCTGCATTCTGAGAAGCCAACAGCAATATTTGGTGACGAATCTGTTCAATCAGTTGCAGCTGGTGGATCTGTTGCTGCTGCAGAGCTAAGAGCTGCTCCATCAGGGCCGGGACGGCCAGCTTGCCCCCGGAGGCCCCATTGCACCTCGCTTCCTGGGAGAACTGGGCCACTGCCACCTTGGTGCTCTGGAGGTTCTCGATGATGACGTTGCTGTTGATCACGGAGAAGTTGCCCAGTGTTGTCAGGTCCCCGAGTTGAGGTAGAGAGGTTGTGATCGCTGAGGTACCTGCGCCGGAGCTGCTGCTGCTGCAGCTAGGGGGGACGCTGCTGTCGCCACCACTGCTCAGAGGCCCACTGGCGCCTTTGGGAGCTGCCGGGGCCTCCACCTCCATGGACTCTTCCCTGTCCGGTGCCTGGGCTTCGGCCAGGTCGCTGCACTCTCCTTGCTCTGTTTTGTTAGCCGTGTCATTCATTTGTTCCTGGGGATGATCGGGAGCGGGGCTGGGGCTTGAGAAGGTTTCAGGTGGGGAGGCTGGACTTTCATTTACGATTAGAACTAATTGGTTTTTAGTACAATTCTTCTTGTGGAGCAGAAGATCTGACAATTCGAAGAACTCGGCGCAGCACCGGCCACAGACGTGGGCATCCTTGCTCTTAGTGGTGCGGTTGGGTTGACCCTTCTCTGTGTCTCCTGCAAACATGAAAAGGAGCAGGATTAGCAATGAAGCCAGGACACCCAGAGTCATCCAGGACTTCAAAAAAAGAGAGAATGGGGGTGGATCAACTCTTTTTTCCTGCAAAACTCAAAAAACTATGGCCCCAGAAAACCAATCAATATTCCTTAAGAACGTCCTTGATTAAATGTTTAGGCTGTTGGAGGACTCCCTATCAATCTGGTATCTCCGAGAGCCACGGTCTTCAGGTAATCCATCAAAATATAAAATACTATGAACTGCAGACATTGGTGCATAATGAAATTCCATAGCAAAATATTGATTTCCAATATTTTATACACCTTATTGTCTACTCATCCATCCAGAGAGGGTCCAGCCACCATCCTGAGGACTTATTAGGCTCTTGAGTTTCTGTCAGCCTTATTCATTTTCAACTGATTCAAAGATATCTGTGACAGTTTGTTCTGTCACTAAACTAATTTGTAGTCATTCAGGTTCCAATCAGTGGTTGACAAGGGGGAAAAAAAATGCCTATCACCAAGGTGAAGACTGACAACTTGAAAATCACCTCCAGCCCCTACCTGGAACCTGAGCTACGTTTGATCTGTGACAAACACACTTTAGCCACATCAGTAACAAATCCTCTGGACACTCAAGACTCAGCTGAATACAAGAGAAAGCAAAGAGACACACACACACACACACACACAAACACAATGATCAAAATCCGTTACAAGGTCTGCCTGGCACCTATATATCAGGTTGTGGCATGTTTATTTTTAAAATTAAAGAATGCAACTGGTTACCATCCCACTAATCAAGGAATATATGCCACTATGCTCCAAATGGCAACATTATGCCTGTAAATAGTTCATCAAAAGTGCTCTTTCTATCTATAAAAACTGGCACAAGATTTACATTTCTGATTAAATATCAACTTAAAGAAAGATGTGTAGTTAAGGGGAAGTGAAGAAATAATTCTTGTTTTCTAGTTGGGAAATGCTTTGCAATTCTCCTTGTAAGCAAAGAGACACACACACACACACACACACAAACACAATGATCAAAATCCGTTACAAGGTCTGCCTGGCACCTATATATCAGGTTGTGGCATGTTTATTTTTAAAATTAAAGAATGCAACTGGTTACCATCCCACTAATCAAGGAATATATGCCACTATGCTCCAAATGGCAACATTATGCCTGTAAATAGTTCATCAAAAGTGCTCTTTCTATCTATAAAAACTGGCACAAGATTTACATTTCTGATTAAATATCAACTTAAAGAAAGATGTGTAGTTAAGGGGAAGTGAAGAAATAATTCTTGTTTTCTAGTTGGGAAATGCTTTGCAATTCTCCTTGTCTGAAATGCCTTTAAAAACAGTTTGCTCTTAACTGTTATCAATTGTTTAACAGATTGTCCCGAACCTTTCATTATAAAATCCCTTTATTTCATGTTTGTTTCCACTGGTTGCTCAGATTTCTTCTCACTAAGATCCATTTGTAAATTAAACATAAAAATCTCCAACTCCAAGCTAACATCCTATTCAAAGACAGGATGGCGTCCCATTGTTTGCCCAGCATGGGGAACACCAACTTCTGTTGTACAAATGGTGTGTGGTCATCTCGGTAGGCTGTGAAAAAAAAAAAAAAACTGTTTAATTCAAGGATTACCTCCCTGCATGCTTTTCTGCAGAACTGAATCAGATAATAGTTAGTTTCCATGACTTCCAAATTGAATCTCCCAGAAAACTTGCAGGGAAAGAAAAAAAGAAAAAACTAATAGCAAATATGAATAAATGCAAAATCAAAATTCTGCTTTTTTCCGGTAAACTTAGAGTTGAGTCAAAAGTCAGCCATTTGCCTCTTAGCAGTAAACATTAAAAAAAAAAAAAAGCTTGAGTAGTTTTACATTCCAGAAAATATAATTAATACCCAAATACTAACTTCTAAAAATTCCTTAATCTGCCTTGAGTGATGCTGCAGATGATTAGAAACCCTGGTAAAGTATGCCAAATGTATGCACACTTTATTCACTGGGAGGGTTATTTGAGTAGCTAAGTTATACTTAACAAGCTAGCTTCCTTAATACCCATCTTTTAATCTCTGTAAGGGTATAGTGCAAAATGCATTAACAATACCAAACAAATCTTGGTTGGAGCAGAAAATACCAATAATGATTCAGTTTTAATTTAATGTTTAATCATCCTAATTGGCACAGGATTCCTCTGCACATTCAAGGTGCTGTTTTAAGCTCTGTCTCTCGCCTTACTTAAAAATAATGTAAACAAAATATTAAACGAAATTCGCTAAAGTTATGTTGCTTAACTGGGGACGAAAATAATGTGACAAAAATTCTGTTTAAAGCTTCTTATTTTGACAACCAATTTTAAATGATGCATCCATTTCAGATGCTTATTTTAAACTAGGAAATGCAATTCCTAATATATTCAACCGAAATGTTATTTCTTTCTCTTTGCACATTTCCATATGTAATGGTTATGTTTCCATCTACTTTTACAGCCAATTATGAAGGAACAAAAGCTATTCTGTTTGTTCACACATTTTCAACAAAATGCATTAAAACTATTATGTCAGCATGTTCTATTAAGCTCTGCATTCAGTGGAAAATACTTTTCAACCAGCTCACATTTATCAAAACATAAAGCCACTTTAAAACACAGTTTTGCTTGGTCAGCTGGGCTTAGACAAATAATGACAGATTCAGAACTAAATAACTAGCAAGGGAAATCAGAAAACTGACTTCATCAATTGTACACATTACAATGTAGTTGCTTCAAATATTTAGCACATCTGTGCTCACGATTAAAGGGCATTTTTAATTCTTTATAACTTGCAAACATCTGATATTCTCATAATATAGAGAAAATTTTAAAAAGGTTACTTTACAGGATTTAGCTGATTATTACTTTCCTGTGCTCCAATTCTGCATTTGTGCTGCTTCAAGACTCACTTGTGAATTTTCAGTTTTTCGACCTGAACATTTTTATATTTAGGGTTGTGCTAACTGGAAGGAAAATATAGACACTTAAAAATAAGTGCCTGCTTGCTTCTAAGAAAGAGACTGTGTTTAAAAAGCTGCCCACATTTTAGCTTAGATTTTCACAACATTTTAATAAGCTGACATTTGATCTCACTGTAGAGTCAACTAATTTAATTTCCTGATGTTTATGAACACCAAAAAAAAAAAAATTCTGATACCTCTTTCGATTTATTTCAAAAGCAGGTGTCACTACATTATAATAGTTCTTAACTTTAAATCCATCTGCCTTCTGAACAGAATTCCAATGAAACAGCTTTATATGACAAAAAAGAAAAGGACAAAACATGAGGTCTAGTTTGAATCTTTAACTACCAAAGGGAATATTTTAAGTTGTAATAAGATGCACACACATACACACATCACAAACTAACTTATTCTAATTCATCTTTTTGACCGTCTGGCTATCTTACATTTCTCTCAATAACTGTTACACAAGATTGCAACTGGTGACCCCATTATCGTAAATACAGTTGCCTTGTTCCCTGTACTATAGTGAAAACAATATTCTAGTTCCTCTTTATGGATTATGCATACAAATTAATTTTGTCATCGTGGTCATACAGGAAAATTAAAGAAGAGGTGGTTTTCTAAGTATGTACACACAAAGAGATTTTTGGAATTTTCTGGGTTTCTTTTACCCTCTCTGGGCCAGAGGAAGAGGTGATCTTCTAGCTTTATCCAATTTATGTGAAAATCCCAGATGTTTTAGTTCTCATTGTACTATTTAGGTTCTTGATGCCCAATTCAAATATGTCAGCTTTTCATCATCTGAACTAAACACTGCAGAATAGGAGGTAGAAAATTGAAGTGTTCCAGTATATCTGTCTGCTGAGAAAACAAAAATAAAACTATGCCCCATGCTGAAAGGTTTAGCCAGCCAGGAAAACAAAACAAAACAACAGCCCTACTGTACCACGCTGAGTATTTTTTTGGAGCTTCTCAGAAGACCCTTCGCTTGACTTCCCAGTACCTTCAGATCACATTAACATTTTTAAGAAAACCTCGCAAGATTAAGATCTTGGAGCCTATAGTTTTAACTGGCTGTTTTGGTAGACCAATTTCGAAAGGCTATCACAAACATTTCTGATTGATTGATTTTTCTCTCTTTTTTTCTTTTTCTTGCACAGACCTGGGAAAAACCTGCATCTGAATGTTCAGCTTGAGAGTCCACCGCAATTTAAACACCACCACATATGCTCTGCATGATTTCTGTAATGTCTTAAGTTTCTTCTGTGAGATCTGTAGCCAGATGACACATTTTACTGGCTCCCTTCAAGTCCCCTCAGTGTTCTGACTGGGATTAGCGTGTTCTCGAGTGGAAGAATACAAGGGGAAATCTCTGACAAAATAACAACACGGACAAGACAGTCCTTTTAAAATCGTGATACCAGCCCACCTAATGTACACAATAAATGAAAGGGGGAAAATATCTTCCCCTTGGATGAATCAAACTGAACACTAGATGGGGTTCCAGTTGCAAGGGTTTGTTCAAAAACTTCTTTGTGGCTTTCCTCTTCCAGTGACGCGTAAAAGAGACTGCTTAAGGCGAGATCTAAACTTTGACTACATAAACATTGGCAAAGGCACAAGAAACTAAATCCCTGTTGTTTGAGGGTAAAACTGAGCTATGGGAACTACCTGTCAATCTTCCCCTTTGGGGGTCTGGCATCTGAGGGTGACAGGGGAATAAGGTTAGGAAAAGAAGCCAAGCTGATAAGGTGAAACTAAAATAAACTCCGAACTTCCTGCTAAGTGACTAGCAAGACTCAATTTGGGGGTCACTGGGAAGATACTGAAGGACATATTATGATCTGGACCTTGTCACCTCTGCATGGGAGGAGGCTAGCAAAGGTTAAAACAGCTCCACACATCTACATTTTCCAAAGCCTGGCACAGCGACTTTTTTCTTTTGGAGGGGGAGGGGTGCTGGTTCTTGGGATAATTTACCACCTCCTCCCTTCAAATGTCCATGACTGCCCTTTTGGTAATCTAAGAATATTTGGGAAGACTGGGTGAGCGGTATCAGGAGGTACCTTAGAAAAACCAAATTAAGTCTGCAGAAGGAATTAGTTCTAGCTACTCTACTGAGCTTGGCTTTTCTCTATTTCAAAAAACTGAACTGCTGGTCTACCTAATTCCCACCCCCTGCTTTTCCGTGAAAGCTCTGCCTCAGAAATTCAGATTTTTGCTTTCTAAAGGACTTTGGGTCAAGACAACTTGCTACCTGCAAAAGCAGAAAGAAATGAAATAAAGTCCCCGAAGAATAACCTATAAATTGACACTTGTGCTTATAAACCATAGGTGAACCTGGATGTAAAATAAACCACAAAACATTCGGTATCACAAATTCACTTTCATGCACACTCTCTCATGTCCTTTCACCTTTCGCTTGTTTGTGTTTGTTTGTTTGTAACATTTTAGGAAGTATGTAAGGCCTCCAGCAAATCCCTCCAAATAGCTTGCATTTTCTCATCCAAAATCTTCCATGATGCCACAAACTTAAAATAGGCCTGATTAAACAGGAGTTCTTTGCAACTGCCTTATCATGCAGGTGTGGTTTTTTCAAAAAAAGCAATTAATTATAGTTCTCTCTAACCTTTTGGGCCCAGAAATCTATGTATTGCCATTAAGCTGCTCACCAAATTACTTTGGTAAATAATAGAATTTCATTATTAATATAAATAAGAGGAATTTTTTTGTGATACTTTATATGAGAGGCAGTGTTTTATCTGCAGTTTTATCTGCAGTGTTTTTATCTTTCTTCCAATATGATCCTTTCCTTGAAAAAGCTGGGCACAGAATTACTTCCTTAATAAATGAATGGAGTATGAGTGGGCCAAACATGTCGTTCCAGGAATCTTAAAACTACCCAAGGAAGAAAAAGCCAACACACACAGATACACACACACCTGAAATCCGAATCGCTTGTAAAGAATCCACATACAAAATCATCCCATTCTAATGTTCTCTTTCCTCAAAATTATTTACTTGCTAAATAATTTTCCCAGTGGCAGTCATCTTTCTACAAGTAATTTGAGACTTGTTGAATATCATTTCAGAGACAAGTAATAAGTGCCATATTCTTGGTTTCATAAGAAACAGTAAAAATCTCCCAGTTTATTTTAGAAGAGTATATAGCAGCACCAAAAATAGAATTAAAATAGGAACATCATAAGACTGACCAAATGATCTTGTTTTCTCGAACTTGTTCTGATGAAGTTATCCTGGAGATTGCTGAGCCTACCTCGGATTTTCTTTGTACGCACGCACTCGCTCCACACACACAGGAGTGACAAGCCGCACAGTAAGCCTGACTGCTCCCAGCCTTGGGAATTGCTCCTTCAGGGCAACTGTAGCGGGGGGTGCCTACAAACTTTTCTAGGTCTCACTCTGGACCAAAGTCATGAAATCAGAGGTGCCAGCTTCTGCTGAGGGCACCACCAACTAGGTTTAATTTGATAGGTTCAACATTTCCTTTGCCATGTTTTAAGCCCATCTCAGGAAAGGAAAAAAAAAAAAAGTAACCACAGTGTTTAAGGAAGGTTAATCTTCTAAAAATTTAACAACTTTCATGTAGATTAAACAAACAAACAAACCCGCAAACTGAAACACAGAATTCCAATGACTCCTTGAAGTGTGTGTTCTGAGCGGACAGGAGAGTGGGTGGCTGGATACAGTGCGTGAAAGGTGGTGACTTTTTAAAGGTAACTTGGAGACATGATCGCTGGGTTCTCTATCTCACAACTACTCCCAAATAAAAAGAATTGGAGTGTGTAAGGCCCTCCTGTAAAATCAGACATGGAGGAGGATTAGTTGTGTACTAATATTATTACAACATACTAAATCCTGTAACCCTATTACAAAATCTACCCTCTAGGCAGTTTCTCCCAAACTTATTGTTCAACCATGTAAAAACAGTCATAACCTAAAACCATTACAACTGGAGAAATGGAGGGGGGTGGGGAGAGGGGAGAAAGGAGGCCGAGAGGGGAGTGTTTCCTACGGTGCCCTACCAGTTTTCTGCTTCTTAGGACAATGAACCAGCTTTTGGGGATAAAAAAGAAAGAAAAAGGAAAGGAAGGAAGGAATAAAGTAAAAGAAAGAGAAAAAAGAGAGCAAGGAAACTTGATGCAACTTAACTAACTTACCTCAAAGCCCAAATAAACCAAAGAAAACAGTCCTAATAAATAATAATGGTCAGAGGCAGTGAACTCCTTTTATGCCATCGCTTTATGAGAAGCCTTAACTATTAAAAATTCCGGATTCAGAAGGCAACAGGAAAAAGGTAAAGATCTAGCAAGCATCAATTCTCTGCAAATCCCAAGTCTTTATTTTTTTCCCCCTTTTTTGAAAATATATAAAATCAGTACACATTAATTAAAAAAAAAAAGACAAAAATAAATCTTTCCTCTCCTCCCGTTAGGTTTGGTCCTTTAAAAACTGTTGACTTTAACAGTATTACACTGGGGAAGATCTCACCAGAAACTTTAGCAAAGATGGTGTTGGGGCGAGATGCAGAAGAAACCAGCTGGGAAAACCCAGGAAAATACTGTGGCAGCGGCCTTGGATAATTTCACCTCGCTGTACCTTGAGTACCCAGTCTCCCCTAGGGTGGAAAGCGGGGATCACGGGTTCTCAGGGGACTGAGAAATCAGAGGCTCTGGATAAGGCTTGAAGCTTGAGAAAGTACTGGGGTCGAGGGGGCCAAATATTGGACACAGATATCTTTATCTGTGTCTGTTCTCCCCGCTTTCTTACAGGGATCACCCCCCTCAACAGGAGTCCCCTTTCCCTACAGCCGGGGTGAAGTGGGTGGGAGTCCCTCGGCTTCTCCGCCTGGGTCCCTGCGCCCCAGCTCTGCAGAGAAGCAGGCCTCTAAGGAAGGACCCGAGGACCGTGAGGGCCGGGCGGCTGCAGACTTTGGAGGACGGAGGTGCCGACGAAAGAGCAGGTTTCCGAGCCCTATCGGGGTCCAGCTCCCTCCTCTACACCCCAAAATGAAGCCAGGGACTGGAGCACCCCGAGAGACATCCGAGTCGCGGATACCGCTCGAGAGTTGCCCCTCGAACCTCCGCAGCCGAGAGGCGAGCACCGTGCCGGCAAACCGAGCCCGGGCGCCGCTCCATCGCCTCCGGCCTTGGGCCTGGGAGTTCGGAGGCCCCTAAAGTGTAATATTTTTTAGCGATAAAAAAGGACTCAAGGTGTCTGCCCTCCCTACCCCCAATTCCCTGCCCGGATCTCTGCCACTCTCGGCCTTAGCTCCGTCACACAAACTTTGTTCTGGACTTGTTCGCTCCCTTTGGGACCCGGCAGTTGTCTCCTCCATCGGAGGAAGCGAGTGCCTCTGTTTTAGGGGGACTCCCTCGTGGCTAGATAGCCCACCCCACCTCCAGCTCTGGAGAACGACCCTTACGATTCCTGGAAGCGCGAGGTACCACGATCCTTAGCGAAAGCCGACCGAGTCTAAAGATTTCTTGGGGTCGCTGAGTGTGCATGTGTTGGGAGAAGAGAGGCGGGGATCAAGTGGGATAGCCGGACCCCGACATTTTCCCCGGTCCGCCTGCACTATGTCTGGGGAGCACCCGACAGCAAAGAGTACTCTCCAACACGGCCTCCACCCCCGCCTGTCAGGCACGCTCGCCCCAATACAGGTTCCCATCCTCTTGGAACTCCGAACTCCCACAGGCACCCCATTCCGCGGCGCGGGCCCAGGAGGAGTGGGAGCGCTGGGGTAGAGGGGGAGCGCGGCGCAGGGAGCTCCCCTCCACGTTCCAAGTTCAGGCCGGAGCACAAAGTAAACTTCCTTCCCGCAGGCAGCAGGACCAGGGCGGCGGAGGCCAGGCCGGGCCTCGGGCGCTGGCCGGGGAGCGCGTGGAGCACCGCGCAGGCAGGCGCCGACGGCCTCTGTCCGCACCGGTTCCCCGCCGGGCACCCGGGCCCCAGCCGCAGCTCGGAGGGTCCCGGGATCCGCTCCCGGGGACAGCCGGGACGCAGGAGCAAGGCCGGCGAGCCCTCTCTCCTCCCCGCAGGAGGACCCAACAACTCCGGAAAGATCCTGCCTGGAGAAG
>SJXQ01003949.1:240997-334061 GCA_006408695.1 Aepyceros melampus | reverse complement strand
GAGGTGCCACAGTGCAGCCCCTCCCTACGCCCTGCTTACTCGAGAGCCCTGTGCGCTCTACTGGGGGTAGCGGGTCCCTGCCTTGGGTGGGGCAGCTGCTGGGGGACTCCGGTTGACGGGGCTGGCACTTAGGCCCCTGGCTTTTAGGGGCTGCTCCATGTTAAAGACTGGGGGTGGCTCCAAGTCTGGCAGCGGCTGCGCCAGGGTCGTGACCTCGTGGGGCGACAGGAACCGCACCCAAGCGAGGTGCTTGGCGAGTTTTTCAAACTCACATTTGGGACGCTGGATGCCTATGTTTCTACCAACAAATCTGTCTCCCCCCTCAGTCTTCCCAGCACCTACAGGGTCCTCGATGGGTTTGACGGGGGCCGAAGGGCCCCAAGGCTTGCGGGCCACAGCTGAATTCCCAGCGAACGGAATTCTCCTTTTCATTCCCTGATCTTGGGAAGGGGAGAGGATGTTGAGCCTCCTTTCCCCAAGGCCCGATTCTTCCACTCGCAAAACTACCTTATTTCGGCCCAGTCTGACCCCCGCTTTCTGATGGAGCCTAGAATGAGGCCTGGCCTGGGCCCAGGACGCTCTTTCCAGCTCCTTCTCCTTCCACTGGCGCGGGTTTGACACTCTACCCTCGAACTGAAGGTCGCCCCCACTCGCCCTGCCCCAAGCCCCTGCTTCCTCGGTCCTCCGGCCTCAGGCCCGCTGGGCCCCCAGCCTAGGCTAGGGGGGCGGGAGAGGAGGTTTCGTTTTCTCGTGCCAAGCTGAAAGCAGCGAAAAGGCGACCTCGGAGTCCTGGGGGCGGGGGTGGAGGCACACCCGAGGGTATCAACATTATTGATGGGGAAATATTAGGAGCAGGAGCCCGGAGATCAGGTTCCCGGTCCCTCCCCTACCCGGAGGTGGGAGGGACGGACGGAGTGGGTGGTGGCGGCGGTGGTGCTGGGGTGTGCTGGGACGCGGGTGGCTGAATGCACCCGCATTAACCACTCTTGGGGTGTATTTATAATTTTCTTGTCTGTAAGTTGGGTGGTGGGGAGAGAAGGATGAAGGATTGACTTGGCTAGTACCGTAGCCCTTAAGGTCTTTCCCAGGGTTGAGGCCGGAATGGGGGAGGGGTGTAGGAGGGACAGGAAAAGTGATCAAAAGCGAAGACCAAGTTTGGAAAGCCCACTGTAGGCTCGGTTATTTTCCAAGCCCCAGTACTTCGCATCCCCGAGAGTTTCAGAAACTCTTTCCTTAACTGCTGTCGCTCAAATCCTCATCTCTCCTCGGCCACTGGAGAGACTTCAGACCCGAGGCTTCGGGGAGCCTGCTCAGGTGGGTACCCCCGGCCCCGGCGGAGTCTGTGCCGAGAGCGCTTTGCGCACTGGCTCTCCGGTAGTCAAGTCTCGGCAACGGTGAAAAGGCGCACTTTCTGGGGAACCCGCAGTCCACAGCCAAGGGCCATCTGCAGCCCTGGCGCCGGGTGCAGCGTGGGGACCAGGCGCCCAGGCGCCGGCTCCGGCGGGAAATTCAGCCATGGCGAGCGGAGGGCGGGCTTGGTAACCCGTAGCGCGCATCCCACCCGAGGGTCCCGCACTATCGGCAAACTTCCTCTTTCTTCTCTTGCAGGGCCCTGCGCATGCCGGCGTTTAGAAACGGACTTCTTCGCTGGCGACCGCAAGTGCCTGTGATTTTTACTTTCTGTCTACGTTGAACGTCTAGTACTGAAACTCATTGCGCCCTGCATGCCACAGTGCCTTGCTAAGGGGTCTCTGGGTACAAAATGCCTCTCAAAGGAAATGGATCGAGGTAGAGAAAGTGAAAAAGACTAATCGAACTTATAAAAAGAAAACCTTTGCTTCCTTTTGGTTAAAATCCTCTTGCGGTCTTCTGAGCTGGGGGGGGGGGTGGGGTGGGAATCATCACCATGCAATAGAGTGTAGCTAATTCCTGGAACCCATTAGGAGGGTGTCCAGAAAGCCCAGCAGGGCGCACAGGTTCATTCCCATTTTTGAGCTCAAGAAGTAGGACTTTTGGATCCAGTGAATAGAAAACAGTTCTTATAGTTATCTGTTAGGAATAGATGTGGGACCTCTGAAGCCCTGGACTCTGTGTGTGTTTTTTTGGGGTGTGACTGGGGGTCTGCCAGGAAGCTCATTTTCATTCATAAAAGAGATTCGCTTAAATGATCTCCCTATGGGACGCCTCGATGAGCTAATTTGGCAAATCTCTTGCAACAAACTTTATATGTTTTGCCTCTTTCTCCAGCAAAAGGTCCCTTTTTATAGAACAGATCAACAGTTCCCAAAGAGAGGTGCATATTGGTTTTGCAGAAAGCTGCATACAGTGAGACCTTGATGGGGCAATTGCTTCTTGTTGGTCAGTGTTTGGAGAGGGAAGCACTATTTGGTTTCTGTTTGATCAATCAAATGGCCACATGGAACCATCCCGGGGGCCTGGCCCTTGTCTGCCTGGCAGCCTGTGAGCAAGACTGGACTGTCACTCACATTATGGGTAATTTACAAATCTCCCACGTCTCAGCAAGCTATGACTTTCTTAGGGAATATTTCTCTCGACTGAGAAAGGGTTTCTCTGAGAGACATATTTCTTTTGGGGGAATGCAGTGAGTCAGAGTTGTCACTGCAAACTTCAGTTCATCCATCCCGTGCAGTTCAAACCTGCATCCTTCATAGCTCCATCTGTGTGATGAGTGAAAGAAAAGGGGGAAGGGGATAACCCATTGCTTTCTTCTCCTCCTTTCACCTTTTCCAGCTCAAGGAAGTTTTCTGTACTGTTGCACTGATATTTCTTTCTCCTAATGTTCACCTTCATTTTTCCAGCCACAGTTAACAATTGTTTCCGTCTTAATACCCAGTTTAACATGGAGTTTTACATTTAAGAGACTAAAGTTTTCCAGTTCCAAGCCTGTCTCCCTGTTTCCTTGTGCCTTCTCAAAACAGAGGCAATTACTTCTTAAGTTATACAGTTATCAACACTTACACATTTATGTCAGAAATCAGTTCCACTTTTTTTGTACCTCTTCCCATTTATAATGCTCCCAGCCTCTATTCTTTCATCCTGGGTTCCCTCACCCCCAGACTCTTTGACATACTCCATAGCAAAACCCCATCCCTGGAAGCCTTGCTCAGAATCTCAGTCAGGTTGTAATGCATGGAACTTCTACTTAGAACTTGGCCCAGAACTGGCTGTGGCCTTTTCCCAGGGCCCAAAAAAAAGGAAGATGCCAGCAAATCTCTCCTTCTCTAATGCAAACAGAAAGATTTCAGGAGAATTTGGGTTGGAAAGATTTTCCAGGTTTGTTTTTACTTTCTCTTTCCCCCTTGGGTCCCCTAGTACCTCCAGTTTGGAAGGATAGTGCGAAGAGAACCAGCCTCTTAGCTCAGGTTCCCCCCACCCTCCCTTCACGATCTCTCTTCTTCTGATCTCAGATATTTGCCAGGAACTAGCTTTATTCACATCTTGCTTGGGAGTTGGAGTTGGACTTGTGGGGTGCCCATGCTGGCTCTGCCATTTGACAGTATCTTGGGAACACTGTTGTGGGTATGCACCCATATGGTAGGTAGCTTTGGTCAAATTAATTTCACTAGCCGCTGTTTCCTGCTCTGTCAAGTGTAGCTAATGGAGAGGAAGCACAGAGCTTAAGAGCATCCAGCAAGGACTCGGCTTTGCTTCCTCCTAGCAGTGCGACCTCCATATGCCTCTAACAGTTTCTCATCTGTTAAATAGGGATAATAATAGTCCTTATTTCATAGAGCTCTTCAGGGTTAAAAGAGTTAATATGTGTGAAGAGTTTAGAATAGTGGCTGGTATGTAATTAGCACAACGTAAGTGTTAACTATTATTGTTATTACCTCACAGGCTTGTTGTGGGAACCAAATGATACAATATGGCTAAAATATCATTCTCTATTCATCCGCATGCACGTGTGTGCTCACTCTCCACCAGCTCCTGACCCCCAGACTGTAGCTTGCCAGGTGCCTCTGTCCATGGGATTTCCTGGGCAAGAATACTGGAGTGAGCTGCCATATTCTTCTCCAGGGGATGTTCTCAACCTGGAGATTGAATCCACATCTCTTGCATCTCCTGCATGCCAGGCGGATTCTTTACCACTAGCGCCACTTGGGAAGCCCTATTCATCCACCCATCCATTCATTATTTATTTATGTATTCATTCACTCTACATAGTAACACACAAGGCATGGAGCATAACTCTGAAACAAACACTGTTAATCCTTTCAATTAATGCAAACATTATTTCCTGGGACCCTGTTATCAGTGCCTGGTTAAGTGTTGGGCCTGAGGGGAACAGTATAGGAGCAAAAGTAAGAGTGCTAATTTTTAAATTATTCTCAGGGAATTTTTAACATTCTAATAGGAAGTCCCAACTCATGGAGAAAATTAAAATTAGAACAGGCTGTGTGTGCACCCAGTCCTGTTGTGGTGGGCTGGGAATAGATCATCTTCATGCTTCTAGAAGGTTCATAAACACCGGTGCACATGTAAATGGCCTGTTACCTAGGTTCCAGGCTGTATGCACCCAGTTGTTTTATCTGGCTCACATATTTGTCCTTTTGATGGTATAGACTCCTCTGAGTTGTCAGAAAACAGAACAATAAAACGGGTGCTGTTTTCCTTTGGGCCCCCTTGAAAGGTATAAATCAGTTACAGTGTTCACTTAGATCCCTTATTTCTGGCTTTTTCTGCTGTCCATTTTTGTCTGATTATAAAAATGAACCATGGTCATTATAGTAGCGCATTCTGTAGGCAAAATGTAGTGGTTGAGATGGAAAAATCTCCTGTCAGTCTGTCCTGCTCCCCCCAGGTATTGGTCTGTTCTGGATGCAAAGCCTCCGGGGGCTGCTGCAGGGACCAACTTAGTATTAGACCCATGTTGTGACCAAATGTAATTTAACATTTGCTGGTGGAATGCAAAGTGCTCTTGGGAGCCCCCTCCCTTCCTCTGTGCTTTGAGATTAAAACACATTTTATGGCTAGAATCTGGAAAAAGAATGAAAGAGTCTGGGCAACAATACCTGTTAGCAGTGGAGCTGTATGAAACGGGAGAGGCAATAGCCTGTGTACACCGGCCTCGATGTGATAACGGCTTCCCGGGCAGCGCCGGCCGGCAAATGCAGTTTAAGGCCATCACAGAAGTCAGTGAGCAGGGGCTGAGCTTGCTTTTTGCCCCAGCGTTGAGGGAGCAGACTCGATTTAATCTGTCACTTGATGTCCTTCTCCTCAAAAATAGTGCCCGGGGGCTCTCAGGGGCTTTATTTAGAGGCTCTTAGGAGCTTGGCAGTATGTAAATTATGCGTGAGTGTCCTTCATAGTTCCCAGTGGTCACCATCAGAGGGGTTTAAACATGATTTAGCCTTTCAGATGATTTGTGGGCGTGCTGGAGCCAGCCAGTGCAGTGGTTTCTCACCATTGCATTAAATAGGTTTCCAGGTCCTGCTTGGCTGCTCTTGCCCCAGCGTTGAGGGAGCAGACTCGATTTAATCTGTCACTTGATGTCCTTCTCCTCAAAAATAGTGCCCGGGGGCTCTCAGGGGCTTTATTTAGAGGCTCTTAGGAGCTTGGCAGTATGTAAATTATGCGTGAGTGTCCTTCATAGTTCCCAGTGGTCACCATCAGAGGGGTTTAAACATGATTTAGCCTTTCAGATGATTTGTGGGAGTGCTGGAGCCAGCCAGTGCAGTGGTTTCTCACCATTGCATTAAATAGGTTTCCAGGTCCTGCTTGGCTGCTCTGTCCATTCACCTCCTGGCCTCCAAGTTGGTCTATGAGTCACCTCCCAGTGTTGGTGGGTGATCTCTCAAATATCCTTACTATATCAGGGAGTTCTGAAATTTTTTTCAAAGTGGAAGTTTTATGACTTAAAAAAAAAAATACCATTCAATCCGTAGTGACTGCAGAGCTTCCCATTCATTTATTCTTTCATGCGTTCAACCCACATTTATTAAGCACCTACTATATGCTCCTTATCGGTATTGGGTTGGCGAAAAATATTCATCCCAGTTTATCAGTAACAGTGTATAAAAACCGGAATGAACTTTCTGGCCAACTCAGTGTTTTAAGCACTAGGAGGCATCAGGCTTGAAAAAGGTTGCTCTATTTCCTTCCTCCCTTTCCTCTCCTCTTTTTTGTTACCATTCAATCCGTAGTGACTGCAGAGCTTCCCATTCATTTATTCTTTCATGTGTTCAACCCACATTTATTAAGCACCTACTATATGCTCCTTATCAGTATTGGGTTGGCGAAAAATATTCATCCCAGTTTATCAGTAACAGTGTATAAAAACCGGAATGAACTTTCTGGCCAACTCAGTGTTTTAAGCACTAGGAGGCATCAGGCTTGAAAAAGGTTGCTCTATTTCCTTCCTCCCTTTCCTCTCCTCTTTTTTGTTATTATGCTTTTACGAGGATTAGGGAAATTGTTCTTGAAAAAAAAAATGACTTTTCCAGCTGAGTGTCTAAAACAAATTATGGAATATCCATGAAATGAAATATTAGCCACAAAAAAGGAACTACTGATACTTGCAGTGATGTGGATGAATCTCACAAGTATTATGCTGCATGAAAGAATCCAGAACCAAAAGACACCACAAAGTATTATTGCTTTTATATAACATTATAGAAAGTGAAGGGCTTCCCAGGTGGCGCTAGTGGTAAAGAACCTGCCTGCCAATGCAGGAACCTAAGAGACACAGGTTCGATCCCTGAGTCAGGAAGATTCCCTGCAGGAGGAAATAGCAACCCATTCCAATATTCTTGCTAGAGAATTCCATGGACAGAGGAGCCTTGAGGGCTATAGTCCATGGGGTTGCAAAGAGTCAGACAAGACTGAAGTGGCTTAGCACACACATAGACAATGAAAACCAACCTATAGTGACAGAGAGCAAATAGTAGTTTAACGTTTGCCTGGGTTGGAGGGGGAGGGAAGGAAAGAAGGTTATTGAGGGGCACAGGGAAACTTTGGGGGGTAATTGAAATGTTTGCTATCTTGCTTGTAGTGAAGCCTTCACAGTTACAGACATATTTCAAAACTGATCAAATTGTATGCTTTACATATGGGTGGTTCAGTATTCTTAATCATAGCTCAGTAAAGTTGAAAAATAAGGTTTCTCATTTTCACCAGTATGGGGAATGGATGTGCGTTAAGGAATTTGAAGAGAAAATGGAAATTGTTGCTGTCATGTTTGAACACTTGAGCCCTTAAAAGTCCTCTGGTGCTTGGTCACGCTTGATGTGGGTACAGGTCTTGGCTTGAGTGGGGTGGCACTGGCATTGGCTCCTGCATCGACCCTGGAACAAGTGTAAACCTCTCCTTGTGGTTTGGAGTATTGGTGACTCTCAAACAAAAATTCCTTTGAATGCCAGATACTAACCCAGTCTGGGAATTGAGGACCTGTGAGTGGTGAGAGGTCACAGCCCCCACTGGCAGGTGCATCAGATGGAGTTCAGGGTCTGAGGCACTATAGCACTATCCAAACTGACTTATGGATTATTGATCGGATGGTTATTTTGAAATTCCATAGTCCATAGCTGACCATGGGGGATAATCTTTGTTGATGGCCCCGTTTTTCTTTTTCTCTCTAGGATGTCATGGACCAATACTTTTGTAGAATACAATAAAAATATAGTATTAGAAAAAGATGGAAAAGAGAACAGAGTCATACAAGATATAAGCCCCAAACAGGCATACCTCAGAGATAACTGTGGGTCTGATTCCAGACCACGGCAATAAAACCGCTCTCACAATAAAGCAAGTCACACGAATGTTTTGGTTTCCCAGTGCATATAAAAGCTCTGTTTACACTATACTGTAGTCTATTGAGTGTGCAACTGCGTTATGTCTAAAACAATGTACATACCTTAATTAAAAATACTTTATTGCCACAATATGTTAACCATCATCTGAGCCTTTAGCAAGTCATAGTAGTAACATCAAAGATCACTGATCACAGGTCATCATAACAAACAGAATGGGAGTGAAAAAGTTTGAAATATTGCAAGAATTACCAACATGTGACACAGAAGCATGAAGTGAGCACATGCTGTTGGGACAATGGTGCCAATAGACCTGCTCAACATAGAGTTGCCATGAACCTTCATTTCCAAAACAGCGCAATAAAGCAAGGCACACCTGTACAGTCTCAGCAACATCAGATTATTCTGGCAACCTGCCAAAGTAACTTCTAGCTGCTTACTTTCAGTTTCTCTGGCTGGGGTGTGGTAGATTAACAATACACTGGACCAAGCGCTGATCGGCGGACCACAGTTTGAGTCACTCTGGAGTAGCTCAGAACCTCTCAGCCAGTGTGGTCACAAGGAGGGTAGTGGTGTGTAAGTGCTCAAGGATGCTGGATGGGGGTTGGGGCAGCCTGAGCCCCCAAGGGCCAGTGGCCTCTGGTCATAAGGAGTTTCTACTTTTGATCACATCTGAGCCTCACGGGTGTTCCAGGGGTGTCTGTGGAAAAGGTTAGGAAGCATCTCAGACTGGTGATTCTCACACTGAGGGAGCAAAACAATTGTGGGTACAGGACTTGCTAAAAATGCATGCTTCTGAACCACAGCTCCATAGACTCGAATTCAGTATCTGGGGAGTAAGGGCCAGGAGTCTGCGTTTTTATCAATACCCTAGCAGATGCTAGTGAACTCATATGCATGTGTTCCAAGACCTCATTTTGAGAAGCACTCAGGCAGACATAGGGGAGGTGGGTTAGTGACAGTTTCCTCCATCAGTGTGTACTGCCTTCTCTCTGCAAGCTACGTTTAAGGTCAGAAATTAAACTGAGAGATGCTTCCATCAGTGTGCTTAGCTTCAGCAAAAGCCACTGTTTTATTTCAACAGACAAATAACCTCTGAAGGGGCTTGGGGGAGGGGCTCACAGATTCTTTGGGAGGGCAAGAGAGTCAGACTCAGGACTGTCTTAGATTTGATCTCCAGAAGAGCTCCCAGGAGACATCATTACATAAATCCCCTATGTACAAATGGGTTCTGTTCCATGAGAGTATTTGTAAGTTCAATTTGTTTCTAAGTCCAACAAAGTTAACCTAGGTACTAAATTGTTATAGATAATGTCAAGACACGTGAACTAACTTACATGATTGGACATGCAAACACGTTCACATTTTGAAAAGTTCGCAACAGGAAGGTTCGAATGTTGGGGTGTTGCTGTAATGCCACTGGAAACAGTTCCACTGCTGAGCCCACAGAAGCTGCCACCAGCCCCATTCCTGGGACATCCCCAGCTAACTGGATTCTTTACGGGCCCTGGCTCGGGAGTCAGCTTTTAGCTGGCAATTTGGTGATGGCTTCATAGCTGCAAGGGAAGCTGGGGAAATGACCACTGGCATCTTCAGCTTCTGTCCCAGGGGTGATCTAAAGCTCTAGCACTGAGGTGTTTCTCTGAACTGGGTGAACCAGGGCAATGTCAGGCGTCCCTGCCAACTCACAGCCTCATCCCCCTTCTGAGACCTTCACGGCTGTCTTCCTTTGTGCATCACAAAGGACCCAGAGAACACTGTCAGAGGCAACAGTCAGCTCACCTGCAGGCATGTGGAGCAGCAACAGCCCTTCTGCAGGGCTCCATCCTCTACCTTTGAACGGGGCTCCTTTGTACTCTTCACAGTTCAAACAGAAGCATTGGAGGATCCCTTAGAAATCTCATCAGACACCATCAGCCCTCAGCAGCCCCCTGGAATGTTCTCAGGAAAAATGGAGAGAGAAGAGTTGTGGTTGTACACAGGCCAGAACTTGGGCTGGGGTGGAGTCAGTGCACACATTAGCCCCACAAATGGCCCCATTTTACAGAAGAGAAAACTGAGACTCTTGAGTAATTCCTTGGCACCATGGAGCTGCTGGAGGCCTGAGACCAGGTCTCAAGACATCTCTATGAGAAAACAAAACTAAATGGAAATAAATGACAATAAAAAATGTTTTCAGATTTTAGAAAGCCCAGGTGAGGAAGGGACTTGGGGTGGCATTTTGATTTTCACACCATGGACGTAATCTGAACTTCTTTCTTGATTTCAAAGGATAGGAAGATAGAGTTTGAGGGCCACACGTTCATTAAAATCTCAGGAGCTGTGATTGCTTTGTATTTTTCGTAATGGGTGATTTGGAACTGATGAAACTGAGTTGCTTTGAGCAAGCTAACCCATCTTAGCAAATTAAACAATCTCTGGTTCTAGGTGAGTTCATAGCTGAAGCTGGTAGTCAGTCTCAGTGATCTCTCAGCCCCCAGTCCTGCCTTCGATATGATCTAGTACTTAAAATAGGCAGAAATTTCTCTGTCTTCTTTTTACTCTGACAACTGTAGTTGAAAAGTAGTATAGGTGCAGGAGAAAGAGCCAAGATTTGGGGAAAAGATATGTGAGTAAAAATCCTTACTCTTGTTATCAGCAGCAGGATTTTCCCTGAGTCTCTTGAGCTGGTAGAGATTCATTCCCTCCTAGGTAACCCGAGGGATTTCACTGGTGCAGTCACCTGCCTGGGGTGGTGGTGGTGAGGCGCCACCAGACTGTCAGCTCCACGAGGGGAGGACACACAGCAGGCATTCAGTACATATTTGTGGGATGAATGAATCAAGCGAGAGAAAGCTATGGGTCTGTGCACTCTCTAAAATGCTGCCAGATGGTAGCAGCCTTGTATGGTTCAGTTCAGTCGCTCAGTTGTCCAACTCTTTGCGACCCCATGGGCTGCAGCTCGCCAGGCTTCCCTGTCCATCACCAACTCCTGGTGCTTGCTCAAACTCATGTCTTGTACTGTTAAGATAAAGCAATGTCTCAGCTTCAGAGCCTTCAGACATGATATGGGGATTGTGTTAGAATGCAGATTCTGAATGGGAAGGTCAGGGCTGGGGCCTGAGCTTCTGGATGTCTAACCAGGTCCAGGCATCAGGATGTGGATGTTGCAGGTCATGGACCACTCACAGTGTAGTGAGGGTGGAACTGAGTGGCCGGTAAGTGCACAGGGCATGCCAGGTGGGGCTGGGGTGTGTAATGGGGCCCCCAGCACAGTCACCTTCCAACAGGTGCATGGTTCAATTCTCCAGCTCATCCTGGTTCCAGGAATATCTCCAGTCCGACGCCACGCCCATGAAGGGACAGAAAGCACGAGCTCTTTCTTCTCATGTGGCAGTGAGTGCGGCCTGGCTGTGGTGTCCATATTTGGGAAAATGATCCCTCTGGCTGCCCATTACTCTGAGTCATCCATGCATGGCACCGGTGTTAATAACCACTAATACTTGTTAGGCATGGTGGTGTGTGCTGAGCGGTCAGCACAAGCTTGGCACTTGAGAGGCGCTTCAGAAGAGGTTGCTGCTGCCGCTGCTGCTGAAGATTGTTTTATGAGATCCTGTCCATCTCTTTTACTTCTCTTGGCAGCTCGACAGTGTGGGTGTTAATTTTGTGGCTCTGGAATCTCTCTCTCAGGCTTCCCTGGTGGTTCAGATGGTAAAGAATCAGCCTGCAATGCAGGAGACCCAGGTTCGATCCCTGGGTTGGGAAAATTCCCCTGGAGAAGGAAATGGCAACCTGCTTGAATATCCTTGCCTGGAGAATTCCATGGACAGAGGAGCCTGGAGGGCTATAGTCCATGGGATCCCAAAGAGCCAGGCTTGACCGTGTGACTTTCTTTCAGTATCTCCCTCTAGATTGTGGACATACCAGGCTCATTCTCACCTCTGCACCTTTGCTTGCAGCAGTGGTTTGCCCTGGGGGCAGTTTCCACCCCTGTGGACATTTGGCAGTGTCTGGAGACATTTGGTTGTCATGACTCAGGGAGGGGTTTGCTACCTGCACCTAGTGGGTAGAGACCACAGATGCCTTGAAACATCGTACAATGCATAGCACGACCTCCCTCGCCCCCACAACTAATAGTTACAGGGTGTAAAATGAAGGTCATAGTACTCAGGCTGAGAGACTCTGGGTGAGCCAGTTTTTCCTCCAGAGGTCCCCAGCCCCTGTGAATATCCTCTGGGTCTCTAAGCTGACTTTGGAGTAGAATAATCTCCTTAGGCTATTTTCCTAACTTTTAAGACCTTAGAGCATCTTTAAAAAAAATTAATTAATATGTTATTTTTGGCTCTGCTGGGTCTTCAGTGCTATTCAGGCTTTTCTCTAGATGTGGAGGGCAGGGGGCTACTCTTCGTTGAAGTGCGTGGGCTTCCCATTGCGGTGGCTTCTCTTGTTGCAAGTGTAGGTTCTAGAGTGTGTGTGCTTCAGTTGTGGTGGCTCAGGGGCTTGGTAGTTGTGGTACCCAGACTTAATTGTTTCGCGGCATGTGGGATCTTCCTAGACCAGGGATCGAGCCTGCATCTCCTGTGTTGGCAGGCGGATTCTTTATCACTGAGTCACCAGGGAAAAATGATATCTTAATGCTATAGGTTCAAATTGAGGCCAGTGAGCGCTCCCCTGCCATTCCCACCTGCCTTTTACAGTAAGAATGCGATGAGCGTAGCAACTGTTTTGCCCATTTTAACACGTGTAGGGAGTAAGGAAGGAGAGGGCCCCCGTGGGGGTGTGTCTGTGTTGTCTATTTCAGAACGAGGCCTTACAGCTCTTGGCTACTTCCCATCCCACTCTGACCAAGCCCAACAAGGGACGTCTGCCGGGAGTGAGGAGGCAGAACGCTTGGCCCTGCCTTGGCTGCAGCATCCAGACTGTTTTTTTTTCCTAAGACAGAAGAATAAGGGAAAAGCCTGTTAGGCAACGAGTTTGGCAGCATCATGCCTTTTCCTCTCTGAAAAATGAGGCAGGACTGTTGAGGTGTGGCCTCCCTGGGGTAATATAATCTGGAACGCCTCTCCCCAGCACGTGGGTCTCTGCCACATCTCCCAGGGAGCCGGGAGCCGCCACCAACCCTCCATCAGCATTCCTCGGGAGATCTGCTCTCTCAACATGACCCACAGGAATAAAACAGGCGGAGGGGCCCTTGGAGACGGCCTGCTCAGTACCGGCAAGCCAGGGTGAAGCTGTTAGACAACACAAGGAAGTGTCCGCTGGGATGCAGAAGGCCAGGTGACGGGCTGGTGGCGTGATGCCTCCTGGAAATGGTTTCTTTGCTGTGAGCTTACGGGGGATGTTTATCAGGCAGGCCTGCCAGGGGATGAGCCTCCCTCCTGTCTCTGGCAGCCTCTCAGTGCTCGTGATGGTGCCATCCGTGTCGGGCCTGAGAGACGGCCGTGCTACAGGCACCTCTGTCAACACATCTCATTATTAGCTCTGCTCCTGCGTCCCTGTATCAAAGGAAAAGGAGTGAAAAGTCGGTAGCTAAAGTAGCCCCAGCGGTGCAGTTCTCAAGACTGCCCCCCTCTGGACCCCCGTTCTGTCCACTGCCCCACGCCCAGGGACGGCCTGAGCCTGCCTGCACAGTGGCCTTTCCGAAAGATGCATACCTCTTCTGATTTTTTTTTCTTCATCGAAGTGATGTGGCTGTGATTCATTTTTCCATCATTGACACACTGGACCTCTGTTAAATAGGATTGAAAGTAATTAATCGGGGGTGTAACACCTGAGAATTCCATTCATAAATAATGCTTTCCTTGAGCACCCCAGCATTGGTATGCCAGGGGAGATTTTACAGATCCAAAGTCTGAAGCCCAAACTCACAGGAAAGAGTGTGTACCCAGCCCTCTGCCTTTGCATGTGACATTCAATGGCCATCATCAGTACATTGTCATCAATCCTGTGCAGGCATGAACAGTCGTGTCCACTCTGCGAGCCTGTGGACTGTAACCTGCCAGTCTTCCCTGTCCATGGGATTTTCCAGGCACGATTACTGGAGTGGGTTACAGTTCCTTCTCCAAGGAATCTTCCTGACCCAGGGATCAAATCCACATCTCCTGAGCCTCCTGCATTGTCAGGTGGATTCTTTACCATTGAGCCACCTGGGAAGCCCCTGAAGGGCCGTGTTTATGACACGTACATAAGAGTTTACAATGTAGATCCACCACCAGCCCCAACCAGGGCTAAAACTCATCTTCCAAATAAAAACCACAAAGGTACTTTAGCAAAAGTTCTGTTCTGTGGCTGCTCAGGCTGCCGAGAAAGGTCTGCTGAGAATAAGGCAGGCTGAAATGAGAGTCAGAACATGTGAGTGTGAGGCATGGAAAGAGAGCATCCGGAAACCATCATCGGCTGGGGCAGAGCTGAGTGGTTAAGGGCATGGCCATTGCTGGTGGTGAATTGTGGCTCCATCACTTGTTAGCTGTGTGACCTTGGACAAGTCACCCAGGTTTCCAGGCACCAGTTTATTCATGACAGTAATAGTACCTGGCCTCATAAAGCAATTCTAAGCATTAAAGAACTAATGTGCAGAAAATGTGCAGCATGTCCCTGGGAGTTAATAGCAGCTTCATAAATGTTAGGAAGAAGAAATAGATGCCGTTGATGATGATATTGTTGATGGTGACGGTACCTTGGTGTGTGGAATGTACTAAGTGATAATGAACGGCCACATGCCTGATTCATACCCGTCAGGTAAAAAGCAGGTTTGACCACTTAAAGCGTGCTTGGTGGTAAAGAGGCCAGGAGGACCAATTACAGGACACGTCCCCGTGATAACTGTTTGACCTCAGAGCTGGTCTTGGACCTCTGCCCTTGAGCTCTTCTCCTTCATCTGTTTTCCTCCTGGGGCCCATTGTCTGTGCATCCCCAGACTGTGAAGTGGTTTTCACATTAGGACTGATGAGCCACGGTTAAGAAGGAACATTTGTTGCCCAAATCATCACTCAACATTCTTGTTGCTTTGGTGTGGCTGTTGGATGGGTCTATGCCTTCCTTCCATTGTGTTCACCCGGTGTTGCCAATTCTTGGTGGAGGTGGCAAACAGGACATCCCAAGTAGCCAGAATCTGAGTGCGGAGGGCAGAGCGGCCAGTTCAGCAACCAGGATTCTGCGCATCCTTCCTGCTGACTTCAAACCTTGTGTTTAACTCAGCTCATCCCTTCATGGGGGCCATCTGAGTCTGTAATTGTCTCAAGAGCTGCCGTGT
The DNA here is from genome assembly GCA_006408695.1 of Aepyceros melampus. Lineage (NCBI taxonomy): Eukaryota > Metazoa > Chordata > Mammalia > Artiodactyla > Bovidae > Aepyceros > Aepyceros melampus. Next base: position 319,061 of record SJXQ01003949.1, on the reverse strand, counting down.
CCTGAGCCAGACTCCAAGTACAATAGCAGTGAAGCTTCACAGCAGCCTGACAAGGAGGCGCTTTTATCTGGCAAGCCTTCTTGGCTGCAAGCAACCCAAGCTGACTTGCTGTTCCAGAAGGAGGGAAATTATTGGAAGGAAACTGAGGGCTACAGTGCAAGCGATGACTCCTGCTCTTCAGGAATTGGCCTTATGTTAATTGTCAGAAGTCTGGGACTCAAGGTGTGGAAAGGGGCAGGGACCCAGTGAGCCCGTGAGAGCCAGGCGCAGGGGAGAGCTGGTCCTGGTGACCGCTGTGCTGCTTTCATCACCATGACTTCCAGTCTTCTCCAGGTCCTAGTCCCTCAATCTGGATTTGCTGAGTTTTGCATCTGGAGCTGCCATGTGGCTGGGCCAGGGCAGGGAAAAGAAAAATGACCCAACTTCACACAGACATGAAGTGGCAGAGCTGGGATATGCACTCAAAGTTCAGACACTGGCTTCCCTGGTGGCTCATTCGGTAAGGGATATATGAATGCAATGCAGGAGACCATCTGCAATGTGGGAGGCGTGAGTTCAATCTCTGAATCAGGAAGATCACCTGGAGAAGGAAATGGCAAGCCACTCCAGTATTCTTGCCTGCAAAATCCCATGGACAGAGGAGCCTGGTGGGCTACAGTCCATGGGGTTGCAAGAGTCAGTCATGACTCAGTGACTAAACCACCACCACCAGACATTAAGCACTTAACCACTAAGTTAGGCTCTTCCTTTCAGTTGATAACTGCATCTGTTAGGATGAGCTCATCTGAGGGTAACATGAAACTCTTCTCAGACTGATCTAACAATAAGGAAATTTATTAGCCTCCAGCCCCAGCGCTGGTGAATCCAGGACCTCTGCCATGGCAGCAGGGACCTGTGCCAGCCTCGTCGTCTGGCTGCAGGATGGTAACCACCAGCATCTGGACTCCTGGCTTCCTTGTTCATGTCTCACTGGGGAAAGTGGGAGTAGACTTTCCGATTCTCTCTCCTTAAAGTGCATCAAAGAACTTCCTTGGAAGCCTCTAGCAAATCTCCCCCTCAGTCTCAATGACAAGAATTGGGTCATGTGACCTTGACAGAAACACAGGCTGGGTATGATTAACTCCAAATCTGTCTCTAGAGCTGGTGTCAAACCCTCAATTGCATGGCCTTTCCAAGATAAGAGTGGAGATCCAGACATTGGGGAGTTGACCGTGGTCCACTATGGACACGATAATGCATTTAAATATCCATAAGTGTGTAAGTTTAACACACCCAGGCTGGTCAATATTTCACCATACTGATTGGAATCCTAACTCTATAATAAGTCACTAAAATCCCCCTACAAAGCAGGAGACGTGGGTTTGATACCTGGTTTGGGGAGATGGACAAGGAAATGTCAGTTTCTTTTCTAGAGGAAGGTCCTCAGTCTTTAATTCAGGAGCTTCCAAGCTTTTGTGAACGTGATCCACTCTTAAAACATATTTTATGTCCCAATTCTGGTACACATGTGGAGCTTCTCCTCTCAGGTCCTTTTTCTTTTCAGCCATAAAGCTGTACTACTCCCCTTTCTCTTATTTTTGGGGCATCTTATCTTCTGTCATGACTTGAACTATCCTCTTGGATTAAATCCTACATTTCTGTTTGACTCTAATCTTAAATTCTGTGCTATATAGTCAGGGTATCTGCTACCAATTTTCTTCAAATTCCAGCAACACTCTTTGTCCAAAGTAGAACTGATAATCTTGTATATTCTCTATAATGACCCTTGAACAACACAGTCTTGAACTCCTGGGGTCCTCTTATATGCCTATTTTAAAGAAATACTGCAGCACTACACCATCTGTGGTTATGGAGTCGTGGATGCTGACTGTAAAGTTACCCGCCCCCCCTCTCAACAATGGGGGAGTGGAGCCCCTAACTCCCATCCCCACCCCCATTGTTTAAGAGTCAACAGTACTTGCCTCCCCCTCTGACTTCTTCTTCCTTCAAAAGGCACTACATCTGCTCAGCCACTTGAGCTAGAAACCGCAGCTTTATCTCTGGTTCTGCCCTCTCCCTTTCCCTGCGTATCTCGTCAGTAGGTTCAGAAGAGTCTGTCTTAAAATCTCCTGAAGTGTTTTCTCCGTTCCCGGCCATGCTTCTGTACTTTTGCTGCACCCTCCCACCTGGCCTTCTGTTTTCTAACCATTTTTGTGGCTCCTTAATTTTATCTTTCCAAATCGTTGGTTTTATGTCTTACTACTACTTGTTTCTGGAGAAGGAAATGGTAACCCACTCCAGTATTCTTGCCTGGAGAATTCCGTGGACAGAGAGCCTGGTGAGCTACAGTCCACGGGGTCACAAAGAGTTAGACATGACAAAGTGACTAACACTTTCTAGTGTCCATAAACACGTATATTCCTGAAATAAACAGTTTCAAAAACCAAAGCTTGTCCTTAATGAATGCGATACAGACTTAAAAGAATGGTTCCCGAAGTGTGGTTCTGAATCAGCAGCAGCAGCAATGTCACCTGGGAACCTGTTAGAGACGCAAATTCTCAGGCCCCACCCCCAGACAGGTGGTTTCAGGTCTGGTTGCTTTACCGAGCCTTCCAAGTCCCTCTGACACATGCTAAAGTTTGAGAATGACAGCATAAAAATACTATACTACTCTATCCTGTTTCTTTTTTTTTAAAAAAAGTGTTGTTTGTAAGCCACACATTTACAGATAACTTAAAATTACCTTTAGAAAACCTCTGAGCTCCCTGGGGCTCCTTCTGCCCTCCCTTTCCAAACTCATCTTTACCATGTGCTCTTCGAAAACCTTGCTCTGATTTTTGGGATGGTTTTCCTTCAGCCAAACTTCTTCTTATTAAGAATAATTTTATTTATCTATTTTTGGCTGGCTGGGTTTTTCTCTAGTTGTGGCCAGCGGGGTCTGCTCTCTAGTTGCTGTTCACAGGCTTCTCACTGTGGTGGCTTCTCCCTGGTAGCTCAGCTGGTAAAGAATCCACCAGGGATGTAGAGACCTTGGTTGGGAAGATCTCCCGGAGAAGGGATAGGTTACCCACTCCAGGATTTTTGGGCTTGCCTGGTGGCTCAGATGGTAAAGAATCCGCCTGCAATGCAGAAGACCTGGGTTCAATCCCTGGGTTGGGAAGATGCCCTGGAAGAGGAAATGGCAACACAATCCAGTATTCTTGGCTGGAAAATCCCGTGGGCAGAGGAGCTTGTGGGCTCCAGTCCATAGAGTCCCAAATGACTGAGTGACTGAGCGACTGAGCATGGGCAAGTTAGGGCCCTTGCATTCAAGGCAGAGTTCACACACAGCCTGGCTGGCTGTTTGACCTCAGCAAGCCTATTCAGGCCTTTAGGCTCAGTACCATGGGGGTGATATTAAGAAAACCCCCTTAAGCTCCTTTATAGAGTTGTCAAAGGTCAACTAAGGTAGAACTCATGAACATGTCACCTAAAAGGGTTTGCACCCTTAACACCCAAGGTATTGACCCATAAGCCACCTTTGTAACATGAAGCACAGCCCTCCAAGGAAGCTGCAAGAGTGGGGACTAGAAGTCCGTGCGGGGAGTGAGCAAACAAGAAAATAGCTACTTGGCTTCTAAAAGGAATCCTGAGCCCCAGGGGCTAAAGGAGGGCTTTGGTGATTTGCATAATGATTTGCATATCCTTTGCCAATCATTCCAGGCAGGTGGCTGATCCCTCCTCCAACCACCCTCAGCCTCTACACCTTCAGGCCCCGCCCTCTCCCTGGCTGGAGCCCAGCGTGGACCAGCGGTGGGTTGGGCTCCCCTGGGGGGCTCCCCCTGCCTTCCCCACCCCTCACCTCCCAGAAGCCAAGTGGGGATGGGGGCGAACGCAGGTCTGCCGAGAGTTCAGTGCCATGCTGCCTGATCGATGGCAGGCCTTAAGCGTGACTGAGCTTCCACAGTTGAAACATAAAAGGTTATTCTCCTTTTAATTCTTTGTGGTTGTTCTCACTCCTTCCTTAGAGAAACCTCCGATTTTCACTTGCGAGACGCTTGGCTGCGCTTGTCACACCCTAAAAGGTGATTTCAGTTCTCCGATGCCAAAGAACATTTTCTGCTAATCAAAACACAGCTGCAAAAGCCCGTGTGATCTGCTAATGGGCCCCCCAACTCCGGGGTATGTCTGTCTGTACCTGGGAAAATAGATATAATTAGGATAACAGATATCATATGTATATGCTAATACAGCAGGTAAAAATGACTAGCGATGAGACAGGGCTGGAGTTTGCCAAGTCCTGTCAGACCAGCTGTGCCCCTCACCCAGAAGCCCAGCCCAGAACCAGCCCTGGTGCCCTCTTTCCATCTGCTTGTCCCCCCTCCGCTGGACCCTCCATATAAATTATTATTCTTTTCCATACAAAAATAGATCCCTATGCTGTTGTTCAGTTATTGTGTCCTGCTCTTTGCAACTCCATGGACTGTAGCATGCCAGGCTTCCCTGTCTTCCACTGTCTCCTGGAGTTTGTTCAAATTCATATCCGTTGAATCAGTGATGCTATCTTACCATCTCATCCTCTGCTGCCCCCTTCTTCTTTCGCCTTCAGTCTTTCCCAGCATCAGGGTCTTTTTCAATGAGTTGGCTCATCGCCTAGATCCTCATATTCTGTGCTGGGCTTAGTTGCTTCTGTCATGTCTGACTTTTTGCAACCTCATGGACTACAGCTTGCCAGGCTCCTCTGTCCATGGGGATTCTCCAGGCAAGAATATTAGAGTGGGTTGCCATTCTCTCCAGGGAAGGGGGATATTCCCAACAGGTATCAAACCCAGGTCTCCTGCATTACAGGCAGATTCTTTATCAGCTGAGCTACCAGAGAAGCCCACAGATTCCCCACCCTTTTCTGCAAAGACTCAGTAACCCCAGATCTGATGAGGCTGCAGGAAGCTTAGCATCTGAGAGGCAAGATTACTGTTTGGGCTTTGTTCTGTTCCCACAGAAGCAGCATCATGACCAGACCTGGCAAATTGTTACCGAGACTAAATTCCCTTTTTCAAAAGGAACCACATTAGGAAGTTTGGCGTCAGGAGTCAGAAGTCTCAGGGTTGAGTTGTGTGTCTGCTTCTTTCTGGTGGTGTGAGCCTGGGTGAGCGATTTACCTCTCTGTTCCCCAGGTTCCTCCCCTTAAAATGGGAATAATAACAGTACCAACCTGAAAGGGCCTGGCAGGCTGCAAGCTCATACCTGATGTTATTCTTTGTAATGGGTTCATAGGAGGGGGAAGAGAGTCAAGGGTCAGGCTCAGGTCCTGAGAGCACTATATCCCTCTGTCTTGGAGAAACTACTTCACCTTTCTGAATCCTTTTCCTCATCTGTAAAATGGGTTATCATTGCCTGCTTTCCTGGGCTGCTAGGAGGTCAAATAGACAGTGGATAAAAGTCATGGTGTATGAGTAGCGCACAGAAGCTAGTTTATACATGGAATAACAGTGTCTGCGTCTCTTGAGGGCTCCAAGCATGATGTCACGGGTTGAAGATGGGTTGAAGAGGACCTTGCTCACATCCAAACTTTGAATAAAAATTGCTCAGTTCTGCAGGCAGACCACATGGCACTGACTTTTACCAAGCAGTGCAGGCATTCAACTTGGGCATCCAGTTTCTGCCAAACCATAAGGCTCTGCATATGGACATCTGACTTTTGTGTTGGAATTGGGACCTTTTTCATTTCTGTATGCTCTGGGCCTAACATAGTATCTAGTAGCATTGGTGATGTTCAAGAAATATTTATTGGTTGCCTGCATCAGTGGATGAATAGATGCTGAATCACATCATAAATTTATTTCTCTGACCCCTGGGCAGAGTAGAGAGTTGCAGAATCCTGGTCCCTCTACAAATTGTGAGGACAATTATTGTATAGTACAGATGGGCTTTGGAGTTAGAACCACATTCAAACCTTGGTTTTGCCATGTCCTAGCAATTTGAACTTCAGCTTAAGAAAATTTGCTGAACCTCAGTTTGCCTCATCTGTAAAATGGGGATAAAAATACTGCCTCCTTTATAAGGTTATGCAGATTGCTGAAACTTGTACCTTCCAGTGCCTGCAGATTCCCACAAGGAAGGTAGAGAAATTAAAGTGGAACATCTTCCTTCCCCTCCACCCTTCTTCCTTAATCATTACACAGATTTCAGGGATATTTCAGATATGGTCCATTCCCAAGCCCCAGGAAGTGATTCTGATTCTTTATCTCACTGTGGCATTGATGCTTTTTATTCTGTTGAAGGCATCAATATTCGTTCAATAGTATAAGTCTTAAATAAGCATCTAAATGACATATTACAGATGATGAAAGTCATTTCCTCACAGAAGATTATCTCACATGATCACGTTTCCATCGTTATCTGGGGCCTCTGTAGTTGGCAAATCTCCGGAGCTACTTAAAGATAACATTAGTTTTAATACCATGTAAAATGACTAGTTCCTCAGGGTAGGTTTATTTTTAATAGTGTATGTCAGCAGCAAATAGCTCAGAAGACCCCAGAGGAAAAAATACAGCTCCTGTGGGCAGTGAAGTGATGATATAGATATATTAATATCTATATTAAAAACCTTTTAGGTGCCATGGTGATATTGAATAGGATAGTAAGACATATGCAGGCAAAATCCTGGGCTGTTTATAGGGCCTGATACAGTGTGCATTACAGGTACCTTTGAGGTTGTTCAAAGTCAGATTTGGGCTTCAAAAATCTTTGACAGACATAACCCTCAGTAGTAAAATACTCTGAAACACAAGCTGAGAGAGAGAGAGGAAAAAAAAGACTTCCTTTTTTCCCACTCCTTGAGTCCATTGATAAGTTTGCTGCACTATTAAAATGTTTAATCACTCGCCTCCAGCAAGAGCAACCTTCCATCTGAAGTTGCAATTTATTAGAGTGCCCAGAACACACTTGCTATTCACCCAAAAGATGGCTGAGGGGATCCTTAGAGGGAAAAGAAACCACAAGTTCAAATGAAGCGTAGAGTCACAGATGAACAGATTGAAAACTAACATTATTTTGGGGTCAGTGTCAGGGGAGATAATGTCAAACTTGCACCTGAGTTCCTAACCTGAAAGCACATGGCTGAGTCACGGGGCAGCAGAAGCTTAGGTCCAGCCTAAGCTGCAGCCCTAGGACCATTGCTGGGACCAGACGTGCAGCGAGGAGGGGCGAGGGGGCAGCCGAGGATGAGGCTGCAGCAGGGGCCTCTGCCTTCCCAGAAAAGGCACTCCTTTCTGCTCAGGGTACAGTTTCAGCTACACTCACTCAAGCCTTTCAGACTTAACCAAAGGCAAGCTGAATTCTGGGGCAAGGCGATGCATCTGAGGTAGTGATTGCCATCAGACTATGAATACTGTGGCTGTCTTAGGACCAGTGAGGCATAACACTGTGGACCTCGCCCTTCGAGGCAGGGGGGTGGAGGCCCTTGGATGATCACAAATAATTAACCCCTTCTGGTAAGCGGTCATTCCAGACTATTCCTTGAAGGACACTTAAGAGGTAATGAGTCAACTGAGAATCATGAGGTCACAAGTCTCTAAAAATTGATGGATAAGGATATAGGGAATTCCTGGGTCCGTGGCTATCCAAATAGCTAAAATTCATTTTAAAAATCAGATAATCATATCCCAATCTGGTTTATGAGGAATAACAGGTATTCTGGCAGGAAAGGGTACCATAGCCCGACATATCTAGGAAATATATATCGTGAAGAGTCACATGGTCTATCAATTGCTCAGATATGTCCTGAAGTGAAAACCTAGCCAACAAAATGGGTTTTGCTCTGCTCAATTAGTGTTTCCTAAAATTATTTGGCTATGCATTCATCATCTTACTCTTATGAAACCTAGTTTCAGAATCACTGTTGTGATGGGAAGAATTGTAAAAATGCTCCCTCTTTGCCAAGACTTTCTTCTTCTGGTTATTCAATCAAACCCTAGTGCAGATAGTGCTATGAAGGGATTTCGCAGGTGTAATTAAAGTCCTACCTATACTGACCTCATGGCAAGGAGATGGCCTGGGTGGGCCTAACCTAATCAGTCGAGCCCTGAAAGATTGAAAGAGTGAGAGGGCTTGAAGTTCCATCACTCCCTGGCTTTGAAGTTGAAGGGGACCACATGGGGAGGAATGTGAATGACCTGGAGAAGCTGAGAGTGATCCCCAGCTGACATGAATGAGCCAGCTGAGACATGGGGACATCACACCTGTAGCTACCAGGAATGGGACTGTGCCAACAGCCTGCTGCTGCTAAGTCGCTTCAGTTATGTCTGACTCTGTGCGACCCTATAGACAGCAGCCGACCAGGCTGCCCCGTCCCTGGGATTCTCCAGGCAAGAACACTGGAGTGGGTTGCCATTACCTTCTCCAATGCATGAAAGTGAAAAGTCAAAGTGAAGTCGCTCAGTCGTGTCCGACTCTTAGCGACCTCTTGGACTGCAGCCCACCAGGTCCTCCATCCATGGGATTTTCCAGGCAAGAGTACTGGAGTGGGGTGCCATTGCCTTCTCTGGCCAACAAAATAAGTGACACTAAAAGCAGATTCTTCCAGCCAGAGCTCTCACTTGGCTGACACTTTGATTTTTTGCATAGAGAACCTAGGTGAGCCCACCTCAATTTCTGCTCCACAGAAATGTATGATAATAAATGAGTCTTGTTTTATGTCACTGTTTGTGGAAATTCACTCATGATTTAGTGATAAAAAACACACATGCTGATTCAGAAAAATCAAGGCAGAATTAACTGTGGTCCACTCTTCCCTATCCTATTACATTTATAAGATGTCTTGCTGCGTGCTAAGTCACTTCAGTCATGTCCGATTCTTTGCAACCCCATGAACTGTAGCCCGCCAGGCTCCTCTGTCCATAGGATTCTCCAGGCAAGAATACTGGAATGAGTTGCCATGCCCTCCTCCAGGGGATCTTCCCAACCCAAGGATCGAACCTGTGTCTCTTAATCTCCTGCATTGGCAGGCATGCTCAGGTTCTTTACCACTATTGCCACCTGGGAAACCCATAGAGTGTCTTACACACAGCAAAACATTTCCATCTAATCAGGTCCTTCCAGTGATGAGTAGGGCAGGTGTCTCCATTTTTTACAGGCGACTGAAGAACTTGCCCAAGTCACTCAGCCTATAAATGCACACAAGATGATTTGAAGGGGGCTATTTGTGACTTAGGGTTGGGGTTTTCCTTTACTTCCTCCTTCTTTCAAATCGGAAAAACGTGAGCAATGGGAGACACTGCAATTGGGAACTTGCAAAGGAGGATGAAAAAAAAAAAAAATCAGAGAACACCTCAGACCAAGGGTTTGACTACTTTGTCAGGGAGGTCTTTGATTTCTTCCCTTGTCTCTGACCAGAAAAGCATGTTAGAAAATGGACTCACAGCTGTGAGCCAGTGACAGTGTGTCGGGGCAGGGTGTGTGGAGGCTTCTGGAAGTGGACGGCGGGGATGCTTTATTTGGATGACTAAGGCAAGACACATAGGCCTATAATATTGAGAGGAGCAGTGTCTGCAGGCTGACCTCCCAGATGGGTGGTTTGTCGAGGTGGGGCTGTCAGCACAAACAATCTGCTTTCTCTGCCACAAGTAGCATTTCTACCTGTGCTGCCCACAGACCTTCAAAGGGCCCCTAACTTAGCATTATGGAGCAGAGAAATCACCCAGCACCACCTTCATGGACGCAAGGGGAGACTAGGGTCCAGGAAAGTGACAAGATTCCTTCAAGGTCACAGATGCCCTGACTTGCCATTCAGGGATTCCCCTTACACACACTCACACAGAGACACACGCCAATACTTAGCCATCTTATCACAGCAATTCTCCATGTTGGTTAATGATCACTTCCTGATGAATCAGAGTTCCTTACTAAGCAAATGTAGTGTGTGTGTTTTGTGTCCAGCATGAGTCAGGAGTGTGTTAAGTGTTTACTTTTGTGGTAATAATAGTAGAGTCCAATGCTGATAGAGTGCACACTCACTGCTGGATACTGTCTTGAAAGGGCCTCTAGTTCACTCACTCCATCCAAACAGCAAGCCCATGAGGTCTTGGGGAAGTCCTCAGAGTTCTTGACAAATGTTTCTGGCCGGAGATGGGCACAGGTTTTGTAGAACCTGAAGCTTATATGATTTGGCGGTGGGCTTCCCCGATAGCTCAGCAGGTAAAGAATCCAACTGCAATGCAGGAGACACAGGATACGCAGGTTTGATCCCTGGGTCAGGAAGATCCCCTGGAAAAGGAAATGGCAACCTACTCTGGTATTCTTGCTTAGAAAACCCAATGGACAGAGGAGCTTGGTGGGCTGTAGCCTAAAGGGTTACAAACAGTCCGACATGACTAAGCAAAGCAAGCATCTTCAAAAAGGGAATCCGAAGTCACCAGAATAAAATTAGGTACAGGGTCCTGGAAGGCACCCCAAAAAGAGAAGGGCTCTGAAGTATCATAGTAAGTCTGCCTCGAGTTCCCTCTTCCTCCCCAGCAAACAATAGGGCTGTTCTTCCCACCCCAAAGAAGTTAGCCAGGCCACGTAGGTGACCTGCACTGGTCAATGTTATGTGAAGAAATTTCACCTATGTCTCTTCTAAGAGGAAGTTTTGAGAGTCAGTATGTGATTCCCCACTTTGCTCCCTGACCCTGACATTCACAATCCCTGGACAGATGACGGGTGTGTGTGCTAAGATGGACCCTCCTTTTCCCTGGGACTCCAAGTCACTATGATGGTTACAGAATCCTCTCTCGGCTCCCAGCCCTTGTCAACCCACAGTAAATACAGAGCATAAGTGAGAAATAAGCTTTCGCTATATTTATTCCTGCAGATGTTGGAAAATTTTTTTTTCTTTTAATCACAGCATACATACCTAGCTTAACCTAACTTACACAGGTAGAGGACTCTTGTTTCCATTTTTTGGAGGAGGAATCGAAGCACAGGAAGGTTTAGTCACTCACCCAAGGTCACACAGCTAGTCAGAGGTGGATGGGGGTCAATGACTCTGTTCTGCAGTGACACTAGGGAAGGGTGGGTCCTTTCGTGCACTGATGGTATTTGTCCCATCTAGAGACTGCTACTCAGCTCCAGCTGATGGTTGTAAAAGAGGAATGTGAGTCAATTGTTGCCAGATCTTCCGATTTTTTGTTTTTAAAGAGAGGTTGTAAATCTAGAGTTTTAATGTGAAATCCTGATTACTATACGTAGGCAGCTGATTGAAGTAGTTTTCCTTTTTTGAACATGGTGAGATCAAGGCATCAGAGGGCTTGATTTTTTCACCAGTTTGAGACCTTCCAACCCTAACCTCCAACTTCTCAGTAAAAGCAACAACAAACAAACAAAACAGAAAGCAACTGAAAATTCAAGCCTGTAACAGGTATGTGCTAAGTGACAAAGTCAGGATTATGAGTTGGGCAGGGAAAGCCAGAGAGAAAGGGGGTGGGAACAGATGCAGTGGTCTAAGAAGCCTCCGAGGAGCTGATACGACCAGGCAGGGAGGTTTGCAAGCAGATGTTTGTGTCCAGAGAAAAGGGTCTCATGCAGTAAGATGACTGAGCTTGGGTTTTTGTTTCTGGAAGTAAAGAAAGTTCACATACATTTTTCAAGGACTTAAAAACATAGAAAATGTTTTGTTAGGGTTATTCAAATTTTTCTAGGAAGCCACCATCCTTAGACACAAATTTACCTCCCAGGAAACATGCATCCTTCTATGTGGTGAGTACCCGGGAGCTTGACTGTCAATGTGAGCCTGTGAGATGGAGCAGGATGTAGCCAAGGGTCACTGAGCCGAAGAGGGAAGGGACTTCCTGGAAACAGAAGATCCGCTCGGACCCAGTGGTCCTTCGTAAATCCCTGATGAGCCCAAGGTATTTCCATCTGCCTTGTTTTTTTTTCTTCCGCTGTTTGTCTGTGAGGCTCAGCACGTTCGTGGTGAATGAAAACAATGAGCAGTTAAGAAGCTCATGTCCACGAGACTCTTAACATGAAGGCTCTGATGAGGAAAGTCAAGGTCAGCAGAGAATAGTGTGTGTTCAGAACATCTGACCTCATGCATTAACCTGCAGGTTCCCAAAGCACAAAGGGGAACATGAAAGGCGTTAAGAATAAATGGACCCCTGGTGGAAACAGAATCTTGGAGGCCAAGATTTGGAAAACCCTGAGTCCCACAGTGAAACACGCCCCTTTGCATGACTTCTCAGAACTTTAATAAGCCTGTCCATCATGTGCCTCCGACAGCACCACATGGCACCCTGCTTGGCTGGGGGACCCCTTTTCTTCACCCTGAATCTCTTGGGAAAGAATGTGACAAGAAGGCTCTTGGAGACATGCTGGCTAGTTTTTCCTTGGTGGCTTTTTCTCCTCACCTCTCAATATCCTAGCCTGTTTCTTTCCTGGTTTCTTTTAGAATGACAATTTTCTCTTTTCCTGGTGGTGGCTCAGACAGTAAAGAATCCACCTGCAATGCAGGAGACCTGGGTTTGATCCCTGGGTGGGGAAGATCCCCTGAAGAAGGGAATGGCAACCCACTCCAGTATTCTTGCCTGGAGAATCCCTGGACAGAGGACCCTGGTGGGGGGTGGGGGGACTACAGTCCATGGGGTCGCCAAGTGTCAGACACCACTGAGCAACTAGTACTTTTTCTCTTTTCAGGAAATGGGTCATTTCTACTTATCCTACTTACCCCTTAGTTTCAAAGAGTAGGTGGTGCAGTGGAGACTGAGGCAGGGCTGGGGGTGTGGTGGGCAGCAGGTCCTTGCATATCAATCACTGTCACTTTGTGTTCTGGGGACTACCCCTGTTCTCCAAGGACTGACTTTCACAGTTGGAATTTCCAGCCCTTGGGAGACAGAGAAGGCAAAGGGACAAAGCACTTGGGAGGTAGCAGCCTTCTAAAAGAAACGCTGCCTCTGCTTGAGGACACGTCCTGGGGAAGGAGGAAAAGGGAGAGGAGGAGAGAGAAAGCCCTGAGTGGCTGGCCCACAGGGGCCCCATTTATGGCCTTCCTGTTTATGGCTGAGAAGTAAACAGCCTGGGAGCCAGGTCGTCTCCGACGGCAGCTGGGGCACCGCTCGAGCTGGCTGGGGACCCTCTCTTTCTGGGTGGCAATGGGCGGGGAATCTGCCAGTCACGCGAGTCTCAGAGGACTTGTTTTTGTTTTGTTTTTTAAACCAGCATCTTGGGGCACTTTCCCCTCAGCTCACACCATCTGCGTTACCCTCCTCATTGGTCCTGCAGCTTTCGGGGGTGGAGGGGGGCGGCGGGGTACAGCTGGGAATCTGTGTGCGCAGGCAAGGGGTGAGGATCCCAGCTGAGACACTTAGCAGCTGTGTGACCTCAGGCGAGCCCTGCACCTCTCTGAGCCTCTTCTGTAGCTGGGTAGGAGGATGTGGAGACTGCCTGTGAACAGCCCTGACAACTTGCCTGGCATGTGGTAAGTGTCAATACACGTTTACTGGCCCCCTGATGATCTCAACTGCCCTCCTGACTAAGCCCCCAGGGTCTTAGCTGACGGGAGGTGGGGGGTGGGGGCGGAGCTCAGGGGAGGAGGAGGGTCAGGCCCACCTCTGAGAGGTTCCTGGCCTCGGTCCAGACATCCGCTTTCTCTCTGGATCGGAACCTGTGGGTACTTTGCCTCCTGAGGAATGCAGGCTGTGATGGACGACGAGATGGTGCCCCAACTAAGATGAAGAACACGGCGCCGGGGGCAGCAGACACCAGGAGAATCAATAAACTATAATTATCAAGAGCGGTGTCCGTGAGAGGTGTGGAGTCTGTGGACAGAGAGAGACAGAGGAGGGGGCGGAAGCGAGACACACAAGCATCCTGAGAGATGCAGAAGACGCATGCGCCCAAGGAAGCGAAAGAGAGAAGAGAGAAGCAGAATGGGTGTGATGTACACAGGCGCTCCCCTCCTGCGTGCGCCCTCCACCCCATCCTTGCTGATGGGCGTGGCAGAAGGCGCAAGAGCAGGTCTCCCACCTATTTATATAGCCCTCAGCTTTTTAAATTCTCCAAGTCCTCAGCCATATCAGGTTTTTGCATTACAAAAAGAATATCAGAGCCTCAATATAAGCATGGATTACACTGATAACATCGAATCCATTCATTTGATGAGGCTGAGATGCGAAGTCAATATAGATTGCAGTATATTGCTTTAGAAACACTACTTTCACATCACCGGGGTCTTCATCGTCCCTGAGTTTACCACTGTCCTCTGGACCCACCACCACTCATGCGGTTTTTGACCCAGCACTCCTGGAACTCAGGTATGAGACTGTCACCGGGAGTTCTTGACGAGCCTCGTGTACCCCCTGCTGTCAGTGAGCTCTGCCATGTTGTCGCTTAACCTGATATGGTGTGAAGCCCTATTGAAAAGCTACCTTTTCTGATCCCCAACACTTGAGGTCTCACCACTCCCCTCAGAAAGAATTATTGAATCTGTGTTCATTTTCTTGGCCCCATTTGATCGGGGAACCTAGTGACCTTTATCAGCACACAACTGGCCTGAATTGAAGTCATGTGGGGTTGATGTGTCTTCTGAATTTATTAGAGAGGGTCTCATAGGAGGCATGCTTTTGTGACACTCAGATTGGCAGATCCCTCCCCATGTCCTTTTTTAAGGTTAGTATTTTAAAAAAAAGAAAGAAAGAAACACAAGCAAACTAGTTTTACTTTGGGCTTTATTGTGTGCCTGGCACCGGCCTAAGCATTTTACAAGCATTATCTCAGTCAGCGCTTAATCTCAACGGCACCAATAGCAACTACTTCTTCCCTCATCTGTGGGAGCTATTTCTTCCCTCCCTGTCACAGAGTTCACAGGTGGCTGAGCTTAGTGGATGCCCAGGCAGTCCGGAAGCCCAGGGCCATCACCAGCTTTCCCAGAGAGGAAACTGAGGCTGAATAGATTAACACCCAGGGCCTCACAGCTCACCAGAGTCAAGCGACCAGACGGGGTTAGATCAGGCCCCCACCTCCCAGAGAAGTTGAAGTGAAAATGAAGGCACACAGTAAAGCCCAGCCTGCACGGGGATCTCCAGGATGGTCCCACACGTCCCCGCGTCTCCTTCCTATCTCCCACCACCTTGAACGGTGCGCACAGCCTTTCCAGCTCTAGGGGACACATGCCTGCCCAGGATCCCTGGGGGGGGGGGGGCAGGGACACAGGGCTCCTCTGAGTTCTGTCTTTCCATTCTGGATTGGGGGCCGGGCAGGGGCACCGTCCAGAAAGCTCCCTCTGGCTTGGAAGCAGAGGGAAGAAACCTGTGTGTGTCCACTTGGCTGAGGGACCCTCGGTAAGAAGACTGCTCGTGGGTTTGGGGTGGCCGTTAGGCACAGCGGAAATGGCACCCCACTCCAGTACTCTTGCCTGGAGAATCCCATGGACGGAGGAGCCTGGTGGACTACAGTCCGTGGGGTTGCAAAGAGTCGGATGTGACTGAGCAACTTCATTCACTCCGCTTAGGCACAGGCGCCCACACCTCTCACCTGGTGCAGGCGAGTGATGGACACCTGCACAGCCGCCGGTTCGGGTTTCTCTCTCATCACCCAGCGCTCTAATCTCCCAGCGCAGCCTCCGCCTTTGGGAAAGGAGAATGTGATTTCTACTTTGTTTCTTTCTCTTTATTTCGAATTGACCTGGGGCAAAGTGCGGCAGGGAGTTTCCCTTTATTCCTATCTTTTCTTTTTTGTTTTGTGTCAGTTTCAACTGTATACAACTGTTGGAGAGTTTAATTTGGATACAATGAAGGCAGATACCAGAAACAGAAATTACTTTCAAGACTCTGAGCTTTGAGAATTGGTTAGGATTCTTTCCCCTTTCAAAACTCAGTGCAACTTTTCTACTCAGTAACTTATTCTCTTACTTGATAAGATACCATAGAGAAAGGATGGCTTAAAAAAAAAAAAAGAAGTGCTGTGTGTGTCTGTGTGTATTTTCTACTTTAATGAAATGAAAAGCAGAAACGTAGAATGATAGTCTGTTAAGAAACGGCTACCTAATTTAACCCTCCCCCCAAACCCCTTTCCATTTTGGTAACCATAAGTTTGTTTTCTATGACTGTGAGTCTCTGTTTTCTAAATAAGTTCATTTGTATTATTATTTTTTTGTTCCACATATAAGTGATATCATTTATCTTTGTCTGGCTTACTTTATTTAGTATGATTATCTTGAATTAGAAAGTTGGACTAACATATGCTCACTACAACATATAAAATAGATAAGCAACAAGGCAACTATATTCAATATTTTGTAATAACTTATAAGGGAAAAAATCAAAAAGGAATACACACACATATGTATAACTAAATCACTGCTCTGCTTATCTGAAATTAACACAATATTGTAAATCAACTATACTTCAATTTAAAAAATATTAAATTCACCAGAGGAAAAAGAAAGAAACAGGTTTTCTGCTCAGCAAACCTTACCCTGTGGGTTGCTTACAAGTAGGGTTCCTTACAACCAGGGCTGGCTTCTCCAGTTTCATCAACTTCAAACTGAAATCATGCTGACTCTTAAAAGACATTCAGAGCTACAAATGTGAGACTTCACAAAAGGCTTAAACACGTAAAGGCTGTGGAGCAGATTCTCTTTAAACTCAAGTTGCATGAGGTAGAGGAAAATTTTCCACGAACTTAGCCCTGGGTTTCTGTTTTATTGGGGGAGAAGGGGGCATCTGTGTCACCCTAAGCCGAGGAATCATTTTCATTAGATGTTTTTGTACTTGCTTTAGATGCGTGGAGAGGTTGGGAAGCTCCAGGAGAAGCAAGATGTTGGGAACAAATAATGTAAGTAATTACTCTCTTTTTTCCAACCTAGATTTTGTCTTTCCTTCCTCTGTAGCTCCCTGCAACCCCCAGGATCCCCTTCCGCCCCCTGCTCTCCACCCCATTTCTGCTGCCCCCTCGACCAAGGCCAGATGCTTGCTGGCTTGGACTCCCACAAGCGGTTTGATGGAGGGAGCTCCGGGAGGCATGAAGACTGGGGGAGCAGAGCAGTTTGCATTAGCAGAATTGGGGGCTGAACTGCAGCCAGAGGCCACCAGGCCAAGGGGATGATTTTGCTTGGAGGTACCAGCTACTTCTTTCTTTTTCTGATACTGAATTCAACATCCCACCCCCAGCAGACCCTCCCACTCAAGACACCTTATGAAACAATTATGTAAACTAGGCTGACTGCAGCTGTGAGTTTTTAAGTATTTAGAGACCTTGCTTTCCTTAAAAAAAAAAAAAAAAGGATTTTGGTATCAGCCTTTTGTGGAGGCAGGCAGGAAAGACCCATTAAGAAGGATATTGTAACTTCTGCCAAAAGTTGTCTCCCACTGTGTGTTTCTTATTGGATTGCTTATTTTCTCTTTTTTTACTACACTTGACCCTCTTTCCCATGCTTAAATGTGTATCTTAGAAGGACTTTGCTTTCTACTTTGCTCTTCTTTCTTCCACCTCAAGATTTTGAATCTCTGCTCAAGGGCTCAGAAATCTATACCACACGAGGACGTGTGCATATATTCTCGCTGGGGGATCCTGGTCTCTTCTGTGGTTTCCTCTAAAGCCCCCCGCTGTCCCTCCACTCCATCCCCTTGAAGTTTACATCGGGTGGCTCTGACACAAGATAAAGATTCCGAGGTCTTGGCAACTTCCTCAATCGTCTCCATCCCCGCACACCCAGGGCTTCTTACTGTTGTCTCTATTAGCATGGACCAAATGTCCTGCTTTGCGGGCTGATTTATGGTTGCATTAGGGAAAACTCCACAGAGGGTGTAAAATACACTGTCCCATGCCCGGGCCAGAGCTTCCGTGTTATCGGTGATTGCAAGTGCATTTTATAACCCCAGTGCCAAATCGAAATCAAGGTGATTTGCGCATCAATCTCCTGGATAAAATCAGGGCATGCTCTATTGTGGTTTGACCTTCCTGGTGCCTTTGGCTGGTGTGCCTTGTCTAAGTCCCTTGGACAATTACCCAGGGACGGTTGGAAAATGCAGAAATAATGGCCAGGGCTGGGATTACCAGCTGTATCAAAAGGCTTAACTGCTCACCCCAGAGACTCCTGAGCACCAGAGAAAAAAACCCTAACAGGAGGTTTGCATCGTCTTTAAGGGATTGCAAGCTGCAGGTGGGGAGGGGGAGAGCCTTGGGACTGTCTCTCTGTGCATTTAGTGAGTACCCCTGAACCCCACAGCAATGGAGAAAGCAAAACTTTGAAATTTATGAAAAGCCAGCAGATAACTGGGCCTCAGAAAGCCAGTGCAGTCCCTTATTTATAATCCCAAGATCTCCTCCAAATGTAGGCCAGAGAAGTAATTGTTTCAAAAGTAAGTGGAAGATCCGAGATAGGACTGAAATCAGTAGTAACCATCTTGCCACCACCCAAGGTGGGTTCTTTTTGATGATTTTTCATATCATGCTCATTTGTCACAGAAAACAAGCAAAAGCTTCCTGAAAAATCTGACCATCTATTTTCAGTAAAGTTCAAACTTAATCCAAAATGTTGAAGGATGCATTCACAGGAGTAGGGTTGAAGATCTTTTGAACAAAGATGTGGAAAATTGTAGATTTTTAGAACCTGAGGGCTCTGTAGTGATGGTCAGAGGGTATATTTAGGATAAATATTTTTAAGTCAGGGTTTTATGCCTATAATCTAAGTTTCTCAACTTATATTTAGTCCAAACTTCTTTTTAAAGTAATCCATCTCTTCTTATTCTGCACCCTTTCATAGACTCAGGAGGAAGTTTAGTTGACTCTTCAAATGGTAAAGCCTATTTTGCAAATCCCTTTAAGATATGCTAATGTATATGGGCTGATTATTAAGATAAATACTTTCTGCTGGAAACTGAAGTTAATTATAATATATGTAATTAGTCACTGGTCAGCCTAGAAGTTATAATTTATTGTCCCCTAATTTGCATTTATTATCAAAGATATTTAATTTAAAGGAATTAAAAAAAATAGCCTGATTTGAGTGGTTATGGAGATGGTGGGCATTTAGTAAACTTCAAAACTCTTTTTTTTTTTTCTCTCCCCAAACTTTTCTAAACCTATTATATACAATTTCAGGAAATAGCACACCAACATTAGGAGATGGCTTGTGCTGCTTGATTAAAAAAAAATCAGAAAGGCATTTTTGTAAGAAAGGATGCAGTATTCTCTTCCTGATCCTCATTTTTGGAACACTAGGTAAGCTTATGTGATAAGAGGGTCCAAGTTCAAGTAGAATTAGGGAGCTTGTGTGATGAGGATGACTTTTGTGACCGTGTTGATTGGCAGGGGGAGATAAAAGAAAATATTAGATGCTTTTCCTTCCAGATTGTAATTTCTTCTGGATAATGTAAAAAAGACCAGCAGTTGGCCATGGCTACAGCTTTTGTATAAAAAGAGAATATCATGCCATTTCATAAAATATGTTTCCATAAAGCTCCACTGACCTTTCAAACATATTATTTCTGCGATCATTTATCTGATTCCTGCTCTATTGAGACTCTGAGCTCCCTTGCCACACAGGAGTGACTTTCTGGTGTTCCTTTCCCTCTAAATTAAAGTTTGTCTTGAAGCAGGGCTCCTTGGTACAGGGAGAAAAGGCAGCCCTCATCTCTGTCTCCTCCTAGGAACCCTCTCTTTTTAATCCAGGAGGCTGCTGATTGACTTGGCAGTGAGATGGTCTGAGATGTGCCCATGGTGGAAGCAACACCACTGAGATATCAGATTTTTCCTCTTGAGAGGAAGGGACTGTCCGTCTCGGGTGGCGTACCTGAGAATATTCCTTTTGAGTTTGTGCGTCTTCCAAGCCAGAACATCCTTGAGCCATGTGGACATTGTTTTTGAACTCTCTGAATGCTGACATTTCTTAGAGGTCAGAAATGGGGCTATTTGATTTCATGACCTTTTATACATCGAAGGATAGTTGATTTACAATGTTGTGTTACTTTCTGCTGTTCAGCAGGTGATTCAATTATACATGTATAGGGCTTCCCAAGTGGCTCAGTGGTAAAGAATCCACCTGCCACTTCAAGAGAAACAGGAGAAGCAGGTTCAATCCCTGGGTCAGGAAGATTTTCTGGAGTAGGAAATGGTGACCCTCATATAAGTGATATCATACAGTATTTGAATTTCTTTTTGACTTTCTTCACTTAGTATGATAATCTCTGGGTCTATCCATGTTGCTGCAAGTGGCATTATTTCATCCTTTTTAGTGGCTGAGTAATATTCCACACATACCACCTCCTCTTTATCCATTCATCTGCCAATGGACATTTAGGTTGCTTCTGTGTCTTGGCTATTGTGAATAGTGCTGTTATGAATACTGGGATGCATGTTTTTGAATTAAAGCTTTGGATCTCAAAACTTTTTAAAGAGTAAAACATAGTCAGATTGGGTATGACACAGTCCCTTCCTGTGGATAGAAATTCTGTTCTCTTATTGAAGGAGAGGTTGGAGGTAAGGATGGTAGACATTTTCTTCTAGGTCAAGACCTCAAACTACCCTTCTGGGTTCCCAAGGGAGCAGCTTTTTGGGTGGTAGATTAAACAGTCCTGAACATCATGAAGCACAATGGGACACCTCCCAGTCATTTCTGCAAAGGGTCCCTTGGCTTCCCCTCTGCTCAGGAAGCCCTGGTGTGCAGCAATAATCAGGAATGGGATGGGTGCAACCAGGGGGTGCAATAACCACAGAAAATTTAAAAATAGACACCAGTTAAAAGTGCTCTCCTTGTATTATCACCATGTGTGCTAATTGCTTCAGTAGTGTCTGACTGTGACCTCATGGACTATAGCCTGCTAGGCTCCTCTATCCGTGGGATTTTCCAGGCAAGAATACTGGAGTGGGTTGCCATTCCCTTCTCCAGGGAATCTTCCCAACCCAGGGACTGAACCCTTGTCTTCTGCATTGGCAGGTGGGTTCTTAATCACTGCCACAGAGAGTACTTCAGTAATACACACCTCAGCTCTGCATGGGGGATGGGGGATGATACTGAGTGCTGGTCAGATCCCCATCTCCAGGTCAGGGCACCCCCTCCCCAGCTACTGAGAGCATTGGCTGCCAGTGGCTTAGGGCTGCCACCTTCCCTGGAGACTTAAACCTATTCTTCCCCGAGCAGCTCATGGCCAGTAGATAGCCAGTTCCCTTGGGGGCAGATAGCCCTAAGGGACAATTTACCATTCAGAGTCCTCACCTCCATAGACTATGCTTAGACCCAGCTCCAGACCACAGCCTTGCTCAATGCCTTTCCTTTCTCCTTCCTGCTCCTTTCCCCACCTCCCAGTACTCCCTCCACAGAGCCCATGCAGATCCCTTTCTCAGGTGGGGCTTCCGGGGAACCCTCCCTAAGTCATTCTACTTCCAGGCAGGAATGCTCTGCGTGAGCAGCAAACTTGGCCTCTGATTTCCCCAGGTCCACCTGCAATCCCAGACGGTCCATAGTTCTCATTTCTTCCTCTTTACTTATAGATGACAGATGTACTTCTAATACATCTGTGAGCTTTTCAAGTGCCTTCAGTGACATCCATGCATCTGGAGAGTCAGAGAAGCCCATGTCCCCTTGAAGATGCTAGATGTCTTTTCTCAAGGGCTCAGTTTGAAGGTTGTAACCAGCCTCTGGGAGCAGGATAATATGAGTTTTGTGGCCCAACAGACCAGACTGCCACTTACTTTATGTACAATAGCAGGCAAGAGGCTCAGGCCAATGCCATTCTCACCCAGCTGGTGAGGAGAGCCAGCATGGAACCCAGGAGCTCCATTCCAGAGTCCCTACTTTTGCAACTATTGCGACTACAGAGTGCAGTGGATATTTGAAGTGCTTAGCACAGTGCCTGGCTGCTCACGAAATGATAGCAATGAAGATGATTATTCTGTTAATGAGATGATGAAGATGATGATGGCAACAAGGTTGAAAGAATAAGATTGGCACATTTAGATAACAGAAGGTAAGAGAACAATGGAGATCCCATAAATTCTTCCCTGGTCCCCCCTGATGAGAGAAAAGAGAAACCAAAACCTTGGGGCCCTAGAATGAGTACTAGTCTTAGAGTCAGAAGACCTTGGTGTCAGATACAGACTTTGGATTGGTTGCCAACTTTGGGAGAATTCTATAAAATGGGCAGAGATGTCAGGATTAAGTGGAAAGAGAACCTGGGTACAAGGACTTAGTATGGTGGGGATCGAGCAGATGTCTGGTGGCTAGAAACAGACTGTGTCTTGGGAGAGGATATAAGGGGGACTCTAGAGAGAAGCAGCGCAGGGCAGCTCTGCCACCGATGGAGCACCTCCAGGGAACAGGTCAGGATACCTAAAGAAGTACTGGGTCTCCAGTGAATATGGCTCTGTTTCCTCTTATGACAAGCACCTGCTGATTTCCTTGACTTTGTAGTGGCCCTTCCTCTGCACTTCAGGGCTCTCTGCTATGCCCAGGTCCTATTTTCACACATTTGACCTCGTCCTGAAGGTAAGCACCCCATACAAATGCCCAGGAGGGCCAGGATTTCAGTCTATATTATTCATTGGTACACTCCCCATCACCTGACATATATTCAACATTCAAGAAATATTGTTGAGAAAATAGACCTTATCAAGAACCAGGACTGAGGTGGCAGGAACAAGCATTCAACTAGGAGCCAGGAGGCCTTCAAGCGTGTCCTTTCTTGGCTCTGTGGCTTTGGAAGGCCCACCTAACCCCTGTAGATTTCGTTCATCTGCTACGTCAGTGGCATCAGGTATACTGAACAGGGTTGGAATAATGCATATGGAATCATACTGAGTCTTTGAATTTTAAGAGTTATGAATTGACTTGAAAAGGATAATGTAAGGAAATGTAGTTAGTCTTAGAATTTACTGAGATAATATTTCTAGAAAATATGCTGCAAATATTTTTTCTCTTAGAAACTTAAAAACACCTTTCCAAATAAACCTTGGATTACAAAGTCAAAACTGAAATAATAAACTATTCAGAAATTAAAGATACCATGTACCAGATGTGACCTTGGGGTGTGGCTAAAGTAGTTCTCAGAGAACAATTTATAGCCTTAAATGGACTTATCAAAGCATAAGATTAAAAATACATGAACATTCAACTGAAGAAACTGGAAAATAAACATATGAAAGTTGCTCAGTAGTGTCCAACTCTTTGCAACCCCATGGACTATACAGTCCATGGAATTCTCCAGGCCAGATTGCTGGAGTGGGTGGTAGCCTTTCCCTTCTCAGGGAAAATCACCACCACCACCAATAACAACAAAGACACAGTAAATACACACATACACACGCACAAAGGAAGAAAAACATTTTCAATAGAATGTTTTCATAAAAAGTCTTACAGTAGTTGAATGTGTTTATACATTCAATTTCAGGAGAATTTCTGAAAGTGGTCATGAATTGACACATTTTCCACTAATCAATAGTTTGCAATTATATATTGCCTTTCGGCAGAGTATGAAGCTTTCTGCAGGATATAGCCATTCTTTAATGAGTAATTATGCTTTATTTTATCTAGATCATCCTTAGAAAAGTGCCAATCGAAGAAGATGGAAGGGATTGTGGTGGATCTGACAGGTCCTAGAGAAAGCAGAAGGTTCATTTGGTCTCTTGACCAAGCAAGGAGCATGTGAAGAACATGTTGCTGAGTGATGCATTTTATACAATATGGTAGCAGCATCAGGGAGGCCCTGGAGGCATGAATATAAAATGCAGGGTCCTGTGCGGAGGGGGACCCTGAGACACTGGCTGGGATCTCCAGGGAGGTAGATTTCCAGGTTTATAGAGGGCCAACAGGCTGCCCAGGTGGCTCAGTGGCACAGGATCTGCCTGCAATGCAGGAGAGGCAGGCGACGCAGATTTGATCCCTGGGTCAGTGAAGATCCCCTGGAGGAAGAATTCTTCAGTATTCTTGCCTGGAGAATCCCAAGGACAGAAGAGCCTGGTGGGCTAAACTCCATGGGATTGCAAAGAGTCAGACATGACTGAGTGACTGAGAACATATGCATGCAGAGGGGGAACCAAGTCCATTTGATAATTAGTCTCATAACTCATAGGAGACCAGCCTCTCACCTACCTAGGGCCATCATATCGACAGGATGTTGGTGTCTGGAAGCCACTGGAAAATCCTTTATGGGTTTTTCTTCTGGAGCAAAGAAGGCTTCAAATTCTCAGTTCTTTAAAGCAACACCCAACTCTGGGCTCCTTGCCCTTTTTTTTTTTTTTTTTAATGTGGACCATTTTAAAAATCTTTCTTGAATTTGTTACAATACTGCTTCTGTTTTATGTTTTGGTTTTTTGGCCCCAAGGTATGTGGGATCTTAGCTTCCTGACCAGAGATTGAACCCACACCCCCTGCATTGGAAGTTGAAATCTTAACCGCTGGACCATCAGAGAAGTCCCTGGCTCTTGTTCTTGAAGCAACTTAAAGAACGGAGTTAAACACTTTGCATTGATATTTCCTCTGTACTTTGGACAGTGCCTGCACCTTCTCTCCTGCCCGGAGGAAAGAGCCAGGAAATAGGAAGATTTCCAAACCAAAGTCTGCAACTCATCCATGGGCCCACAGGATCATGCAGATCGCTGACTGGACTCAGGACCCCTGGAGTCTCCTGTGACCCACACATGCCTTGAACTAAACATACTGCAGGGATGCTGACATCTATAAACTTATGAGTCTGATGAGGCCTCCACTGATAATTAACCTCTTGAAGCCTTCTTTTGCTCTTTGTGTTTTTTATTGTAAAATGGGCAAAATGATAGTGTCTACCTGTCTTAGTCCTAGTCCATTCAGGCTGCCCTAACAAAATATCACAAATAGTAAGGTGGCTTTTAAATGAGACATTTATTTCTCAAGCTCTGGAGGCTGGAAGTCCAAGACTGAGGGGTCCAGTATGATTGGATGAGGGCCCTCTTCTGGGTTGTAGATATTTCAGTACACACTTGTGAGGGTAGAAAGGGACAGCAGAAGTGATTTATCAGGAGGCTCCTTATATAAGGCACTAATACCATTCATGAGGGCTGTGCCCTCGTGACTTAAGCACCTCTCCAGTGCCTCACCTCCTACCATCACCTTCTGTGGATGTTCAGTCCCTCAGGCATGTCCGTCTCTCTGTAATTTCATGGACTGTAGACTGCCAGCGTCCTCTGTCCATGGAATTTTCTAGTCAATAGTACTGGAGTGGGTTAACACATCTTCTCCAGGGATTCTTCCTGACCCAGGGATTGAATTTGTGTCTTTTCCATCTCCTGCAATGGCAAGTGGATTCTTTACCACTGCACCACCATCACCTTGGGGGCTAAGATTTCCGCATATGAACTTGGAGGGGATGCAAGCATTCAGGTCATAGTCCTCCCTCAAAGACTGCTATAGGTTTTCCACGAGGAAATTATAAAGCATTTCAATGAATGTTTGGTTTATGCCAAAACTCAAACTAAATGGTGGCTGTCTGTGACTTCCCATTTTTGTGCCCATTTTCTCACTTGGAAAGCAGGATAAACAATAAATAACCCTCATACTCTACTTCAGAATGGAGTTTAAATATGCAACATTGGTAATTCCCTGGTGGTCCAGGGGTTAAGATTCTATGCTGTCACAGCTGTGGGCCTGGGCTCAATCCATGGTTGGGGAACTACGATCCTGCAAGGTTTGCCAAGATAATAAAAAATTAAAAAAAAAAAAAACTTAAAGTTGAGCCGTATGAAATTGTCAATATTTGATCATTTTTGACCTCTACAAATTGCAATTTCTTGTGTGCCAATCTGATGACATGTGGTAGGTCAATTCATACCTATAGAGCCTTATAACCAGTTACACATATGAGTGGTTGCTTTGCTTTCTAGTTCCATTGTGAAACACATCTCAGAAAAATGACAAACTATACCTATGAGATTTTTTTTTCTCTCTTTGTTTCATTTTATAGTCTTCTTCATCTCTCCCCAGAACTTGCCCATCATCATATTTCACAGAACTCTGGAAGGGCAAGCTCTGTTCATCAGAAATATCCCACTGGAGAGAGTAGATTTGTTATTTTCTGTGTTAAGTTGTTAATTGATTTGATAATTGCCTGGGAGACACACACAGACATACACATACACAAAACAAATGTCAGGCCACACACTTCTCTCTCGACAGTAAGATGAAGATGTTTTAGTTATTGGAACTCAGATGTCACCTAGAAGAATAAGAGGAGGTACCGGGAAAAAAAGAGGGGAGTGGAGCCGACAGGGCGGGGGGAGGCAGGCCATCCCTCTTGGTTATCAAGTGAAATGACTCCCCAAATATGACAATAAATCACCACAGGAATCAATCAGACGGGAGGCCACTGCTCCACGCTGATAATGCATCAATCAATATTTAATGTTTACACTTTAATTAATCCACACACGGGAAGCATTCTTTCAGTGACAAAAATAAAGGGGTGAGAAATAAAACACCTTTTATATCAAGGAGTGGTGAGGGCATTGCCTATCTGGGTGGCTTTGATTGGAGCTGTCATTGATCACCCTGAATCTCGCCTGCCTCTGAGTCACATTTGGATAGAAAGCTAACATGGGGGAGGGGTCCAGAGGCGTCAGAATCCGACCGGGCAGACTGTGACTTCGTCGAAACTGTCGCAGACCATGGATTCCTAAGAAGGCAGAACAAAGCCAGGGCAACTACTGGATTCTACACGTTGGTGACATCTTCTCCCCAGAAAAGATTTCTGTCTGCAGATAGTGATATATAACTCTGGGGGAGGCAGGGTGATTAGGAAAGACATTTTTCCCTCTGTTTTGAAGAGTCCAAGTGTTGTCCTGGACACACAGATTCCAGTCTCAATCCCAGGACTGTTTTTATAACATTCATAGCCCATTAGCATGCTTTTCACAGTCTGCCCTACCTCTTATAAACATTTAAAATACCCACACCTCACATTTGTTCTAATTCATATACAGCTGTGTGTGAATCACTTTGACCTGGGGTTGACTCGTTGACCTCATACTATATTTGGCAGACATTTAATCAAATGTATATTACATTTGGTTTTGTAGATTTCTTTTTGTATTTTGGGGCCAATGCATTGGGCCCAAATATCTTGGGTCTCAAGCATTTTGCAGGCCCTTGGAAACTACACAGGCTGTACATGTAACCGTGGTTCTATTTGAGAAAATGGCTTGGTAGACAATGTTGGATTTAAAGAGAATTTTTTTATTCATTTGGCTGTGTAAGGTGGTGGTTGCCGCATGTGCAGACTCAGCTGCTGTGGTGTACAGGGCTTAGTTGCCCTGTGGCATGCGGATCCCAGTTCCCCAGCCAGGGATCAAGCTTGCATCCCCAGTGTTGGGAGGAAGTTTTTTAACTTCTGGACCACCAGAGAAGTCCTGAAAATGCTGGATTTTTGACCCTCAAAAACCACCATATGCTAAGTTGCTTCAGTCATGTCTGACTCTGCAACTCTATGAACTGTAGCCCATCAGGCTCCTCTGTCCATGGGATTCTCCAGGCAAGAATACAGGAGCGGGTTGCCATTTCCTCTTTTGGGAGGCCTTCCCAACGCAAAGACTGAGCCTGTGTCTCTTGTGTCTTCTGCATTGGCAGGCAAGTTCTTTCTACTAGTGGCACCAGTGGTCTTTGCAGTATATTTCTTTGTCTTCTTTTTT
Organism: Aepyceros melampus; assembly: GCA_006408695.1. Classification (NCBI taxonomy): domain Eukaryota; kingdom Metazoa; phylum Chordata; class Mammalia; order Artiodactyla; family Bovidae; genus Aepyceros; species Aepyceros melampus. Next base: position 291,479 of record SJXQ01003949.1, on the reverse strand, counting down.
TCCCTCTAAATTGCTTCATCTGAAGCCTTCTTTCCCCAGGCTTTAGGGTTCCATTTCTTCTTCCTTTCTGTTTCTGTCCTCAGTGGGTGGAGTTGGTGCAGTGGTTTGTACTGGTTTCAGGTTGGGGTGAATTGTAATTGCATTCTAGTGTGAGGAGGTGATTTTATTTTTTTCTTTCTGATGAGCAAAGCTGTGTGTTGCTGTTGTTATTCAGACACTCAGTCATGTCCGACTCTTTGTGACCCCGTGGACTGTAGCACGCTAGGCTTTCCTGTCCTCACCACCGTAGGGTTGCAGAGTCAGACACAGCTGAAGCAACTTAGCAATATAGTGGTTTTTGAGGGTCAAAATCCAGTTTTGAAGTCTCAAAAATGACTAAGCTTTCCCTTTTGGAGCATAGCAGTGAAGTGAGGATGTGCTTGAGCTTGTGTTTAGCCACTTAGTTGTGTCTGACTCTTTGCAACCCCATGGACTATAGCCCACCAGGCTCTTTGGTCCGTGGGAATTCTTCAGGCAAGAATACTGGAGTGGGTTGCAATTCTTTACTCCAGGAGATCTTCCCAACCCAGGGATCGAATCCAGGTCTCCAGCATTGCAGGTGGATTCTTTACCGCCTGAGCCACCAGTGAAGCCCAAGAATACAGGAGTGGGTAGCCTTTCCCTTCACCAGGGGATCTTCCTGACCCAGGAACCAAACGGGTCTCCTGCATTGCAGGTGGATTATTTACTAACTGAGCTCTCAGGGAAGCCCCAAGTGAGAAGACTAGATGTTAAAAAAAGCAGGAGTCTTGGTTTGAGTTCCCCCCAGAAGTAGATTCTGAGATAAGATTTTGAGAACAAGTAGTTTATAAGTAAGAAAGGGAAGGAAAAGCAGCAAAAAAAAAAAAAAAAAAGAAGGTTATCAGGGTGGGTAAGAGAGACTTGGTCCCACTGAGAACTTGGAAAGTCAGAGCAGAAGAGTCATTTCAGTTAAACCTTCTGGTAGGAGAGAAAGCTCTATTTATCTTCTAACTCCCTGTCTGCTCTTAAGTGAGGGCTGCTTTTGGAGGGGTTCACAGCCCACCACTCCCCACTTCCAAGGCCAGATAAAGAGACCCTGGGCGGAGAATCAGGTGTTCTTATTGAGAAGCCTTCAGCTTACAAAGTGGAACAATGCCAGGATATGGACCCACACCAACTGTGGCCATTCCACCAGGACAGATAAGTTATGCCTGACAAGGATTCTGACTAAAATGTGAAAACAAAAATTACAAATGTTTCAAACCAAAACCTTTCAGTAACTCTGTCAGCTTCTCAGTATTCCAACTCTGTTAAAACTTCTTACAATTCTAGAAGGCAGCTTGCTCTGCTAGCTGAGCATCGAATGAAGTCATTTAGGGGATGTGTGTGAAAAATGTAGAGTCACACTCACACTAACAGAGGCAAGATGCGCATATTATGCGAGGCATGAAGAAACTGAGGATGACAGTTTTCTCTTTCTCTGTCTCTGCTAAGCTTGATGAGCTGGGTTTTAGCAAAGTCAATTCTTCTATGATGCAATTCCGTATCTATTTACATACTCCACTCCCTAATGTAAGAACTACCCCTCCTATGTCCAACTCAAGCAGGATAATATGATAATGGTTCTTTGTGTAGAATGCATATTGCAGTTGTCTAATGCTGACTATATTGATTTAATTTTTCCTCTTTTACATTTAAACTTTCTGCTCCTGCACCTCAACCTCCCCTGTGATTTACTCAGTTTCCCTCTTCTGTATCTGTCATTGATTTCAACATGGTTCTCATTTGTTGAATAGAATTTAATTTCAAAAGTCTCCCATTACACATCCAGTCTATGTTACTCCAAGTTTGAAAATACTCTGTTATGAGGTTCTTTAATTTCAGATAATAGAGACAAGCTTCCATTAACTTAAGCAAAAGAAAAGGAATAGAAAAGGAATAGCTGGCTAGACCCAAAGCATCGCTGGTGACCTCAGCTATGACCTAGCTTTCTCAAGGGCAACCACATTGTGGCCAAACTCCAAACACCTTTCCCTGTGCACCTCTACTTAAGAATCAAACTCCTAAGACAGATCCTTTGACTGGCCTTGGTTAGCCTCTGTTCTCTCTCGGTGACCAAGACTGAGTAAGGTGTCACGCTGTCACTTTTCCCAGAGAAAAGATGGATACTATACCCAGAAGGAGAGGTACAAAAGCAAAAGAAGCCATGATGTCTGCCATTGGTTCTGTACCATTTTACATGAAAGAAAACTTTAACTGAAAATGCGTGCTTTTTTTATGCCCTCTACTTTTTCTTTTCAGTTTTGAAATTAGCATATACACATCACAAGGATCTTTAGAAGCTCATAGAAGATTAGACATACAAGAGAACAAGAGCTGGGAAAGGAAACTGGAATGTTATTTAGCACTGAATACACACCAGGCCCTTTTATATTTAGATCTAGAAAGTTCTGTTGTATAAGCTCTTCTTTTCCTAGTAAATTTCTTGACCCCTGAATCTTTTAGAACAAAGATGTACAGTATTTCCCTCTTGAGAATTCTTCTGTACTCTCTTTAAATTGTTCAAGAACCTCATAAGATTACTTTAGGCCAGTGGTTCTCAACCTAGGCCAATTTTGCCCTTTCATTCCCCAAGGATATTTGGCAATGTCTGCAGACCAGTTTGATCATTACTGGGTAGGGAGAGGGGATAAACTGCTATTGGCATCTAATTAGTATAGACTACAGATGTATTCACACATTTTACAATGCACATGATTGCCTCCTGCTAATGTCCTTAATGCTAAAATTGAGAAGCCTCACTTTAACCCAAGGAGGTTGGTTCCAGTACAAACATCAAGCAAAGACAGAATTGATGAGTTAGTCAATAAATTACTGCTAGTACTTATCCTTTGTCGGCAAAGGTCCATATAGTCAAAGCTATGGCTTTTCCACTAGTCCTGTACAGATGTAAGAGTTGGACCATAAAGAGTACTAAAGAATCAGTGCTGTCAAATTGCGGTGCTGGAAAAGACTCTTGAGAGTTGCTTGGATAGCAAGGAGATCAAACCAGTCAATCCTAAAGGAAATCAACCCTGAATATTCATTGGAATGACTGATGCTGAAGCTCCAATACTTCAGCCACCTGATGCGAAGACCCTGATGCTGGGAAAGGTTGAAGGGAGGAGGAGGAGGGGACAACAGAGAATGAAATGGTTGGATGGCATCACTGACTCAATTGGCCTGAGTTTGAGCAAGCTCCAGGAGATGGTGAAGGATAGGTAAGCCTGGTGTGCTGCAGTCCATGGAGTTGCAAAAGAGTCAGACATGACTGAGCAACTGAAGTGGACTGAACTGAGTACTTAACTTGCTTCTTTGAGTCACTGTTGAAGATGGTCCAGCGCAGTCTGGTCACTATTCCCTCTGGTAAGAATCTGTGCTGATACTCAGTGACACCCCTTATTGGCTCTTTTAGTTTGCACGTTCATATCTTATTTTCTAAAGTTCAACAACTGAGCCAGGGAGACTGGTCTTGAGTTGCTTCTATTTTAGTCACAGATAGATTCTCTATAGAAGGAAAAGGCTATGAACTTCAGGGTTTAGCTGTGTTCCTTCTCTGAACTTTGCTTCCTAAAGTAGAATTAATCCTGCAGATTCCTACCACAGTTTCACTGCTGATCAGATTTCAGACTCTCCTAGGCCTTTTCCTTTGGCTCCCCTGACTCAATCTTTAAGGCTTCATTTTGCTCAATAGGAGCCAGACACCACGTTTCCTTGGTTGCTCATGTCTTGGAGTTGGCTGCATGTACAGAAAGAGCCCAGATAAATTCTACTATCAGCAAGCAAGTGACCTTGAACTTGGCTTTGGTCCACTATTGGCAGGATGGTGGGTTGGGTTGCTGAGGGTGTTTTAGAATCAAATCATGTGTGTATACCATTTTCCTAAGTTTTAATCATGTCTATGAACATATACTCTTATTTACTTAATATTTTCCTTTTAATTGACTCACTAAATTTATTCAATTAAAAAAATTTTTTTTTGGAAAAGAAATCTTTATTCACCTTCACAGATGGAGAACCAACTGGCATAAAGGAAGGTGACAGAAGAAAAAAAATGTGAGGAAAATAAGACAAAAAAAAATGCTATCAAATTCTAGCTAAATTCTAGAGATTCTGGAGAGGATGTGGAGAAAAGAGAACCCTCTTACACAGCTGGTGGGGATTTAAATTGATACAGCCACTATGGAGAACAGTATGGAAATTTCTTTAAAAATTAGAAATAAAATTACTACATGACCCATCAGTCCCACTAGGGTGTGCAAATACCCTAAGAAAACCATAATTCAAAAAGACATGTGTACTCCAATGTTCATTGCAGCACTATTGAAATAGCTAGGACATGGAAGCAACCTAAAAGTCTGTCAACAGATGAATGGATACAGAAGTTGTGGTACATGTACACAGTGAAGGTCTTCCCTGGTAGCTCAGCTGGTAAAGAATCCACCTGCTGTCCAGGAGACCCCGATTCAATTCCTGGGTTGGGAATACCCTCAGGAGAAGAGATAGGCGACCTACTCTAATGTTCTTGGTCTTCCCTGGTGTCTCAGACAGTAAAGAGTCTGCCTGCAATGCCAGAGACCTGGGTTTGATCCTTGGATTGGGAAGATCCCCTAGAGAAGGGAAAGGCTACCCACTCCATTCTGGCCTGGAGAATTCCATGGACAAAGGAGACTGGCAGGCTGCAGTCCATAGGGTGGCAAAAAGCCAGACACACAGAGTGACTTTCACTTTCACTTTATGTACAATAGAATCTTCTGTTCAGTTCAGTTCAGTCACTCAGTCATGTCCGACTCTTTACGACCCCGTGAATCGCAGCACGCCAGGCCTCCCTGTCCATCACCAACTTCCGGAGTTTACTCAAACTCACGTCCATCGAGTCCGTGATGCCATCCAGCGATCTCATCCTCTGTCATCCCCTTCTCCTCCTGCCCCCAATCCCTCCCAGCATCAAGGTCTTTTCCAGTGAGTCAACTCTTCGCATGAGGTGGCCAAAGTACTGGAGTTTCAGCTTCAGCTTCAGTCCTTCCAATAAACACCCAGGACTGATCTCCTTCAGAATGGACTGGTTGGATCTCCTTGCAGTCCAAGGGACTCTCAAGAGTCTTCTCCAACACCACAGTTCAAAACCATCAATTTTTCAGCGCTCAGCTTTCTGCACAGTCCCAACTCTCACATCCATACATGACTACTAGAAAAACCATAGCCTTGACAGACCTTTGCTGGCAAGGTAATATCTCTGCTTTTCAATACGCTATCTAGGTTGGTCGTAACTTTCCTTCCAAGGAGTAAGCGTCTTTTAATTTCTTGGCTGCAGTCACCATCTGCAGTGATTTTGGAGCCCCAAAAAATAAGTCTGACACTGTTTCCATTATTTCTCCATCTATTTGCCATGAAGTGATGGGACCAGACACCATGATCTTCATTTTCTGAATGTTGAGCTTTAAGCCCACTTTTTACTCTCCACTTTCACTTTCATCAAGAGGCTTTTTGATATTTCTCCTGGCAATCTTGATTCCAGCTTGTGTTTCATCCAGCCCAGCGTTTCTCATGATGTACTCTGCATATAAGTTAAATAAGCAGGCTGACAATACACGGCCTTGACGTACTGCTTTTCCTATTTGGAACCAGTCTGTTGTTCCATGTCCAGTTCTAACTGTTGCTTCCTGACCTTACTTAGCTATAGAAAAGAACGAATTTGAGTCAGTTCTAGTGAGGTAGATAAACCTGGAGCCTGTTATACAAGTGAAGTGAGTCAGAAAGATAAAAATAAATATCTTATATTAATACATGCGATTCATGGGGTTGCAAAGAGTCAGACATGACTGAGCGACTGAACTGAACTAACACATGCATACAGAATCTAGAAAAATGGTATTGACGAACCTATTTGCAGGGCAGGAATAGAGATGCAGACACAGAGAACAAACTTGTAGACACAGTAAGGGAAGGAGAGGGTGGGATGATTTGAGAGAGTAGCATTGAAACATATACATTACCATATGTAAAACAGATAGCTAGTGGGAAATTGCTGTACAACACCGGGAGCTAAACCCTGTGCTCTGTGACAACCTAGAGGGGTGAGAGGTAGCTACAAGAGGGAGGGACATATGTATACTTATGGCCGATTCATGTTGCTGTAGGGCAGAAACCAACACAACATTGTAAAACAATTATCCTTCAATTAAAAAAAATTCTAGCGGGTCGGGATTGGGAGTTCATGTACACTCGTGGCTGATCCATGTCGATGTGTAGCAAAACGAATACAGTATTGTAAAGCAAAACAAACTAAAAAAATAAAAATTAATTAAAAAAAAATTCTTCCTGAAGGTCTAAAAAAATAAATAAAATAAAAAAAATAAAATAAATTCTAGTACATTCTGTTGCTTGTTGTTTCCATTATTTCTCCATCTATTTGCCATGAAGTGATGGGACCAGACACCATGATCTTCATTTTCTGAATGTTGAGCTTTAAGCCCACTTTTTACTCTCCACTTTCACTTTCATCAAGAGGCTTTTTGATATTTCTCCTGGCAATCTTGATTCCAGCTTGTGTTTCATCCAGCCCAGCGTTTCTCATGATGTACTCTGCATATAAGTTAAATAAGCAGGCTGACAATACACGGCCTTGACGTACTGCTTTTCCTATTTGGAACCAGTCTGTTGTTCCATGTCCAGTTCTAACTGTTGCTTCCTGACCTTACTTAGCTATAGAAAAGAACGAATTTGAGTCAGTTCTAGTGAGGTAGATAAACCTGGAGCCTGTTATACAAGTGAAGTGAGTCAGAAAGATAAAAATAAATATCTTATATTAATACATGCGATTCATGGGGTTGCAAAGAGTCAGACATGACTGAGCGACTGAACTGAACTAACACATGCATACAGAATCTAGAAAAATGGTATTGACGAACCTATTTGCAGGGCAGGAATAGAGATGCAGACACAGAGAACAAACTTGTAGACACAGTAAGGGAAGGAGAGGGTGGGATGATTTGAGAGAGTAGCATTGAAACATATACATTACCATATGTAAAACAGATAGCTAGTGGGAAATTGCTGTACAACACCGGGAGCTAAACCCTGTGCTCTGTGACAACCTAGAGGGGTGAGAGGTAGCTACAAGAGGGAGGGACATATGTATACTTATGGCCGATTCATGTTGCTGTAGGGCAGAAACCAACACAACATTGTAAAACAATTATCCTTCAATTAAAAAAAATTCTAGCGGGTCGGGATTGGGAGTTCATGTACACTCGTGGCTGATCCATGTCGATGTGTAGCAAAACGAATACAGTATTGTAAAGCAAAACAAACTAAAAAAATAAAAATTAATTAAAAAAAAATTCTTCCTGAAGGTCTAAAAAAATAAATAAAATAAAAAAAATAAAATAAATTCTAGCTACATTCTGTGCTTGCTAAGAATTCTGAGCTATAGGTTCACTTGTGGTTTCTAAAAAAAGGGGCCTGGGCCAGTGTTAGAGACACCCTAAGACCCATAGAGAACTGTTTTCCTGTACAGCTATTCAGAAGGATAGGATGAGAGCTGAAAGTCAGGGCCTACTGCACCCTGCAGCAGCTCAAGTCAGCTCATGTATTCAGTACACCCTGTGCTTTGAGAATTTTGAACTCCATCATCTTTAAGGGCTCTTCTGGCCCTAACCACTGGTTCATCTTCCTTGTCTACATCACAGAACTGCTGAGACACTGATGAGAGCATGGGCTGAGAGGACTTCCTGAACCATGACGTGCTCCCCGCTCCCCCCACCCCTCTGGAACAGGCATGTTCTCACTTCCTGTGAGTGGGAGAGGTCTGACATGTCGGGCAGTGCTTCTGCCTCCATAAAAGCACCTTCCTGTCTGATTCCTAGGTGTCTTTGCTTCTTCCATCAGAGATAAGCTCCTTGGCTTAAGGTTTCTAGAGTTCGGTAAATGTGCAAGTTTCCTGGTGGCAGTGAACTTTCTAGAGTGTCCATGTATCATTTTACAGCACCTGGGACTGAGCTGATCAGTCCTTTCCTGGGAGGAATGGCAAGTCTCAAGGATGGTTAAGGAGTGTCTTGATGTCAAGCCAAGGTGAGCGAACAAGGAAACAGAGAAGAACTCAACCCTCCAGTGTCATGGCTTTGCCAAGGTCCATCCTTGGCTTCTGAGCTCTGTCTTCAGCATGAATAGAGCTTGGCTTGGACCCCATTTATAATAACTATGGAAGGGCTTGTAACTCCTTAAACCATAAGGAGGATTGGAAATAACTATGGAGGGTTGGAAAGAGAGCCTTGCTATTTGGAACTGATAACACTGTATGATGCAGGGAACTCAAACCTGGGGCTCTGTGACAGATGACCGAGGAGGGTGGGATGCAATCAGAGATGGGAGGGAGGTTCAAGAGAGAGGGGAATATGTATACCTATGGCAGACTCATGTTGATATATGGCGAAACCAACACAATATTGTAAAGCAATTGTCTTCCAATTAAAAATAAATAAATTATAAAAAATAAAAATAAAACCTCCCCAAGCAAGGAGCCTGACACAGAGTACGTAACTCCCAAATGTTATTATTACTATTACCATTATCCCTGACAAATACCACTATCTCAACCTGGCTCCCCTCTGTTGTCTTTCACAGCACTTGAATAGGGCCTGAGCTGTCTAACTTACCTGTGAAAAGAGTAAAAACAATACTCACCAACTTTTAAAACTGCTCATCATTTGTCCCAGGCCTTGTGCCACGTTTATATATGGCGGTTTACTTCATCCCTTCAACAGAACAGAGGCTCTTCACTTTAGACTAGAGGAAACTCAGTTTAAGTGGCTTGGCCAAGATGACCGTGTGAATAGGCAGCTGAGCTAGTAATCAGGTCTAGCTTCCAGCCCAGGTCTTTTCTAGCATTTTTCAGAGAAGCAATTTGGTTTGGGTGGGAATCAGATTATGTTTACATTTCTCTAGGACAGAAGTCCCCATGTCTTGGCTTTCTTCTGAATGCCCTATTGCTAAAATTCTCAACCTACCAAGATCAGGTAAATGACTGAAGAGAGAGAGAGAGAGAGAGAGAGAGAGACAGACTTCGGTCTCATCCTTGATTAGAGACTCAGGATCTTTGGGATGGATCCTTGGAATGAGTATTTTTGAAGAATTCTCCCAGTGATTTAGCCAGACACGGGAAGCTACTCCCCAAAATCTGTGAGGTATTTCACTCTATGAATAGTGAGAGAATGAAGGTCACTCAGTCGTGTCTGACTCTTTGCAACACCATGGACTATACAGTCCGTGGAATTCTCCAGGCCAGAATATTGGAGTGGGTATCCTATCCCTTCTTCAGGGGATCTACCCAACCCAGGAATCGAACCCAGGTCTCCTGCTCTGCAGGTGGATTCTTTACCAGCTGAACCACAAGGGAAGCCCAAGAATACTGGAGTGGGTATCCTATCCCTTCTTCAGGGGATCTTCCCCACGCGGGGTCAAACCTGGGTCTTCTGCATTGTAGGCGAAATTTTTGCCAGCTGAGCTATCAGGGAAGCCCATGAAGATGAATAGTGGTGTCTCCTAATTGTTATTTTGAAAGGATATGTTCTTTAATTTGCCAAAGATGAAGTATAGCATTTCAGGATAGGAGAGGATTTATATTCTGTAATCCCAATGGGCATTGTTAGACAACAATAATCTTCAATTCCTTTTATTCTTGTTTTTTCTTTTTTTCTTCTTTTTCCCTCCCTCTCTTCCTTTCATTATCTATCTATCTATCTATTAATATTATTAAGGTTTTTTTTCCTTTTTGTATAAAGACTGCCAGGATTCCTTTTCTATCATGGGGTGGGTATTTGGGTCTTGATGATGAGAGATGACTGAATCTTGTATGGGAATTGGTGACGTAAGCATGGGAGGTGTCATCACCATTGTACTTTCCTGCCTGGAAGTGCAGAAGGATGCTCTGCCCTGGGAGCTGAGATGACTGCTGAAGGATGAAGTATTAGGTCCATGGCCCCATCCCCTCTAGCCCTTGCTCCCCAAATCTCTGCTGAGAGCAGACCTGACTTGTTCTTTTTTTTAGTTCATTGGTCTCACCATTTGACACTTTGAGATGCAACTAGAATTTGCTTCTAGCCAACTTCTTTAAGCATAAAGGATTCTTCCCTGAATCCATTTTCAGGGTCCATAAACTACTGCCTTTCAGAGGAGGAGACTGATCCATGAGGGAGGTAATGGAATAAAAAATGGTGCAAGAGGAACCTCTCAAGGTGCTGAGAAGGCAGTGGCAGTGCCTCTTGGCATTCCAGGCTGCTGTTTCTTTCCTCAGATCTGGGCAATCAAGTCTTGATGCTGCTAGTAAACCCTCTGATCTCTTATTTTCTAGGAAGTCAGACATTCATATTCCCCTCATTTAGTTTGTACTAGGCACACAGGAGTACATTAAGGCTGTACATTGTCACCTGCTTATTTAAGTTATATGCAGAGTACATCATGTGAAATGCCAGGCTGATGTAGCACAAGCTGGAATAAGATTGCTGGGAGAAATATCAGTAACCACAGATATGCAGATGACACCACCCTTATGGCAGAAAGTGAAGAGAAACTAAAGAGCCTCTTGATGAAAGTGAAAGAGGAGAGTGGAAAAAGCTGGTCCCAAATGCAACATTCAGAAAATGAAGGCCATGGCATCTGGTCCCATCACTTCATGGCAAATAGATGGAGAAACAATGGAAACAGTGACAGACTTTATTTTCTTGGGCTCCAAAATCACTGCAGATGGTGACTGCAGCCATGAAATTAAAAGACGCTCGTTCCTTGGATGAAAAGCTATGGCCAACCTAGACAGCATATTAAAAAGCAGAGACATTACTTTGCCAACAAAGGACCATCTAGTCAAAGTTATGGTTTTTCCAGTAGTCATGTATGGATGTGAAAGTTGGATCATAAATAAAGCTGAGTACCAAAGAATTGATGGTTTTGAACTGTGGTATTGGAGAAGACTCTTGAGAGTTCCTTGGACTGTGAGGAGATCCAACCAGTCAATCCTAAAGGAAATCAGTCCTGACTATATATTAGAAGGACTGATGCTGAAGCTGAAACTCCAATACTTTGGCCACCTGATGTGAACAACTGACTCATTGGAAAAGACCCTCATGCTAGGAAAGATTGAAGGCAGGAGGAGAAGGGGATGATAAAGGAGGAGGTGGTTGGATAGCATCATCGACTAGATGGACATGAGTTTAAGCAAGCTCTGGGAATTAGTGATGGACAGGGAAGCCCAGTGTGCTGCAGTTCATGGGGTTGCAAAGAGTTGGACACGTCTGAGGGACTGAACTGAACTGAACTAAGGCACACAGTTTGTCAGTGAGAGTGCTGACTTGTGAATGCACCAGAGAACTTTCATTTTGTTCCCACCAGTTAAAATCTCAGGCCCCTGCCATGACACATACACTATAGTTGAAATTCTGAAACTATGTTCTAAGGTCACCATCCAAATACATGTAGAGATGCCTTTGCATTCTCTAACGGGCTGTATCCTTCACCAAATGCATTTCCATTGGTTTCTAATAGACTTTCAGCGAGCTCTCTTAAAAAAGCAGAGAAATAAAATTTTTTCATTTTTAATCTACTATCTAGTTTTGTCTTTCTGTCTGAGAAATCAAATTAGGGAAATGGTAAACCAAAATTATAATTTTGCCTAAAACATTTAGATGTTTTAGTGATGTTTAAGAATTTCTCATAGATACTGAAAGAAAACACTTTGCATATTTACTATAAAATGATACTTTTAAAGAAGCAGACTCTATCTCTGCATGTTTTATACTATAATAGTTCTAGAATGAGAACAATGAGTTCTAGGAAATGAATGGAAAAAATGGCCAATTCTCTTACTCCAAAAAGGATGATTTTTTTCTTTTGCTAAAAAGGGTCATGCTTTTACCAAAAGAGGAGATTTTTGTGGCCCTCAGCATCCCTGGAAAATGCTCTCACATAACTTGATTGTTGCTACAATGTTGGGACAGTTGAGTTAATTCAGGAGTGTGTGTCCAACTATTAGATTGAAACCACCATGTTGGCCAAGGCAAGAATGATGAAAATTAAGCCATGGTCAAATCTCCTGTGGTTGGCATCAGAATGAGAAGTTGATTGGGTGTCTTGGCCAAAACTAAAAAAAGAGCTAAAATTCTGAAATTAGACCAAGACATTGCCTCCCCCCTGCCCCCCGCCCCGTGGTAAGAAAATCTCTGAGAAATAATAGTTTTAAGGTAGAATGTCTTTGAAATTCAAAGGCAAGAAAATCACTGAGCAATTCTTTTCTTTGCTATGATACATTCAGAAAAAACTTGCAGGTTTTACAGAGGGACCCATGATTTTAAATACCAAAGGAGACTTCCTTTGCCCTTTTCTCTTACCCCCATGGCTGTCTGTCAAAGCTGAGGCACCCCATAAATTCCCATCACATGGGCTTCTCCATCAGTAACAGAAAATGAAATTTAGGGTCAGTTTATGGGGTGACATTGTTGTGGCTGACAAATTATTCATGCCAAAAACCGTTGTGAATGCAGATTGAGTGCCATGTACGTTCTCTGCAAAGGAGCTCAAACGGTACCAAATTTAAGCTGCTTAGAAGGTTTTGAGAGAGACAGAGTATCATGTTTAGGTATTCAGCTGCATTAGCCACTTTGAGAGATCTAATGAATATGTCCACCAAATCTTGTTTTTAAAAGGCCAGTTCCATCAAACAGTAAGTGTGCTGGACATAGATGGAGGAACTTGCTTAGTCCAAGGATAGCAGAACCTAAATCTGCATGATGTTTAGAGGTCATGTAGTAAACCTCACACATTTTCCAGATGGAACTGAGGATCAGAAAGGAAGTGACTTGACTAGAGTCATATGGGGGCTTGTGGCAGAACTGGATGGAGGTCTTCTGGTTTCCCAGTTTCATGTTTTTTCTGTGTTAATGATCTAAGAGAAACCACACTGTCTCATCTGTTTGTACACAAGTAAAGGATTCTAAAATCACCATCTATCCGTCTATCATACATCTGCTCTGTTCAGTCACTAAGTCATGTCAGACTCTGCAGCCCCATGGACTGTGGCATACAAGGCTCCTCTGTCCTTCAGTATCTCTTGGAGTTTGCTTAAATTAAATTCATGTCCATTGAGTCAGTGATGCTATCTAACCATCTCGTTCTCTGCCACCCTATTCTCCTTTTGCCTTCCATCTTTCCTAGCATCAGGGTCTTTTCCATTGAATTGGCTCTTTGCATCATGTGGCCAAAGTAGTGAAGCTTCAGCATCAGTCCTTTTAATGAATATTCAGGGTTGACTTCCTCCTTCCATAAAATGACATTTATTAACCTTCTTTTCTCTTTGGGGTATTCTGCTGGGTCATGAGGGTACAAGAAGGAAAGATGCTATATTTATCTTCAAGAAACAGGTCAGACAATATGGCACATTGAGTGTTCTTCTGAGGTTTTGTGTGGTTTCCTACTGGAACATGGAGATGATGTGTTGAAATCTAATTGGACCTAATTGAAGAGGGCTGCAAATGAAATATAACACCTGTGCTGGTCTTGGAGGACAGAGAATATAAGTTTTTCAACTTTGCTCTTCTTTTTCAAAATTATGTTAGCTATTTAAGTTCCTTTGATTCTTCATATAAATTTTAGAATTGACCTGTCAGTATCAACAAAAGCGTAGATACTGTACTTAATCTTTTCAAGGACCTAATCTTTGGTTTCATTGATTTCCTCTATTGTTTTTCTATTCTCTCTTTGATTTATTTCTGCTAATATTTATTATTTTCTTCTTTCTGCTTGTTATGGGTTTAGTTTTGCTCTTCTTTTTCTAGTTTCTCAAGATGAAAGTTTAGATTATTGATTTGAGATCTTTCTTCTTTTGTAATATAGGCCTTTATAGATATAAATTTCCCTCCAAGCATTGCTTTAGTTGCATCCCATATTTTGTTATGTTCTTATTTCCATTCACATCAAGGTATTTTCTAATTTTCTTTGGACTTGTTTGCTGACTCATTATTCAGTTGGGAGAGTGTTGTGTAATTTCCACACATTTATAACATTTTCTAATTTCTTTTTCTTACTGATTTATAATTTTATTTCATAGTTAGAGAATATAGTTGGTGTGATTTTAATTCTTTTAAATTTATTGAAATTTGTTTTGTGACCTAACATATGGTCCTATGCTGGAGAATGTTCCATGTGCACTTGAAAGAATGTATATTCTGTTGTTCATGGTGGAGTATTCTGTAGGTGTCTACAGGGTTTAGTATTTTATAGTGCTATTCAAGTCTTATATATTTTTTTTACTTGTTTATCTTCTTCCTAATGCTCTATCCATTATATAAAGTGAGCATCTAAGTTTCAGCTTTATGGTTCATTGCCTACTTTTCCCTCAATTCTGTCAGTTTTTGCTTGATAGATTTTGGGGCTTTGTTGTTAGATGCATATATATTTATAGTTGGTGCATCTTTTTGTTGAACCTATGCATACCATTACAACATGTCCTTTTTATGTCCAAGCACAAGGCTCTTTGAAGCTTTGAATGATGCTTTCACTGGAAATTTTATCTTAATCACAAGTACTGTTCATGATCTTCAGTGCTAATAACTTACTATGTTGCTTTTTGAACCAGTCATTTAAAGACTTGTGTACAACAACACTTAAAACTTGCTCTTGTAAAGTCATACCCCCAGGAAGAATGACCAAATCTGTTTTAAATATTTTTGTCCTCTTTCTTTATTGATTCTGTCAGGTGATCTCTGTTAGCATCCCAAACCAGCTGGCTGAGGTTATTTCAGGCTTACTTGTTTTCCTGATATAGTACTGTTTGTTCAAAATAAAGATTTTGAGAGAGGCTTTTACAACATGAGAGACTTCAAGCCAACTTAAAATATAATCCACTCCCTCTTATTGAAGAAATAATTTTGGGGTAAAATAAGCTTGCCTGATAGTCAAGCATATACAGTCTCTAGCTATCTATGCTGGCATTTTGATTCTATTTCATTAAGTGGCTCAGCGGATCACACATAATGTTCTATCCACTTCTATACCTCTGGCTCTCTGGTGCTTTGAAAGTTGTTCCTTACAGGACACTGGGCCTTACCAATGTGGACTCTTGGGGAGTAGCATGTGGATTCCAGCTTGGGATGCAACTTGGTGTGTCTAGGCCTCAGGAGAGTCTGGGCTTAGCCTGCTGATCTGTTTCCATCCAGACTCTGCCAGATAACTAATAGGCTTGGTCAGTTAAGTAGGAAGCTTGGGAAACAAGAGAGCATAGCTCTGTTTTCCATAAAAAACAATTTTCTTCAGGACACCAAAGGGATGAGGATCATTCAAGGCCAGCATCACAATTCCTGGGTTCATTGCTGCTGACTTGAACCCCTCAACAAAGGGCATTCTCAGAGTCACGTGTTTAGGAGGAAAGTCTGTCTGTACAGCCAAACTCACACACACACCCTACACCTACAACAGTGCTTGGTGTTCTTCATGGAGTCCTAGAAAATCTCAAGGCTGGAAGGACCTGAGACATTCTCTTATAACAGAACCAAGGGGATGGGAGAAGGAATGGGTTGGAAGTTTGGGATTAGCAGATGCAGCTATTATTATATAAGGGATAGATAAACAACAAGGGCTACTATATAGCATAGGGAACTCTATTCAATATCTTATAATAAAGCATAATGGAAAAGAATATGAATAAGAATCTATATCTATATCAAAATTGCTTAGCTGTACACAAAAAACTAACACAACATTGTAAATTAACTATATTTCAATTAAAAAAAAAAAACAAAACAAAAACCACAGTCAAAGGATCCTTCTATTTCATTCACATGGAACTGTGTTTGGGCCCAAAGACATTGGCTTATTTCTCAATGTGTGTATCCAAATGTAGCTGAAAAATGCACATTTTGAAAAACCAAATCATTTGGCTTTAAACTATCCATTGAAGGTAAGAGTACCAGTGAGGCTGTCAACTATGCACTATGTTCAAAGTTTACTGTTTATTGACTCTCTTGTTCTGTTCCCACCTCCTTCTTACCTCCAACCATTGTTCTCCCTTTTAAAGTGATCAAATGAAGAAATGAATAGGCTTTGCCTGGATTAAGGAAAAAAGAATAAGAAAACAAAGCTCAAAGAGATGTGATATGTGTCTTTCAACACTTAGGAGCCTGTGAGATCTAGGCTCAGTCTGAGTGATCACAGAGATAAAACTGAAGCTATTAGAGATTGTGGGGGTATAGAACTGTTCTAGAAGAGCTTTCTGTTTGCTGAAAGGGTCCAAAGAAATAATGGCTTGCTTTGGGAAGTAATATGACTTTTGCTTCTGGAGACAGTAAAATATGACCTTGATGATCAGTCATTAGTTTTTTATATTTTAGCAATATATATTTGAAACCCTCCTGTTCTGGATTCTGTTACAGGATCTGGGGAAATAGCTGTGAACAGCAGCAACAGAGTACTTGCTCTCATGGAGCTTCTGTTTTAGTGGGGTGGAGGATGCAGACCATAAACAAGGAAACCAAATATTTTAAAAATCAGAGATTGTGATTCCTGCTAGGAAGGACATAGGCTGCTATGGTAGGGAAGCAAAAGGGTCCTAACAGCCATCATTTCAGGATGGTTTAGACGGAAATTGGACATCACCTTGGACATTGATTTCTTTACAATTCTGGGAAAGGGATTCTATGACAGCAATTATTGCTGCCCAGGAATTCAAGATAATCCAGGACTTTTTGGGTTCAGTTACCTGGAAACCAGTGGAGTGTAATATAAGGCTAGAAAAATCAACCCTTGACCCAGCAATGCCAGCTCCCTGAATCTTGTTTGCTGTTGGTTTTTAGTCCAGTTTGAACTTTACTGTTTTTGGCCAAAGGTCATTGTTTTTGTTTTTTGTTTTTTTTTAGCAGAAAGACCTCAAATTAAAAGAATTGGCTTGATGTCTAGATTTCTTTTAAAAACCACCTTTTGAGGTCTGTCCCAGACACAGGCTCTCCACATGACGCTGGAGGGGCAAGGATAAGGACAGTTCACCCTATTCACCTTCTCTGTGTGGCCCGCTGAGATCTTTTTTAAATTTATTAATTTATTTGTTTGCTCTTGGTTGCACCGGGTCTTTTCTGCTGTACGCAGGCTGTCTCTAGTAGTGAGTAAGGGCTGCTCTTCATTGTGGTGCGTGGGCTTCTCATTGCAGAATGGCGGCTTCTCTTGTGGAGCGTGGGCTTTAGGCACTCAGACTTCAGCAGCTGCAGCACACGGGCTCAGGATTTGTGGCACATGACAGGCATAGTGCTTGGAGGCATGAGAAATCTTCTTGGAGCAGAGATTGAACCCACATCCCCTGCTTTGGCAGGCAGATCCTTATCCACTGTACTACCCGGGGAGTCCCTGGGTTTTATTTTTTTTTTTAAAGCCAACATTTAAAATTGGAATGCTGGGTTTTACTCAAAAACCCATATTTCTGATTTTTCTTGCCAAAGCTGAAGATCTGTCAAGAAATGCCCATATTCCCACATGGAGTCATCAGTTGGAGACACAGAGCAGCAGCCTTCTTTAGATGAGTTGTGGGTTCTCTGCTTCACCCTGGTTACTATTCAGCCCAGCTCACTCATTTTTGAGACCTGCTTGGCTGAACACTGGTTGGTGACATCAGAGGCACTCCACAGGGAGTTGCCCATACACAGAAATCCCATAGTAACCATTGCAGTGAATGGAATCCAAAGCAATTTAAGAACAGATTTTGATACTGGAAGAATTGTTTCCTTTCTTAAAAGCATTAAAAATAAGTTGAGAAAAAAAAAGAAAAAGAAAAAATTCTGTGTTCTCATCAGATCTCTGCAAATTTTAACAATCTTAAACATAATCTTCCAGATAAAAATATCTGAATGTCTCATCTTAATCATTATCTTGCTGATTTGCACTTAGCATGTAATCTAAAAACCCTAGAGAACAATCTTAATCCCTTTGGCAAAGTTCTTTAGGGCGTTGATGCCCTAAAGAGGTGAAACTTTCCAAATATCTTCTCAGGTGATGGAAAGGAGGAGATTCTCTATACTTGAGAAAATGTGTTTCTTCTTAGACTTTGGACTCTTGTCCTTCATCCTTTCGCTTTGGCAACTGAGATAAAAAAAGATGGCTTTTGGGAATTCCCAATGCCTCTGTGATAAAGAGTGAATTGCTTAGGAGACAAAGTATGATTCCCAGAGGCTGAATACCATTGATAACAACAATAACAATAGTAATAATAAAAGAAAATTTTTAAAGAGCAGCTCATTTCTTGAGCATTTACCAAGACTTAGAACTTGTTCTGAGAAAGCCCTGTTTATTACCTCCCTGACTTCTTTACAACCCCCCTACGAACTCAGGTCTACTGTTATTCCCATCTTACAGATGAGGAAACTGACACTGAGGCTCGGTGACTTGTTCAGGGCTTCATAGCTAGATATGTTCAAGCTGGGATCTAGCTCTGGTCTCCAGAGCCCAAGTGTTTCACAATTATTTGAAGAAAAAAAAAAAAGAGCAAACAGTTGCAGAAGCAGAATCTACCCATCTGAGGTTCTCTTTCTATATATTATTTGGAACAGATGAAGCCTCCTAACTCTCAGCTTTCTAGATTTGCACAGCCCAATATGATAGCCACTAGCCCTGTGTGGCTATTTAATGTAAGAGGGCTATGATCACATAAAGTTAACACTTCACTGCTCAGTCACAGTAACCACATTTCAAGGAGTTCAAAAGCCACATGTGTCTCAAAAGCCCATGGTACTGAGCCCTGAAGACAGAGAACATTTCCATCTTTGCAGAAAGCTCTTTCAGCCACACTGTTGTTGATGAAAAAATCAAGACTCAAAGAGGCAAATTGACTTGTCTAAAACACACAGCAAGACCCAAGATTTGAAAAGTGCCTATTACGCTGCCATGTCTTAGTCCTTTCCTTGATCCTCTGCTGCCAACCTCCTACACATCTTTTTTTTTTTTGGTCTGTGCAACAAGACTTTGTTTACCAAGAGCAAGCAGTAGACGTTTTATTTCATCTGTGCATCGCACTCCAGCTGCCCAATCCTTACTCCCTTCCAGGGCTGAGCACACAGTAGGGCCTTTACAAGCCCTAAGCATACAGTAGGATCTTCACAACCACTCTCTCCTTTCCTTTCCTAGTCTCCACTTTCAAAATGACAGTGGGAGTTCTGGCAAGCATCAGGCCTCAAGTTTTAAGTAAGATGTGTTATTCTAATTTTTTTTTTTTTTGAACTGGCAATCTTAATTGCATAAAGCAGAAAGATGGTTTTTATTTGAAAATCTCGAAGGACTAGTATGTTTAGTGACAGGAGAGGGGCTGAGGGAACCTGTAATGTGTACCTTTCTCGAGGTGAGAGTGGGGGTAGGGTGTGTGGACACCCGAGCCTTCAGGACCTGGGCTCTAACTCTGTCTTGTAAGAATCTTAACCAGAGGTTTGGTTAGGTGTATAGACCCTGGAGACTGCAAGATCTGGGCTGCTGCTCCAGCTTCAGCAGGGAACAGCTGTGTAAGCTTGGACAATTTATGCAACCTTTTTGAGCCTGCATGTCATAGTTTGTAAAGTAGAGTCTGACCTCCTAAGATCAGGAAGCATCTTTGTGATAACTCATGTGAAAGACCAGCAAGTACTC
The DNA here is from genome assembly GCA_006408695.1 of Aepyceros melampus. Taxonomy (NCBI): domain Eukaryota; kingdom Metazoa; phylum Chordata; class Mammalia; order Artiodactyla; family Bovidae; genus Aepyceros; species Aepyceros melampus. The sequence continues at coordinate 271,799 of SJXQ01003949.1, read as the reverse complement.
TGACTCATTACCTGACATACACAGTTGTTTTAATGCCTCATTGCAAATTGGTTATTTCCCATTTATCACCCTCACTGGACTGAAGGTTTCTCAAGGGCAGGGCCCATGTCCATCTCATTCACTGCTGTACAGAGTACAGTTCTCAGTCCTGCAGTTTCTGTTCAATAAATATCTATAGTGAAAGAATATTTTAGTCTCAGAGAAAGTCTGTGTTAATAAGGACACTTAAAAGTTTATCCCTCTCAGATGCAAAATCTCAGCTGTAAAAGTTTTGTCATGCAGTTGTCTAATCACTACTTGAATGCCTCCAGTGACGAGAAGCTCATTCCCTATGAAAGGCTTTTTTTCAGTTTGGACCCCACTATTGGGCTGGAGGGCAATCACATATGTCCAGCGAATCACAGACAGAAAATGTCACACTCTTCAAGTGTATCTGGCTGTGTTGTTCAGCCACCCATCTCAGCCTAAGTAGAAACAAGGCCATACAAAGTGAGTCTCCAGACAGCTCTGTGGAGTTTCATGCCTATCATTGGGGGCAGGGAGAGAGGTGGAAAAATGAACCTAGAGAATCTGGCTATAAAACACATTACCTGCATTTATGGTCCTTGTGCCCCAAGGCCTGGGATAAAGTGAAGAAGGAAAAACATTCCGCTCTGGCTCTCAGTGACCCCTAAAAGAAACCCCCCGTGGAGTCATTTAGGATAGTAATTTAAGTATAAACTCAAGCCTGCGTTCCTAACCTTCCCTCCATAAACTCAGAAGCCTCACGATGATCGGTACCAAATTGCTTGAAAATGTGGCCCAGAACCCTTCCAGATGAGGGCCGGGCTCAGAGAAATAAAAAGTTAAGGGCATGTTGCTATGGCATTAAAATCAAGGGAGTATGCACGAATCTCAAACTGTGCACAGAAAATATGTTCTTTTTGTGTGCCCTGACCATGAAAGGCTAAGCCGGCAAAAGTCATTAAAATGTCAGACAGGGAACTGGGTGGGAAAAAAATGCTTGTTTAAAAGTAAACATGTAGCCCTGTGACAACTGTGTTCCCTGAAAAACTAAGATGATGCAAAGGAAGAAAAAGAAATGGGAATAAAGAGGAAGTCAAAGAGAATGGGGTCCATGGTTCCTTCCTACCCCAATGTGAGGAAATGGCATGATCATCCATTCATTTGCTTCAACTTAGTACCTTAGAGCCATCTTTGACTCTTTTCCTTTCTTTAGTCCCCTGCATCTAATTAACCAGCAAATTCTGACTCCCAACTTAGCTCTAAAATACCAGGTTGAACTGTACAAAGTTGACAATAATATGGCTTCTTTGACCTACAAAAAGGCAATTGCAACTCAACATAATTAAATCTTAAATCAGCCCTTTTTTCTATTACCACTGCCACCACCCTGGTCCAAGACACCATAATCATTTCACTGGATTATGCCCTAGTCTCCAATTGTCTTCCTTTTTCTACTCTAGTTTTCTTCTAGTCCTTTATTCTTTACTTTATATATCAAAGTGGACCATGTCAATCTCCTGCTTAATATATTGGGTTGGTCAAACAGTTCCTTTGCTCTTTAAGAATGAAAGACACATTTTTCATTTTCATCAAGAATTTTATCGAACAACTTATTCACGGTTTTGTTCCACTACCTTTTGCCTTTTTTAAGGCAACTTCATAATTCTACCTTCCCAAAACTTTTTATCTTTTTGAGCAAAGAACTGTTCCAAGTGCCTTCTATAGTCTTCCAGGGAATGGAAATTTTTCCTATTAAGGAGAATTTGGTAAAGACTGAAATAAATGGTAATTCAAAGGTGTAATGTCTGGTGAATATAGCAGATAAATTAGAACTTCCAAGCCAAGCTATAACAGTTTTTGCCTGTTCATCAAATAAACCTGCGGTCTTATATAATCGTGATGGAAGATTATACATTTTCTGTATAATCTAATTCTGGATACTTTTCTTCAAGCACTGGTTTCAGTTAGTCTAATTAGGGGTAGTACGTTTTGGAGTTAATCATTTGATTTTCTGGAAGGAGCTCATAATAGAGGATTATGCACTTCCAGTCCCTTCCAATCCCACCATACAACAGCATCACCTTCTTTGGATGAAGACTGGCCTTTGTTGTGGCTGGTTGTGGTTCATTTCGCTTGCCCTATGATCACTTCCATTCCACATTACTGTGCCATATCCATTTTTCATCACTTGTCACAATTTGTCTTAAAAATGGAACATTTCCATTACATTTCAGTGAGAATTTTGCTCAGATATATGATCAAGAAAGATTTTCTTTTGTTAATTTACGAGGAACCCAACCATCAAAGCAATTAACATAACCAAGATGGCACAAATATTTTTCAGCGCTGGATTTGGATATTTTGAGTATGCTGGCTATCTCCTGTGTGGTATATTTATTGTTCTCAGCTAATGTCTCGATTTGATCGCTATCAACTTTAGCTGATCTGCCTGACTATGGAGCATCGTCCAGCAAGAAATCTCCAGCATGAAACTTCTCAAACCACATTTGACATGTTCAGTCAGTCACAGCACCTTCTCCATACCCTGCACAACTCATTTTTTATGACTTTATGCTGCATTTTTAGCTTTCTTAGAATAATAAAGCATAATATGCTGAAAATACTGCTTATTTCCCTTCCACCTTCAGTATTCAAATAGCCACACAAAAATTCACCAATTTTGATAAATTTTTTAAAAACGCACTCTGATATTGCTGCTGTCACAGTATTTAATACAATTTAACAAAATTGTTTCAAATGATGTTAAAAACAATAAAGCACTACTAGAACCAACTTACGGGAAAAAAACCCAAAAAACAATGGTTTGGCCAACCCAATTCTTCAGTGATAAATTTGATAAAGACATGGTCGCTCGGACTGTAAAGAATCTGCCTGAGAGGCAGGGGGCCTGGGTTTGACCCCTGGGTTGGGAAGATCCCCTGGAGAATGGAATGACTACCCACTCCAATATACTTGCCTGGCGAATTCCATGGACAGAGGTGCCTGGCAAGCTATAGTCCATGTGGTCCCAGAGAGTCAAACACAACTGAGTGACTAACACTGGTCAATGGTCTTCTGTACACTGAAAACACGAGTGTTCTTTAAAGAAATGTAAAAGTTCTATGTAAACAGAGAGGTGCACCATGCTTCTGGGTCAGAAGTCTCAGTATTCTTTTCTAATTGGATCTATAGATCTAGATTTAAAGCAACTCCAGTCAAAATCCAGTAGGCTTTTGTCTTATAAAATTGACAAGCTGATTTTAAAATTTGTATGCAAAGGACCTAGAATAGCCAAAATAACATTGCAAAAGCAGTTCTAAGAGGGAAGTCCATAACAGTCCAGGCCTACCTCCAAAAAGAAGAAAGATTTCAAATTTTAAAAATCTAACTTCACACCTAAAAGTGTGAAAAAGAACAAAGCCCACTGTTAGTTGAAGGAAGAAAATAATAAATACCAAAGTGGAAATAAAGGAATCAGAAACTAAAGAACAATAGAAAAGATCAATGAAACTAAGGGTTGATTCTTTGAAAAGATAAATGAATTTGATGTGTCCTTAGACAGACACATCAGGGAAAAAAGGGGGCTTCTGTGGTGGCTTAGATGGTAAAGAATCTGCCTGCAATGCAGGAGACCTAGGTTTGATCCCTAGGTTGGAAAGATCCTCTGGAGAGGGAATGTCAACCCACTCTAGTATTCTTGCTTGGAGAATTCCATGGACAGAGGAGCCTGGTGGGCTGCAGTCCATGGGGTTGCGAAGAGTTGGACAAGATTGAGCAAATGACATACACATCAGGAAAAAAGAGAGAAGATCCAAGAAAATAAAGTCAGAAATGAAAATGGAGAAGTTACAGCCAATACAACAATACAAAGATCATAAAAGATTACTATGAACAACTATTACCAACAAATAAGACAGTGTAGAAGAAAAGGATAAACTTCTAGAAACCCACAGTCTTCCAAGACTGAACCATGAAGGAATGGAAAATCTGAATAGAGTGATTCCAGTTCAGTTCAGTCGCTCAGTCGTCTCTAACTCTGCGACCCCATGAACCGCAGCATGCCAGGCCTCCCTGTCCATCACCGACTCCCAGAGTTCATCCAAACCTATTTCCATGAGTCGGTGATGCCATTCAATCATCTCATCCTCTGTTGTCCCCTTCTCCTCCTGCCCTCTTTCCCAGCATTAGGGTCTTTTCAAATGAGTCAGCTCTTCGCATCAGGTCGCCAAAGAATTGGAGTTTCAGCTTCAACATCAGTCCTTCCAATGAACATTCAGGACTGACATCCTTTAAGATGTACCGGTTGGATCTCCTTGCAGTCCAAGGGACTCTCAAGAGTCTTCTCCAACACCACAATTCAAAAGCATCAATTCTTCAGCACTCAGCTTTCTTTATAGTCTAACTCTCACATCCATACATGACTACTGGAAAAACCATAGCCTTGACTAGACAGACCTTTGTTGACAAAGTAATGTCTCTGCTTTTTAATATGTTATCCAGGTAGGTCACAACTTTCCTTCCAAGGAGCAAGAAGCTTTTAATTTCATGGCTGCAGTCACCATCTGCAGTGATTTTGGAGCCCCCAAAAATAAAGTCAGCCACTGTTCCCACTGTTTCCCCATCTATTACTAGTGATGAAATTGAATCAATAATTAAAAAAACTTGCAACAAATAAATGTCCAGGGCCAGATGGTTCCACAGGTGAATTCTATCAAATATTTAAAAGAGAGTTTTCACATCCCTCTCAAATTATTCTCAATAACTGAAGAAAAAGAAATGCTTTAAACCTCATTTTACAAGGCCAGCATTGCCCTGATATTAAACGTAGACAAAGATACGATACAAAAGGGAAATTACAAGCCAAGATCCATAAGGAAAATAGATGCAAAAATCCTTGAGAAAATATTTACAAACCAAATTCATCAATATATTAAAACAATCATACACACAATCAAGTGGAATTTATTCCAGGTGTGCAAGGATGGTTTAACACTTATAAATTGATTAACGTGAAACACCACTTTAACAAAATGAAAGACAACAATCATATGATAATCTCAGTGGATTCAGAAAAATATTTGACAGTATTCAATATCCATGTGTAAAAAACCCCAACAAAATGGATATAGAGGGGATGACTTCAACATAATAAAAGTCAGATATGACAAACTGACATTTAACATTATCCTCAGTGGTAAGAAGCTGAAAGCTTTTTGCCTAACAGCAAGAGCAAGACAAGAATGCCCACTATCTTTACTTTTATTCAGAATAGCATTGGAAATCCCAGCAAGAAAAAGAAAAGACATTCAAATTAGAAAGGAAGAAGTAAAATTATCTCTGTTTACAGATATTCTGATTTTTATGTAGAAAACCAGAAAGACTCACCAAACCAAGATTTGCTAGAATTTTATAAATAAATTCAACAAATTTGTAAGATACAGTGTCAACACACAAATCATTTGCATTTCTATACACTAACAACGAAAAATCTGAAAAGAAAATTTTGATTTATAATACTATTAAATAGAATAAAATACTTAAGTAAAGTTAGCCAAGGAGATATAAAATTTATACACTAAAAACACTAAAACATAGCTGAAAGAAATTAAAGAAGGCATAAATACATTAAAATTCATGTGTTCATGGATCACTTAATATTGCTAAGATGTCAGTATTTCCCAAAACAATCTATTGATTTCATGCAATTGCTATCAAAATCTCAGCTGTTTAGATAAAGAGAAAGCACCATTCTAAAATTCATATGTAATCTCAAGGAATTCTTAATATCTAAAATATCCTGAAAAAGAACAAAGTTGAAGGTATTGCACTTTCTGATTTCAAAACTTATTGCAAAGTTACGGACATCAGAACTGTAGTACTGCATTAAGGATAAGCATACAGATCAATGAAACAGAGGGGAGATGTGAGGTCAGATGATGATGCCAAAACCACTTAATGGGATAAAGATGATCTTTCTACAAGTGGTAATGGGAAAACTGGGTATCTACATGCAAAAGAACGAATTTGTACTTTTTTCTTATAACATATGCAAAACTTAATTCAAAATAGATTGAAGACCTCAATGTAAGGACTAAAAGTATAAAACTCTTAGAACAAAAAGTAGGGGAAATGCTTAAGGACACTGGATTTGGCAATGATTCTTGGATATGATACCAAAAGCACAGGTGATGAAAGAAAAGTTAGATAAATTTGTCTTCCTAAAAAATTAAACTTTGGTGCATTAAAGGACACTATCAATAGAGTGAAAAGTCAAACCATAGAACCAGAGAAAATATAGTGAAATAATATACCTAATAAAGGATTAATATCCAGAATACATAAAGAACTCCTAAAAGTCAACGACTAAAAAATGAAAGCTCAGTCAAAAAAATAAATGAAAGACTTGAATAGACATCTTTTCAAAGAAGATATACAAATGACCAATAAACACATGAAGAGTCTCATCATTACTTATCAGAGAAATGTGAATCAAAACTACAATGAGATTCTACTCTAGGCCCATTAAAAAAAATAAAATAAAAACAGAAAATACCAAATGTGAGCATGGATATAGAGAAATTAGAACCCTCATGCACTGCCAGCGGGAATGCAAAATGGTCCAGTCACTGTAGAAAAAATTAGGGCAGTTCCTCAAAAAATTAAACATAGAATTACCATATGATCATATGATCCATCAATTTCACTTCTGGTATGGGCCCAGAAGAACTGAAAACTGAGTCTCAAAGAGATATCTGTATACCCATGTTCATAGCAACATGATTCACAATAATCCAAAGGGGAAGCAAATATCCATTGACAATGAATGGATAAACAAAATGTGGGAATATACATTCAAAGGAATGAAATTCTGATATGTCTTATGGCTTGGATGAACCTTGAAGATATGCTGAGTAAAATAAGCCACGAAAGGACAAATATCATATGATGACATTTGTCATAGATACTTAGAATAGCCAAATTCATGGAGACAGAAATTAGGATGGTGGCTAAAATGTTCAATTTTATGTTATTTTTGTTTTACTGCAATTAAAAACGGAGAAGGCAATGGCACCCCACTCCAGTACTCTTGCCTGGGAAATCCCATGGATGGAGGAGCCTTGTAGGCTACAGTCCATGGGGTCGCTAAGAGTCGGACACGACTGAGCGACTTCCCTTTCACTTTCACTTTCATGCATTGGAGAAGGAAATGGCAACCCACTCCAGTGTTCTTGCCTGGAGAATCCCAGGGACAGAGGAGCCTGGTGGGCTTCCGTCTATGGGGTCGCACAGAGTCGGACACGACTGACGCGACTTAGCAGCAGCAGCAGCAATTAAAAAAATACTACCTTATGAAGAAAAAAAAATGCTTCAGTGGCTTCCCATCACACCTAGAATAAAATCTAATTTCCTTTCGTGACCTGTGAGGTCTTCCAGGACTTGCTCCCTGCTGACCTTTCTGACCTCACCTGTTATTGCTCTCTCCTTCACTTACTACACTTCAGTCACATTGGTTTTTTTCTTTTCCCTTGACACACAAAAAGTTTTCCTGCCACTGGGTCTTGCATTTACTGTTTCCCCCTGCCTGGAATATTCTCCCTTCAGCTGGCTCCATGGAGAGCTTGCACTTTCCCTACAGATGCTAGTTCAAATGTCATATTATTTTAATAAAGCACATCCTTGATCATCTATTAAAATCTTACACCTCAAATTATTTAATATGTTTTCTCCATAAGTTACACTTCATCACAGAAACCTATTTCTTTCCTTTAAGGTATTTTTCACAACCAAAAATTATCCTTTATGTTTTTTGTTGATTTTTATTCATTTTATACATTTATTAGTGATTACTAGGTGCCACAGGCTTCCCGGGTGGATAAAGAATCCACCAATCCACCTGCAATGCAGAAGACACAGGCCAACGCAAACTTGATCCCTGAGTAGGGAAGATCCCCTGAAGGAGGGCATGGCAACCCACTCCAGTATTCTTGCCTGGAGAATCCCATGGACAGAGGAGCCCAGTGGGCTACAGGCCATGGAGCTGCAAAGAGTCGGACATGACTGAAGGGACTGAGCCTGCGTGCACGCACTAGGTGCCATATCCTATTCTATCCACATTCATGTTAGTGAAATCAATAAAACAGCACTTATATTCTAGTGACAAGATACAGGCGCACAGCATAAATTAGTAACATATATATTAGATAAACTATGATAAGTGTCAAGGATAAAAATCAAACAGGGTCAGGACAGAGCCTGTTGGGGATGGGGTTTACAATTTGCTTGCTTATTGCTTGAATATAAGCTTCCGAGGGCAGGATACTTCTCTGTCTTGATTACTTCACTTTTCCCACTGCCAAGAATAACATTGGAAACACGTCATGAATAAATACTGTGTAGACTAATAATGGTTCAATTTGAATAAGGTGCTTGCTGCAGGAGTATAGGATGGGGATATTGTTTACAGAGCGATCTCAACTTGCCCACTCATCCAGGAAGCTTGTGTCCACTGAGATCCAAGTGATCCTCTTTTTTCGTTGAGGTAAAATCCACACAAAATTTAGCCACTACTGGTAGGTGCCTGTGAACGCGTTTCATCACTGAAGTGTGGAGAACACTTCCTGCTCTTCATCCTTGTTAGGGCTGGCTGCTTCCTCGTCTCCTGTTTCCAGGTGTTGTGCTGCACTTCAGTTTGCCCCTTTTCAGAGATTCAGGTGAGGAAGCATAACTGTGGCTGCTGTATCCTGGAACCAAAGAGAATCAGATCAGCAGACGCCTCGGAGATATTATTTCAGAACAGGGGAAGCATGGATTCCAAGGCAGGAGCCGTTCCTTGCAGCCAGGAGTGTTGGGTACAGAACCAGCTCAGAGCGACTTCGCCACATCATATTTACTCTGTCGTGCTGTGCAAACTGGAGAGTTTGTTTCCAGGAACATCTGGGAGGACCAGCTGGACACGTGTTTCCCTTCTCATTAATTTAGGTTCCTAATTAATCGTGCAAAACCCAAACCAAATAAGCAGGAACTGGGACTGAAAATGATCATTAAGCGCCTCCCCTCTGCCCAACCTTCAATGCACACATTCTAATGAAAACTTGGCCCAGGTGATTGGGCCTCCCTTTACTCCATACCACGGCTCTAACCAAGGAGTTTATCAGACTGAAGTGCTTGGGGAAGCAGACAGATCTCTACCCTCTGCTGGGCAGCACAGAATTTAGTGGACAAGTGGACCTGGGATCAATTTCCTAATAATTCTTAAGAAATCAGTGTTTTCTGAGTTCAACATGCTGTGGGCATTTGAGTCAAATGGCCTGAGTTCAAACTCTCCCAACAATATTAACTCTTGTTCACGTCTCTGGGACTCAGTTTTCTCCTCTGTAAAATAGGAATAATTACTATGAGGATTAAATGAGATGGTTTAATCCAGGTGCTTGGCTCTGGACTTGGTACATTGTAAGCCCGGTGAGCAGCAGACTTGATTGTCAATGCTGCTACTGATCGTGAGTTTTATTAATAATCTCCTCTGATTATTATTATTATTGGTCACATAAAAAAGAAAATAGGAGAAATACCAGGGAGGCCAACTTATGGGAATTAAAAACTCATATCTCACTTGTCTTTGTCATCTGTCTGGGTCCCTAAGAGCCCAGCTGAGGGCATAATTTTGGTCATCAGTCTCAAGGCACATCTTTGTTTGTTGAATCTGATAGCATCCTTGGTTAATGTCTCTCTTAAGCTTCAGTGTATCAGAAAAAAGAAGCTCTGAGTGCATTTTGATCAAGGTGGATCAGAGCACGTGGTGGAATTGGGAGCTCCATCATGTGCAATGAGCAGAGTCTAGAAAATGCTGGTTGTGCCACCTGATCCTATGCTGAGGACAAGGCTTCCTACTTTGAGAAAACATGGAGTTTAAAAGACTTACTGAAAGTGCTCCGAAGGCCTCTTGAACATCAAACAGCTATGCAAAAGGGGCTTCCACTGCAAATCCCTCTGAAATACCCACAGGTTGTTCTTCACTTCTGGATAGAGGTTTCAGAGGAAAATTAGTTCTAATAAAAAATTTATTATTGACACTGTTCCCCCTGCTCTATAGGCCTCTTTGAGAGAGACCTTTGAGAAGTAGTTTAGAGATGTATTTGGAATAAAATGTGGACAATGTTCCACTAAAAGGCAAATCTGACCACATCATTCTGTCTGTGAAAAACTGTCCTTCAGCAAAAACACAGACTTCCTGCCTGGCTGACTTGGAGCATGGCCCTGAGGTGTGGCCTCTGCTCACATCTGCGTCTGCACCCTCGTGCTCCCTCTCCAACTTCTCCAGGCTCCTTCCTAGTCCTAGAAATCTATGTACCCACTCCTGCCTCCTGAAAAACTCTCTCGACTCCTGCTTAAAGCATCTCCCCTTCTGCTCGCCCACTGGCTAAACTTCTCATCCCTCAGACTTCGTTTCCTGCAGGAAGTTGTCCATGAACCTGAGTTTGGTTGGTTTCTTTCCTTTTATCTTCCCATAGCACCTATATCTTTTCTAGACTAGCAACTTCTATGTTTTATAATTATTATGTTTTAAAGTTGCTAAGTCGTGTCTAACTCTTTGAAACCCCATGGACTATACAGTCCATGGAATTCTCCAGGCCAGAGTACTGGAATGAGTAGCCATTCCCTTCTCCAGGGGTTCTTCCCAACCTGGGGACCGAACCCAGGTCTTCTGCTTTGCAGGTAGATTCTTTACCAGCTGAGCCAGTTGCTGGTTTAATGCTCTCCCTCTGATAGATACAAGGATGAGAGCAAGGGCCACATAGGGTACCTGTGTGTATGACTCTATGGCTGTGATGGTTGCTCTATCCATCTGTCATCCATGCTCTCTGTACCTTGATATGCAGTGAGCATTTGTGGAATGAATGAGTGTCCAGCCTGATATGGCTTTTCCAAGCATTGACTTATTGGAAAAGATCCTGATGCTGGGAAAGTTTGAGGGCAGGAGGAGAAGGGGACAACAGAGTATGAGATGGTTGGATGGCATCATCGACCCAATGAACATGAGTCTGAGCAAACTCAGGGAGATAGTTAGGAAAGGAAGCCTGCCATGCTGCAGTCCATGGGGGTGGGAAAGAGTTGGACATGACTGAGCGACTGAACAACAAAGCCTTGACTCTAAGTCAGATAACAGACTCCTCATTCAGGGTGACCCAGTGCATGTTCTTCATCTGCGGATGCAAGACCAACGCACACACCTGGTTCTGCCTCTCTGTCCCAAGACCCTTCTCCACTGCTTTGCCACATGTCTTTTCTTTGCCCTCTAGTTTTGTTGATCAGTTGTATTCCTAGCAGTGTCCTTGGATCCTCTCCATCCTGCCCTGTAAAGCTTGAGTTACCTCAAGGAACACTGCACCTGGCTTGCCTCAGGGTCCTCCTACCAGGCTTCTCTATAGGCAGCAGAGCAGAACCTTGGAGACCATGTTTCCCCCAAACCCCACTCATGATGAAGACTGCTTTCTCTGCTTCTCATTTCTGAGCAATGGGGTTGCCTTTCACACAGTAGATGCTGGCATGCAATCTCTGTCTGCAGGAAAGGCAATAAGTGTATAAGCTTTAGCAATGATGTATTAGGTAACCTATGGAATGGGAGAAAATATTTGTAAGTCGTATGTCTGATAAAGGGTTCATATTCCAAATATATAAAGAGTTCGTACAGCTCAATAACACAGAGAGACAAAACTAAACAGTATGATTAAAAAATGGGCAGAAACTGAATAGATATTTTTCCTGAGGAGACATATAAATGGCCAACAGATACATTAAAAGGTACGCGACACCACTAATGATCAGCTTGTAATCAACATCACAAATCAGAACCACAATGAGATATCATTCCATGTCTGTTAGAATGACTATCATCAAAACTACAGGAAATAAGTGCTGGAGAGACTGTGAAGAAAAAGGAAACCTTGTGGACTATTGGTGGGGATGTAAATTGGTGCAGTCACGGTGGCAAACAGTAAGGAAGTCTCTCAAAAAATTAAAGAGAATTACCATATGATCCAGCAATTTCACTTTTGGCACATATATCAGAAGGATATGAAATCATTATCTCAGAAAGATATGTGTACCTCCAAGTTAATTGCAGTATTATTTATAATAGCCAAAAAATGGAAACGACCTAAGTGCTCATTGACAGGTGAATGGATAAATAAGATGCATGTGTATGACACACATACATATATATGCACATATATACACTGAAGTGACTCAGAACGTATATTGGCGTATGCATAACGGCATATTATTTAGCCATTAAAAGAAGGAAATTCTCCCATTTGTGACAACACTGGTGGATCTTGAAGGTATTATGCTGAATGATATGTCAGATAGAGAAAGACAATATGACATTTCATATATATGTGTGCATGCATGCTCAATTGTGTCTGACTCTTTGCAACCTTGTGAACAGTAGCCCGCCAGGCTCCTCTGTCCATGGGATTTCCCGGGTAAGAATACTGGAGTTGGTTGCCATTTCCTTCTCTGGGGGATCTTCTCAACTCAGGGATCAAACCCATGTCTCCTGTGTCTCCTGAGTTACGGGCAGATTCTTTATAGCTGAGCCATTGGGGAAGCCCTTGACATATATGTGGAATTTAAAAACACCAAACTCATAGATAAAGAAAGCAGATTGGTGGTTACCAGAGGTGAGATGGGTGAAATGAATGATGGTGATCCGAAGATACAAATTTCCAGTTACGAGATAAATAAGTTCTAGGTATGCAATGTTCAACCTGGTGGCTAAAGTCAACAATGCTGTATTGTATATTTGAAAGCTGCTGAGATAGAAGTTCTCATCACACACACACACAGTTTGTAACTATGTAAGGTGATAAATATTAACTAAACTGTGGTAATCATTTTGCAATATACATGTATATAAAATCATCATGTTTTACACTAAAATTGATACAGCATTTATCAATTATATCTGAATAAAACTGAGGTGGGGGGAAGAAATGATGTATCAGAACATGAAGGATGCTTATGTCTATGTAGTAGGACAAAAAGTTCCATGAAAAATCTATAAGGGATTTTTCAGTGATAAACCAGCAGATAAGTCATGGTAGTGTTACAAGTTTTCATTCTTCTCATGCTAATGACAGAAACTCCAACTCTAAGGGAGGCAAACAATAAAGGGAGTTTCTCTGCTCAATGTAACTGGAAAATGTCAATATAGGTTTCAGGTAAAGTGTGATCCTGTGGCTCAGTGATGCCACTAAAGACCCAGTTTCTTCCTGATGGTTGCAAGGTGGCTTTCAGTGGCGCTTGGGGCTTCCATTTCACCATTCACACCTAAGAGGGATGTTCCCGGCATCTCTGGAAAATGTTCTCTTCTAAGATTGCCTTTTCTTTTCTTCCAAGGAGTAAGCATCTTTCAATTTCATGGCTGCAGTGAAAGATTGCCTTAAGGGGCTTGAGGCATGTGTCCAACCCTAAGCCAGTCCCCAAGGAGAGAGGCTGACTGCAAAGGTCGTAGGTTTTACTTCTGGAAGCTCGGATGGATTTCCAAGAGGGAATCACAAAGGGGAAACCGGGGAAATTAGTGTGCAACTGTAGTCTGGTCACAGGAATAAGATGTTGATCTGAGCAGCTTTCCTTTGCGTGATGAAGAAGGAAAAGCGCTTAGCTATATAGCACTGGGGCAAATGGGACACACCAGAAGACACACCGGAAGTTGACTTCCGTGAGTGACATTTTGTTCCTGGGAGGGGTTTGTTTGGTTGATGGTTTGCCCTCGCTCTCTGCCAGCCCTTGTGCAGGTACATGTTTGGGCTGAGAGTAGATGCTTGCACATGACTCTGGAACGCACTAGGTTGGAACAGAGGAGGACTCCGGAGCCAAGCCAAGAGCTGGTGCCTTATTCAGTTACTCCTCCGGCGGGTTCCCTATTGTCCCTGTGGCAGGCGTGGCAGCCTGATCATCTCTTCCATTACATTTCCTTATAATCTGGACATTAATCGGAGCTCAACAAGTGTAATGCGAACCCACACAATGGACCTATAACAAATCTGAGACCTCCTTGTCGTCACAGGTTACAGGGCATAATCCCGTGTAAGAGCTTGTTTACTTATATGCAATACACAGGTTTTCCTTGATTCAATGGACTGTGTTACAACAACCTAGCAATTTGCATGTTCTTCCTGATTATCTGGTAATTAAACCCAGTAAGTACAAACATACTGTAATTATCGTGTAACGGACCATCTGGATGGAGAGATGGAAATAACTATGTATTTACGCTATAGCTGTATGACAATTATGACGTAATGGAATGATCAGCCGTGAACAAGGGGAAAGATTGCAAGAGGTAGGATCATGTTTTCACGTGGATCTAGCAGTAATTCTAGCATTAATTTTCTAGAAACAGACAGAGGTACAAGGCAACTTGGCTGATGAATCCCATCAAGACATAAAGACCAACCAATAAGGAACAGATACCCAAGCAGGAAGTAAATGTGCCCACTCATTTCTTTGGATCTTGTTTGCACTTCATTGGATAACACTAAGGATTTGTTTGTTTGAATTGCTCTTCATTTGCATTGAAATCATCAGTGCCTGTCAGTAAATGGTAATATGTTTCAATATGGTTACTATGTTTTACAGATCTTACATTCATTGAGGAAGTCAGGTGTTCACCCATAGAAAGTTTGAATATAATAGCATTTGTGCTATTGTAAACTTGCAAAAATGCACTGACATTTTTGGATAGAACCACGAATAGTATTCTCACTAGGGAATGAGCTCAACATGAAGCCTTACTATGTATACGTTGGCTGTGATGCAGGCATATGGGGCAGGGAGCAGGGTAAACAGAAAATAGTGTATGGAGTATGAAAGTGAAAGTGTTAGTGGCTCAGCTGTGTTGGATTCTTTGCCACCCCGTGGACTGTAGGCTGCCAGGCTCCTCTGTCCATGGAATTCTCCAGGCAAGAATACTGGAGTGAGTAGCCATCCCCTTCTCCAGGGGATCTTCCCAACCCAGGGATCAAACCTGGGTCTCCTGCATTGCAGGTAGATTCTTTACTATTTGAGCCACATGTGTATATATGTATGTGGGATTCCCAGGTGGCACAGTGGTAAAGAGTCTGCCTGCCAGTGCAGGAAACATGAGGCTTGAGTGTGATCCCTGGGGTGGGGAGATTCCCCTGGAGAAGGAAATGACAACTCACTCCAGTATTCTTGCTTGAGAAATTTCATGGACAGAGGAGCCTGGAGGGCTACAGTCCATGGGTTCGCAAAGAGTCGGACACGACTGAGCACACACACATACACACATGTATGTATGTAGTAATAAAAGGAACATATGGCCACTAGCAGCAAGTAAACTATACCTGCAATGATAATGCAATGGGATTTTATCGTGGGAGCTTTTAGGTTACGAAACTATCATGTTTCTGTGGAGTCCTGGATGCTGTCAAGGTGTAAAGATCATTTCACAAAGCACTAAGGAGGAAAACAATATCATCAAATAAATAACAGGCAGTATTTTAGCATTGGGATTTTGAAATTAAATAGGTTGGAAGAATTTTTGTATACATATTTACATATGATTTTAATCCCATATTCCTTTTGGGTAAACATAGAGAAGAATCCCTGGTGGCTTGGTGGTAAAGAATCTGCCAGCCAAAGCACGAGACTCAGGTTTGATTCCTCTGTTGGCAGATCCCCTGGAGAAGGAAATGGCTACCCACTCCAGTATTCTTGCCTGGGAAATCCCATGGACAGAGGAGCCTGGCAGGCTACAGTTAATAGGGTTGCGAAAGAGTCAACACAATTTAGCAACTAAAACAACAACAAAAGGAGAATCCATGGATAAGGCACTCCTAAAGTGTCTTCAACACATAAAGGTCTGACATTTTTATTGCTCTTTGACACTGAGACTTCAGCCTCTGTGTTCTTCATACAACATTGTTCTCTGCCATCAGGCACATTGGTGACTCAGCATTTTCTTAAAGGATGGATAGCTATTGTCTTCTGGATTTTGTTTCCGGGCAGCTACACCCATTCTGCAAATTATACAGCATTACTGATAGCTTAAATGTTTGTGATGATTTGAAATTTTATTCACTATTCTCACTGAATAAGATTTTGAAAGTTTTATTCTCTGCAAATATTTGTGTGCATACTATGTGAATAAGAGAAATCTAGTAAAACAAAATGGTCTTTAAAAAAAAATCACAGTGACTTAAAGATTCCTTCACTATGAGTCAGGCAACAAAATCTTGATTGAAATGGATTATTATAAGTAAATTAAATATTATGAATTATGTAGGATTTGCATTTTTAATATGAATTAACTCATTATTTTACTAGTATAATTCTTTCAAATCTTGTTCATATCTATTATTGGTCACAATAAGTCTATTTCTGTTAAGTTTTTGTAGAGACAAGGAACTTTACCAAGTCCAACTAAACTTCTATCTCCCTGATGAGTAAGATTTGGCTTCTTTTCTTCTTGCCTGCTTCAACTGGTCAAGAGTATCCCAAGGCCTTCCAAGAAATGACTAGGATAAATGAAAGTAAAAGGTGTGCCTATTTAGATAGGATTTTTTTGGTTAAAAGTTAAAAATTAATTAAAGAAGAAAGAAGGGAGAGTGATGGTTCTTAATTGAACAAAAAAGAATCATGTGTTAAGTGCTTAAGATGTTGTTGGTTTGTGTTGTTTTTTCTTAATTCTTGTCTAATTAATTAATTGTCTAACATCTAATTCTTGTCCACTGAAAATACCTAGTTGTCCTTTGGGGAATTCTTTCTCCCATATCAGCCACATGGTTTTGGAGGAAGAGACCCCACCTTCTGCCCCAAGGGAGAGTCCTGATTGGTTCAGTCTAAACAGTATGTCTTATCTCCTTGTCCATAGGTTCAGAAATGGGCATGTGGCCTAATCTGGGCCAATGAGTGTGAATCCTAGAACATGTATAAGGCAAAGGATTCTCTCTTCCTTTGGACAGCATTGTTTATGGTGTGAGGTCTGGAACTACTACAGCCATTTTGTACCACCACAGAAAAGCCTAGAGCTGGAAAGGGCCCTATGGTTTCCGAGAATGAATTCTAATCACACAACGCAGGAGAGAGAGGCAGAGAGAAGCTGGGTCCTTGGTCAGCAACCAAACCAGTCAAGAATCACTTTTGGACTTTTTCGCTACATCAGTGACACTCAGTAATACTTTTATCATATTAGGTCACTTTATAAAAGTTTTCTTTTGCTTACAACAAAAATAAAAAACTTTTATTCTCTATAGAGCTCTATCATGGAATCAAAGCCCAGGAATGGAATAGGGGCCCAGGAAGTGACTGGCAAAAGGAACTCTATCTGCATCTCTGATGCTTCCTGTATGCAGGCTACATCACTCTCCCTTCTCACGGAGCACCCCACCAGTACCTTCTGATCAACACATTTAGTTGCTGTCTCTTATTAGCAGTGCAGCATTCCCAGGAGGGAGATGTTAATTGGACCAGCTTAGGTCAGAGGTTGACCTTTGATCCAAAACCTCTGGTTAGAACATCAGGGTCAGAAAGCATGAAAATGACATACAGTCAACCCTGAGGGTGGGAAGACAGTTCTGAGAGGAAGAGGCACTGGGTGGGGGTGTTGGTTGAAAGACACCCAGAAATCCCGGGAAATGTCCACTCTAAGTGGCCTCTGGGAAGTCTCCTCAAATCTAGGAGTTACTATTTCTTCCTTGAAAATAGAGCTACTAAACCAAAGGACTTAAAAAAATTATTATTATAGTTGATTTAGAGATTATAATATGGGGTTAGCCAAAAAAGTCATTTGGGTTTTCTCATAATATCTTACCGAAAAACCCAAATGAACTTTTGGCCAACTCAATACGAAGTGAAGTAAGCCAGATAGAAAAATACAAATATCCTATGATATCACTTATATGTAGAATATAAAAAAAATGATACCAATGAATTTATGTACAAAATTGAAAGAGACCCACGGACAGAGAAAACAAACTTACAGTTACCAAAGGGGAAAGGGAGGTAGGGATTAAGGAGGAATTGGGAGTCTGAGGTTACCATATACCAAAGGGCTTTCTTTTCTTTTTTGTTTTTTTACCTTGCCATTCATTTTAAAAAAATATTTATTTTTAATTGAATGATGATTGCTTTTCAATACTGTATTGGTTTCTGCCATACATCGACACAAATCAGCCACAGCTATACATATGACCCTTCCTCTTGAACCTCCCTCCCACCTCCCACTCCATACCACCCTGCCTGGTTGTCACCAGGCAGCAGTTTGGGCTCCCTGAGGCACGCAGCAAATTGCTACTATCTATTTTACATATGGTAGTGTGCATGCTTCCATGCTGAGCCTTGAGGTGGGGGTGTGAATAGTGGAGACAGGGCCCATTTCAAGGGGGAGGATGCAGAGAATGACAGTCAGCTCTGGGCCTGGGGAAACCTGCAGACATGACAGCATAAGCCTCACAAACGTAAGGCAAACATTTAATAAGGTATGTTATCACAGGTATCGTCCCAGGTGGCACAATGGTAAAGAACACGCCTACCAACGCAGGAGACAAAGGAGACGTGTGTTCCTTCCCTGGGTTGGGAAGATCCCCTGGAGGAGGAATGGCAACCCACTCCGCTATTCTTGCCTGGAGACTCCCATGGACAGAGGAGCCTGGTGGGCTAAGCCCATGGGGCTGCAAAAGAGCTGGACACGACTGAAGCCACTTCACACACATGTACACACGTTTTCACAATCTTTTTTTTTTTTTTTCTGAACACCTATAATACTTGGTTGTAAAAGTATCATCACAGTAGCTTTTATCTTATAGCCTAGTTTACTTAGAATTTATTCCTCACAAAACATATTTTGAGGTTGCTCATAATAAGAAGCACGTGGTTTTTAATGGACATTTAAAAATCATATTAAACTATGAGGACTGGGAGAAGGGAGGAGATAATTTTGCCATGAATTTTATGCAATATAGTCACAGTGCTTTAAAATTAAACTTATTCTTGAGCTTCCTGGTAGCCAGATAATAAATGGTAAGAAGACTTATTGTATGAATTCTCTTTGCCTGATAAGAGATTCAGAAAGGAGTATAAACTGGTGTTTATCAGGCTTCAAGTTTTCATTGTTTAACTGTTAAAGTTTTCAAATCAGGAGCATTCACTAGGAAATGCAGCCTTACTTTAAGATGACAAGATATGGCTGCTCCATGTTCAAATCTTGTTCAACAAGCAGGAGGAAGTGAGGAACTGTTGCCCCTTTACATCAGCAGGCAGCCTCCTGTTGGCCACGCTTCCGACCATTCTCCAGAATTCATTCCCTTTATCACCTGTTTGGCCCCTGTTGTTGCTGTTTTCAGTCACTCAGTTATGTCGGACTCTTTGCGACCCCATGGGCTGCAGCACACCAGGCTTCCTTGTCCTTCACCATTTCCTGGGCTTGCTCAAACTCCTGTTCATTGAGTAGTTACACCATCCAATTATCTCATCTTCTGTCATCCCCTTCTTCTCCTGCCTTCCAATCTTTTCCAGTATCATGGTCTTTTCTAATGAGTTGGCTCTTTGCATCAGGTGGCCAAAGTATTGGAGCTTCAGCTTCAGCTTCAGCATCAGTCCTAATGAATAGTCAAAGTTGATTTCCTTTAGGATGGACTGATTTGATCTCCTTGCTGTCCAAGGGACTCTCAAGAGTCTTCTCCAACACCACACCTCAAAAGCATCAATTCTTCAGCATTTAGCCTTTTTTATGGTCCAACTCTCACATCCATACATGACTACTGGAAAAACTGTAGCTTTTACTAGATGGACCTTTGTCGGCAAAGTAATGTCTCTGCTTTTTAATACGCTGTCTAGATTAGTCATAGCTTTTCTTCTAAGAAGCGAGCATCTTTTAATTTCATGGCTGCAGTTACCATCTGCAGTGATTTTGAAGCCCAACAAAATAAAGTCTGTCTTTATTTCACCCTTGTAGGTGCCTGAAATAAGTGGTCTAGGTGAGCATCTTCCGTATACACACAATCTTTGGTCTATTCTACCCACTGAAGCCAGCATGGTCCTATATTGCAAACACTGAATCATACTGCTCCCCTGCTCACAGCCAATTCAGCAGTCCCATTGCCTTCCCAGTAAATGCCAATGCCATTAAAATGACCTTGTCTTGGACTCTGTCCCTGTTTTCTCACTCCCTCAACTTAATTCTTTCTGTGCCTTGAACCCACCAAGTACACTCCTGCCTCTGGACCTTTGCACATGCTCTGTTGGCTGCCTGGAACACTCTTTGTCCTGTAAAGCTGCCAACTCAGGGGTGTGCTCCACTGGCACCTTATCAGTGAGCCTTTCTCTTGACTCCTTCACATAAAATAACCCCTCTTGCCTACCCCAGATCTGCTTCACGTTTCTCCATAGCGCTAATTATTATGTGACCTATTTCTATTTCATATTCATTTTCTGTTTTCACAGAAGACATGTGAATGCTATAGGGGGTGGGAGTGGGGGAGATTTCTTGTTTGTTCGCTGTTGTATGCCCACCACCGGGGCAGTGCCTGGCACACAGGAGACCCTGAATATGGTGTAAATGGAGGAAAGTCTGAGAAGGCTCAAATTTATATGTGAGACACACATACATAATCTTCCCGAATAAAGATATCTTTATATAAACATAAAGCTTAGAGATGCAAAGGTCCATTGTTTTATCTTTGCCTGTAAAGATACAATACTATAAAGATGGTGATATTTATATGTATAGCGTTTCCAGATTAAAGGCCAAACAATGGCCAGTAGTCAGAGAGGCAAGAACAATGGAAAAGCTGTTTATAGTTTCTTTGCCAGGCACACTGTTTCTGGGAGCTCCTTTTTTTTTTCTTAAATAAGTACTATTAACCCTTGTGTGATTGTTTGACTCTTTCTAGAATTAATCACAGTTGGCCAACTTTTCTATGTCTGACAGGTTAGGATCTAAATGTGAGATACTCAGATTTACAAATGGCCCTTAGAAACGGACAGGCAACTGGGAACCAGACCCAGGCAGCCTGGCTCTGCTCCGCAGCTGCATCTCCTCTAGGCCGGCTGGGTGGGGACCATCTGGACAGCACGGGCTCAGCTTATTCCATCAAGAATCCACATAGGGACTTTCCTGGTGGCTCAATGGTTAAGAATCCACCTACTGATGCAGGAGACATGGGTTTGATCCCTGGTCCAGGAAGATCTCACATGCCACAGAGCAGCTAAGCCTGTGTGCTGCAAGTACTGAGCCTGTGGTCTAGAGCCTGGGAATCTCAGCTACTGAGCTGGTATGCTCTGGAGCCTGAGCTCCACAACAAGAGAAATCACTGCAATGAGAAGCTGTCCCACGGCAATAAAGAGCAGCCCCAGCTCGCCACAACCAGAGAAAAGCCAGCGCAGCAGTGAAGACCCAGCAGAGACAAAAATAAAAGTCCACACAGACCTACTATGCATCTATCCAATGAGTCTCCAGGGCCCTGACCCATGCCATCCATTCCCCAATCCCATCCCAAGCTGACAGAAGACCTTCTGAGCCCAGAGAAGTCTGACCTGAACTCTTATTGAGCGAGACATGCATCCTTCCTTTAAACAGGGCTGGCTCTGGCACTTTTCTGGCACAAAGCCCCTGCTGTCAGGATTTGAGCCCACTTCCTGATCTGGAGATCAGGATTCCCTCGTGGCTTAGAGGGTAAAGAATCTGCCTGCAATTCAGGAGACCTGGGTTCGAATCCTGAGTTGGGAAGATCCCCTGAAGAAGGGCATGGCAACCCACTCCAGTATTCTTGCCTGGAGAATCCCATGGACAGAGGAGCCTGGAGGGCTTTGCAAGTCCATGGGCTTGCAAAGAGTCAGACATGACAGCGACTAAGCACTGCACCACATCTGATCTGGTGAAGGTTTTCATGATATACATCCCAACATGGGCTTATTTCAAATGTTCAGCTTCCAATTGCAGATGAAATAGGTGAGGATCGGTCGGCAGAGCCAAATGGGCTTCCCTAGTGGCTCAGCTGTAAAGAATCCACCTGCAATGCAGGAGACCCAGGTTCGATCCCTTGGTGTGGAAGATCCTCTGGAGGAGGGCATGGCAGCCCACTCCAGTACTCTTGCCTGGATAATCCCATGGACTGAAGAGCCTGGCAGGCTACAGTCCACAGGGTTGCAAGGAGTGGGACACAACTGAAACGACTTAACATGCAGCATGTGGAGCCCACTGGGGGCTGCTTTGCTGGCCTTGCTGCTTCTAGCAGCTTGTCTTTCTTTCCCTAAATTCCTCATCCCTTCTCACCCACTGCCAGAGACTCCCAGGTAGCCCATTCATCTCCCACCTCCCAGTCCTCAGTCCCTCCAGATTAAGGAGCAAGAGGGGGTTTTTCTAGCTGTGAGTCTGCCCTCCACTGCCGAGAAATCTGAGGTGTACTAGAGAGTGGAGTTGGTTATTTCATCCTTGAACCCCATAAGAACCTTCTACTGAGTGGAGGGGCAAGTTTCTTTTGCTCCCTAAAAAAACCACTTCCGGAGGCAAGCTTCAGGAGAAAAGGAAAAGCAGATGTCAGCCCGTGACATAGAATAATCGCTTCACTCAGTGCTTGTATTTTCCTACCAATTTTGTATTTTTCAAAAAGGACAATAAAACAATTGTACTCTCGGCTAATTAATGACAAGCTGGTAAAAGCATCTCCTCATTGTCCCATTTATTTCTCCATTTCTCCCAGTTAACAGTCCTGTCTCTGAAATGAATCAATGTCGTTTACACAATGCTGTCACCCCATTGTTCCTTTATCATTCTCCATTTTCATAAATCGGGGTGTTAATCCCTTAATGGCTTTTCTCAGTGCTTAAAGAAGGGGGGGGGGGCGGAGAGAAGGAAACAGGGGGAAAAAAAAAAAAAAAAACAACGCCCAGCCTTGCTAGATCTTAATCCTCCAGTAGACAATGCATGTTTACACAGGCGGCCCTGCAATGTGTTTACTCAAAAAAGTGGGTCTGGCTGCAGATTTAGCCCCTTCTGTTTGTTGGCTAAATGGGAGGCCCTTCACCCCCAGGGATCTGCCTTTTCCCCAGGTAGAGCCCGCCTCTGCTCCGGCTCCAGGTTCCTTGCTGTATCTTGGATGAGGCCTCTGACCTTTGCCCTGAAGGCCCAGGAAGGCCTTGCACGTGGGGCACAGGATGGGAGAAAATGAAGTAGGAAGATGGTCCTTTCTGGACTTCCCAATTCACAGTCCCAGTGACTTCTTATTCTCCTTTCATGGGAGCAGCGGTTCTTAACATGAGATCCCTGGACCAGCAGGGTCAGTGTCACCAGGGAACTTGTTTAAAATGCAGATCATCAGATCCCACTCAACCTGCTGAATCTGAAAGTCTCAATAAGGGGTCAGCAACTGTGTTTTAACAAATCCTCTGGGGGATTTCTGATGCACCTCTAAAATGTGAGAACCATTGTACTTGGGAATTTAATTCAAAGGTTAAAAGGTAAATAAGTGAAAATAAAGATCATTTCATACAACAAATATTGGCTGAATTAGGTGCCGGTTTGGTAAGACTTTGGAGTCCAAGCATTGATTGAATCATAGCTGGAACAAGCCTCCAGGAAGACTGCAGTCTACTGAGTGGGCTCCCTATATGTTAAAGCCCTGCCCAGTCTTCCTTTTAAATTCTCCGGTCCTTGCACTGGCATAAAGTTCTGGGTCATCAAAATCATTACCATTATCATCATCAAGGTGGGTAGGAGTGAGTTAAGAGCCTTGCCTCAGTTTCCTCTGCAGGAGTCAGGATTTCATCAGAATCTCATGTTCCATCACTCAGTGAACATATCCTGTTTGAG
Source organism: Aepyceros melampus (assembly GCA_006408695.1). Taxonomy (NCBI): domain Eukaryota; kingdom Metazoa; phylum Chordata; class Mammalia; order Artiodactyla; family Bovidae; genus Aepyceros; species Aepyceros melampus. The sequence goes on along the minus strand of SJXQ01003949.1, from coordinate 247,960 downwards.
CTCTTGTTCTAGGCAAGGCCTTGTGCAAGTTTCTGGTGGCTCAGTGTTAAATCAGAAGGTCTCTCCCTTCCAAGAGCTCTCTGTCCAGTGAGGACACAAATAACTTGCACAAAAACACTTACAAAGCCCCCAGATGTGCTTTGATAGCCCTTTTGGAATTTGCAAAGCCTGCGTGATCAGCCCCGTGCAGGTGGTGGTGGTGGTGGTGGTGATGAAGGTGGCAGAGGCCGTGTTGATGGTAATGGAGGTGATGGTGGTGGTGGAGATAGTGACCATGGTGATGAAGGTGATGACTGGGGTAATGTGGTGGTGATGTTGATGGTAGTGACGGTGGTGGTGGTGATGAAGATGGTAGTGGTGGGGTAGCAGCCTGCAAAGAGAATAGCCTTAATTTTAACCTTCCAGTCTGAGATAAAATCCTTCCATCAGACTTAGGGGAATGAACATACAAATCAGAATGAGAGCAATTTACACAGAATAGAAAGATTTGAACAGTATGAAAGTGAAAGTGGCTCAGTAGTGTCCGACTCTTTGTGACCCCATGGACTATACAGTCCATGGAATTCTCCAGGCCAGAATACTGGAGCCGGGTAGCCTTTCCCTTCTCCAGGGGATCTTCCCAACCCAGGGATCGAACCCAGGTCTCCCATATTGCGGGCGGATTCTTTGCTAGCTGAGTCACAAAGGAAGCCCAAGAATACTAGAATGGGTAGCCTATCCCTCTCCAGCGGATCTTCCTGACCCAGGAATCGAACCAGGGCCTCCTGAACTGTAGGCAGATTCTTTACCAACCGAGCTATCAGGGAAGCCCTTATAAACTGCTAAACTTAAAACTAATAAAGCTGCTAAAGCAGTTTGCGATGGGTGGTTACAATGGAAAGGTGAATTGCTGAGAATTCCAGGGTTGTAACTCAGCTGTCCAGCCTTGGGTATGAGGTTCAAGGATTTAGAATAACTGAGAAAACCCTGTGGATTTTAGGTTTATTAGTTAAAATCTGACTCATACTAGTTTAAACCATAAAAGGAATTTATTAGTTTCTATGCTTGCATTGTCCAAAAGAGTTTAAGGAGTTTTAAGCATAGCTAGATCCAGAAACTCAGTCAACTTATCAGAACAGTGTATGTTGGCCTTGCTTTCTTCTTTCTGAGCTTCAGCTCCTGAGAGACTCTCCCTAGTTGATGGCAAAGAATGCCACTGGCAACTTTAAGCTTATTGAATCTTTATGACTAAAATTCTGGAGAAAAGTGGGCATGTTCCCACAATGGTCCCAGAAAGACTTTCCTTGGCTTAGCTTCCACTGCATGACTCCCAGAATCAGTCACTTTGATTCATGTCCAAGCCAACTGACCAGACCTGGATAATTAAAATAGGACAAGAGTGGGGTGGGACAGTGAACCCCATTTGAATAGCATGACTGAGAGTGGAAGAGGGAAGGGTCATTTCTAAAGGAACTTTGCAGTGTTTTCTTCCAGAAAAACAGCAGTGGATTTGGCCCAGCAAGAAAGAAAAATGTGACTTGAGCAAACAGCTAGGGACAGCTGAGTAGAAATAATTGAGCTATTACTAAAATTATGTCTATAAATGCACAGAAAAAAAAAAAAAGACAAAGAATGATCATCAACCAAAGGGTTGGAATTTGTTATCAGTGATGGGCTCACAAGTGATATTTATCTTCCTTTCTTTAGGCTGGGTGGCAACAGAACATGATCAGAGGTAAACATACTTACAAGTGAATCCTGGCTCCCTGCTTCAAAGTAGAGAATTCAGGCTGAGCATCTTTGTTCTGCTCAGCTTGAGTCAGTATCTGTAAAGCAGATCTCCCCACTTTTTCCTAACACTCACTGATTTGGCACAGAGTGGTGGATAACACCATCACCACCATCATCATCATTTTCGCCTCTCTTGGCTGCTTATAATGCAAAGGTGTTACTTTATAAGAGCCTAAACCTTCTACCTTCTTCTAACATGCCTTCACTATTCTACTGTCTTTATTAGTATAACTTTACCATCCCATGAATTCTCTTGCCCAGTCGATTAACCTTACTGTTCATTACAGGAGTAGTCCATGAACTTTTCAGTAGAACGCCTCCAACAACACTTTATTCCCCCAAGATTCTTTGAAATTGTACCATCAAGATCACCATCTTGATGTCTTCATCAATCCTCACTTATCTTAACACGGTTCTTACCCAGTTCTAACCAATTCCCCCTCCTGCTGCTTTGAAAACCTTCCTTAAACCAGAATACAGAATCTTGGTAAAAACGACCTTGCCTTTCCCTCTTTAAGATGCTACCCAAGCTCTGTTAACATGGTGCTTTCCATCTCAGTAATCAATAGACTCAGCTTTGTCTTATCAACAGGTTGTTACTGAAAACTGGGGAGCCAGCATTGGACAGCTATAATAAAATATTATAGGGCTATATAACTATACTTTTGCATGCCCCTATTCAGAGGGCCTGTGGAGGTGTCTATCACTGCAGGAAACTTTACCCTTCTTCCTTTAAGAAATGGAAGTAGCTAGATTTATTGGGAAACACATTGCCTCAGAGTCTTGAGGCAATTTTATTGTTTGGATTATCATAGTTTTAAATGATCGATTTCTTTGTGATCATTAGCTTAATGTCTTTCTTCCTGCCCAAACGACAGCTCCATGAAGGCAAATGTTGTGTCTTATTCTTCATTTGTCTCCAACATCTAGAAAAGTATTTGGCATGTCGTAAGTACAGAATCTGTTGGCTGAATGGATGGCTGCGTGGATGAGCGGAGAAAGGCTCTAGGTTCCAGGCTGGATCTGCTGCTCAAGTATTGTGTGTTTGGGGGCAAGCCCATTCTCTTCCAGTTTCCTCACATGTGCAATATTAGATGAGTTGACACCTGGAATCCACATCTACGTTTATCAGCAGTTATGGTTCTGTTAATAAAGGCAGCAGGAGCAACTCAGGCCGGGTAAGAAGGTTGATGATTGCCCTTCTGGAGGCCTGAGGTTGACAGCCCTGGGGTTCGTAGTAAGTAACTCCAAATTCTCAGGTCTGGTTCTGGTTCCAGTCCCTGAGACCAGGGAGGATGAACAGAGGTTGGGAGGCATCCTGTTTATCAGCCACTGTATTCACATCAAGTGCGGCAGGTGGGTGTGAGCTCTGTAGGCAGGCCTTAGCTACTTGTACAGAGGGAGTGAGTGTTTGGCCCCCTTCTCTTGTTTTTCTTCTGGTTGTGTCAGTTGTCCTCAATCCTCAGCATAGCCAGCTTCAGGAATGGAATGCTAACAGCTTTTCACACTTCCTTGGAGATTAAAATGTCTCATCTCCCTCCAGAAACATTTGCAGTTACGATCCAGTATGAAATACAAGGCTGGACTCAGTTCTAACCTTCTAAGTGATTCTTGAAAACACCTGTTGTGTGACCTTGGACAATCTATGTCACCTTTTCTACTGCTTGGTTGTCTTGTCTGCAAAGTGGACAGTGCTAGTAGTTGACCCACTGGTTTGCTTAGAGATTAAATGAGTCACTATAAGAAAATACTAAGGTGAATATACTAGGTTCCATGGCTGCCAGCCATTACTATCATCCCAGAAAGTGCCTGGTGTATCCTGACTCTATGTCCAGTGCACAGTTGAATATGACTCAGGAAAAAAAGAGAGAGAGAGAGACAGATAGTACTATATACAGGCAATCACTTGGATGGAACTCAAAGACATTATGCAGGGTGAAAGAAGCCAGCCTCCAAAGGTGGAGCACTATATCATTCCATTTATATGACATTCCCAGAAGACAGGGAAAAAAGTGATGAGAGCAGATCAGTGCTTGATGGGGACTGGGGATTAGGAGCTGGGAGATTTGACTTTTTGAAAAACAGCAGTGTGATAGTGCTATTCTGTATCCCAACTGTGTTGGTGGCTATAGGAATCTGTATATGTATTAAATGTCTTAAAACTGTGAACCTCCCAAAGTTAATTTTTGATAATTTTGTTTGTTTGGTTTTTCAGCCGAGCTGAACTGAATGTGGGGCCTTAGTTCCCCTACCAGGGATCAAACCCATGCCCACTGCAGTGGAACCACACCATACCACCAGGGAAATCCTCACATGGTCAGTTTTTAAAATGTTGGAGCTGGATAAATGTTGTTGCCTTTCTCCTACCTTCTTTCTCCTGGTATAAGAAAAAAGATAACATTTCTTTAGATGCTCTAGTAAAGCAGAAAGCACAGCACACAATGCCTCAGAGTAGAGAAAGAAGCTGGGATGTTTGAAACCTGCTCCCATCTGCTCCTGGTCTCTTGTGAAAAGGCCCAGGCAAATGACAACTCAAGATCAGTACCTGGGCGTAGAGGAGAGCTATTTAGAATGCCAGTAAGCTATTTAAAGATATTTAAATGTGTCATTTCCTAGTTATTCTGAGGTGTAGTTATAACTGCTGTTCTTTCCAAATAAATCCTTCAGATTAAATGGATATCGAGTGTGTAAGTTCCACACTTGCTCACGGCACACAAACTTTGTCAAAGTTCGAGGTGAGTCAGTCCAGATGAACAGGAGGAAGTTGGCAGATGATTGTTTCAGTCTTAACACCATCATTTGAAGCTGATGTTGAAAGCTTACATTTAAAGGAGAGAAAACTCAGGCCAGACAAGGCAGCCTGGGGCAACACTTGGGAGTCGGGAATCTTGACTTGGCAACAAAGTTACATCATTTAGAGGGAGTTCCTCCCCTTCTCGGGCTTGCTGTTGCCTCCTGCTCTCTGGCGTGGTATGGGTTGAACTTGATCATCTCTAAGGCTTATGGCTGAGACCCCCTCCCTTCTTTTTGTTTCCCAGGGATACATGCTGCTGCTTCTTGTCAGCATTTGCCTGTATATAGCCTGAATTCATGGGCTTCCCTGATGCCTCAGTGGAAAGAATCCGCCTGCCAATGCAGGAGATGTGGATTTGATCTTTGATTTAGGAAGATCCCATGGAGGAGGGCATGGCAGCCCACTCCAGTATTCTTGCCTGGAAAATCCCATGGACAGAGGAACTTGGCGAGCTACAGTCCATGGGGTCACAAAAGCGTCGGACACAAGACTAAGCAACTAAACAGCAACAGCAAACAACAGCCTGAGTTTGGAGGCCATCCTGCAACTCCACAAGGCGATTCTGATCAAGGCTGTCTTGAACTGGATGAGCGTCTTTTACCCCTCAGCCTGCCCCAAGGTGATTCTTTGGGCAAACTTGTGTATGATGCCGACAGGCTCCGCAGAGCATCCGAGAAACACGCCCAGAGGTGCCGTTAGGATGTGGGAATTATGAGGTGAAGGGAAGAAGCCAAAAAACCAGGGAGCCACTTGAGCAGAGAGCATAGACATAAATATCCCCGAGCAGGCCCCGGCACTGGGTTTTTTATGTTGATGTGCTAATCTGTTATCCACTAAGGGTTTATTTACGCCGTTTTGGTATTCCCTGCAATTCATTTATCTGCATAAGGAAGAGGCACTAACAGGACAGTTCCTCATGAACAAGCGTCCCTGTGTGATCCCCACTGCTGTTTATAATCCTTCATGCCCAGATCTATAATTCATGAGCCGATGGTCTGGTGGCAGTTTCCATAAAGGCCATGCGGGGCACCCAGTCGTTAAGGCTCACACTGTCATGTATGGAATCGAAATCAGCCCACTCTCCTTCTATTCATCACGACGCCACCGACGTGTGGGCAATGATATTATCCAAATATTATTAAAACTTTGAACCCTGTCCCCATAAATTATGGCCAAATGGCTCCGTGGCCATTAGGAGAGGGGATGGATGGGCTTCAGTTGCCGCCGAGTAATTATGTGCTTAAAAGGAAGCGTGGCTGCGCATTCCGTAGTAAAACAGAGAGAAGCTGGGCTCGTTTGTTACTGCTGGGGTGTTCGAAGCCGGATCGCTCAGGCAGGTCAAGTCAACCTTACAGCAGGACAATTATCTGCCTAGAGAGACCAAACATCTGTTATTAAGTATGTACAGGCATCAAGGCAACATGCTAGAAATCTTGTCCACTTCAAACACTTGGCGTATTCCACACAACACCCCCCTCGCGTTTTGTTACTGCAGCCGTCAGCTTTGAAATATACCCTATCTTCCCTCCCCCGGCCCCTCGCTTTAATGTACCCTGCAGCTGCTAAAGATGGTGTTGTAACTTTAGAAGGACCACGCTATCTTTCTGCAGCTCTTTAAGTAATAATCATAATTTTTGCTGCGTTTTTTTTTTCTCCCCAACTTTCTTTTGCATTGATTAATTATTCAAGGAGTATTGCTGGAGCAGAGATAACATGTGGGAAATTTCAAGGTCAGCCCGTGTTTAGATCAGAAGCCCCAATTCTCCCTTTGATTCCAGGATGGGCAGCAACTGGCAGGCTGGTACAGTACATGGGAAGAGAGATGGTTCAGTGCTGGGTGCAGGAAATGGGAAAGGGGGTGGTTTCAGGCTTTCATGGTTCCCCGGGACCATCTGTTTATCTATTGTGGGGAACAAGGGAGAGGCACTCAAAAATCAGGTCAGAGGGAGTGGGAAGTAGGGTAGAAAACTAGGCTTCAGATCCAGAGAGTGGACAGAGGTGGGGATGGGCAAGATGGCAGGATGAGGGCAGTGGAGTGGTGGTGGGGGGAACCCAGGGAGATAACATTGTAATCACTCCAGCTGAGAGCATTTCCAGACAAGAAAACTGGAGTTGCAATTTTCCTCTCATAAAGAGGTGAAGTATAATATCAAATAAGGAGAGTGGGGCCATGGTTTGCGGAGGAGGAAGGACAGTCTCTCCTTGTCTGCATGACGTAGTAATAACAGGCCAGATTCCTTTCTTCTCAAAGAGAATGGAAGCTCCAGATCTTCTGGGGGCACTTACAATATGAACATCTTAAGGATATATGAAGTCTGGATTAGCTTCAAAGTAATCCAGGCTGGAAAGGGGATGGGCAGGGCTATAGATGAAACAAAAGGAGCCCTGCATTAATAACG
>SJXQ01003949.1:206653-240805 GCA_006408695.1 Aepyceros melampus | reverse complement strand
AAAGTATTTATCAGATGATTCTCTACATTTTGATCATATCTAAAAATTTCCATAATTAAGAAAATATATATCAAGTTTCAGAACTCCTTTCTGATGTGAACCAGCAAACAACTTACCTTCTCAGGACTGAGGTCTATGGGAGGAAACCCAGAGAGTGGAAGACTGGTTTTGTTGGTTGACTAACTAGTTTTTGGAACTCTCTGCTCTAGTCCAGCCCATGAAAACTTCTTCCAGAAAATGCTGATGAAAACAATGTCTCATCACACTCCCTCTCAGGGGTCCACAGGGCTTCCTATGCCCCCTGCACCAGCTGAAATTGATTCGCAATCTGCCATAAAAGGGTCTAGCCCCACTTCTCAGGCCCAGTGTCTTATTCCCTTGGGGCTCTTCCCGTGGGGAGCGTGGCAGGAGAGTTGGGTGGCAGTGACGGAGGAGGAAAAGTGCACAGAGTGGTGGCACCAAGGGCATGCTGGGATTTCCCTTCCATGTGATCTTTCCCCTCCTGTAAGGCTGTCAGTTGCAGTGGCATGGCCTTTGACCCCTGGCCTTTCTTCCTGCTGTAGGTACTGGGAAGGAGACAGCTCTAGGATAGCTACTGATGTCACCACAGAGGAAAGGAATAAAGACACACAGATGACCAGGATCCAGGACCCCTTCGAACACACGAGCAGCATTTTCCTTCTCAGAAAAGACTACATTGAACTTTTAATGGTTCTGCAGGAACAGGCCACACCAGGGAATAGGACAGGAGAGAGGTCTGAGAACCAAATATATTCGCTGAATGAGGGCAAGTATTGGGGAGTCGTGGTAGATACCTGATATATTTGAGGCAGAATACATCCTGATTTTGAAAAAAATCACCACAAGTTTCCTTTGGAGAACCAGCCCTCTGCCCCTCCAAGTTCACAGGGAGTTAGTGAGAATTGACCTCACTCCCAAATCCCCATCCATTTCAGGGCCAGTCATTTTCCCAGGCATGCCAGTGTGGTTGGTTAGGGATGGTCATGTGACCCAACTCACATGGTCAATGTGGCCAATGAGATTCAATTCTGAGACTTTGGCTGAAACTCTAGATAAGGAACATGCTTAGCAGATTGGTAGCCATTTCTGATGGGGAGAACCTACATGAGTGAGTTACTATGAAAGAAACCAAGAGAGATGGAGAGGGTGAGAAATCTGCCCTGGAATGATGTAGTGATGTGAACTAGTTCTTTCCTCTTTTTTGTTTGCTCAGACAGAGCTGGATTTCCATTACAACCCGCAGAATTCTTCAAACTTAGGGCTAAGCTGATTAGGCTCTCGAGACCAAAAAAGCTTCATTTGCTTCTAAGTTGATTTTAAACTATACATCCACTAGCTTCTTTAAAGACAACACCACTGATGGATGGATCACCAAAGGGTTTTTCAAAAACCTGGAGCTAGTTCTTGCCCAGTTCTGACTGATAGAGATAAGTGTTAATTGCTGTGTCGTGCCTGACTCTTTGTGACCCCATGGTCTGCAGCCCACCAGGCTCCTCTGTCCATGGGATTTTCCAGGCAAGAATGCTAGAGTGGGTTGCCATTTCCTTTACCAGGGCATCTTCCCAACCCAGGGATCAAACTCAGGTCTCCTGCATTGCAGGCAGATTCTTTACCAACTGAGCTACAAGGGAAGCCTAAAGTCACTCAGTCAAATTGACTCTTTGTGACCCCATGGACTAGAGCCTGCCAGGCTCCTCAGTCCATGAAATTCTCCAGGCCAGAATACGGGAGTGGGTAGCTATTCCCTTCTCTAGGGGATCTTCCCAACCCAGGGACTGAACCCAGGTCTCCCACATTACAAGTGTATTCTTTACCACCTGAGCCACCAGGGAAGCCTACCACTGTTCAACTGGGTCTGTGGTTAGTGTCCAAAGAATGAGTTTTTGGCATCAGTGACCAAAACCTGCACCCTCAGAACATGCTGCTACTTTGTGCACACAAGTCCTAGAAAGATCCATGAAGCTCAATTACACTTGCACAGATCCCAATTACCTCACTTTTCTTACCTCCATGCCTCAGACCACATTCCCCTTTATCTGATAAATATCGCTCAATGCTATCTTCAGAGAGGCAGATTTGAGATTTATTCTCTTGCTTCTTCACTTGGCTGTCTCAGGAATAAACTTCTATGTTGCAGATCTCAACAGCTTAGCATTTGGCTTCCTGAGCATCGGGCAAATGAACCTGGTTTGATAATGTCCTGGTTGACGTCATGATTTAGCTACCAGTAGGTGACAAGGGGAAGGCTTCCAGCCCAGCTGGTCAAGAGGGCTGAGGACTGGGAGCCTCAGCTATGGTGTTGACTGAGATGCTAAGCCAGTGACAGAGAACCCGAGTTCCCTGCCAGTGGGGACATCACTGACGGACCAGCTAAGTTTCCTGGAGAATTTAGGTGCGAACCCAAGTCCTTTTCCACCCATTGTGGCCGGTGGCCACTGCTGTGGCTACACCTCATCTAAGGACAGACCTATCTGTCGTTTTTGCACGAGGCCTTGGGAAGGAGCTGGGTAGGAGCTTTTTCTGGGAGACTTGAAGTGAAAGACAAATAAAGACTCAAAAAACTCAAAGATACTTTACAGAGTCGAGCCCCAGGCTCAGAGGAGGCATGGAACAGAGGCTACCTTGGCCTCTGGGCACCTTCTCGGGGCAGCTGGTCTGAGCTAACTGGTATAGATAGATGAGATGTCCATCCACACGGACATGTAGTCATGTCCTCTTAAGCCCTTGGGTGCTGTGTTAGCCTCCCTATTGAAATTGCAGCATGGTTTCCCAGAGCTGAAATGCCTGGGGTTGAAGACTGGCTTTGGATTTTTTGAATTTTTTACTGGCATATAGCTGATTAACAACGTTGTGATAATTTCAGGTGGACAGCAAAGGATTCAGCCATACATCTCCCCCACCCCACCTCCTATCCAGACTGCCACATAAACTGTGGCTTTGTTCCTTTTTTAGCTGTGTGATCTTTGGCAAGAAGCTTAACTTCTCTGATCTTAGGTACTTCATCTGTGAGCAGGGATAATAATGACACCACCTTCCAGGGCTAGTAAGGGAATGTTAAGCTGGTTTACTTAGGTGAAGCACAGGGAGCAAAGCCTGATGCATATTAAGTAAGCAAATAAATGAATAAAATCTCCTTTACTTTCAGAGGGTCAATTGAGGGTCTCATGAGAGGTAAAGGAGTCAATCTTGATTAAATTCTTGCATTCACTGCCACTCATCATCTGATTTTGCCTCCCATTCTTTCAGCAAACATTTGTTAAGCACTGATCCTGGTCCAAACGCTGGAGTTTTATCTCCAGATGATTTCTTCAGATTTTTTTCAGCTCTTGGATGATATGAATCTCAACAGAACTGCTAGATGCAAACTGAAACTGCAGTTCACACGCAGGCAGTTTGGATCTGCCTTGGGAGCTTTTGTTTTTAGTGTTGATTATTTGGCTACCTTGGGTTGCATGGGGGAACTTTGTTGCAGCGCATGGACGCCCTGGTTGTGGTGTGTGGACTCTAGCTGCGGCTCTCGGGGTCCAGCTTGTGTGCTCAGTTGTTGAGGTGCACGGGCTCAGTTGCTCCCAGGCATGTGGGATCTTAGTTTCCTGACCTGGGATGGATCGAACCTGTGTCCCCTGCATTGCAACTTGGATTCTTCACAACTGGACCACCCCAGAAGTTCCGCCATCCAAACTGTTGAGACTTTTTTCTAAATCTCTAGTCTAGGCTACCTATAATTCCTGGCCTTCTATCCACTTTCCTCCTCTGTATGCACAATATGCTCATTCATCTATTTGTTCAACAGGCTGATATTTCTACCTCCTCTGGGGTCAGACAGTGGATTAGGCCACGGTATGAAGAGTGATGGATTAGATGCAACTCTGTGAAAGCACTGAGGAGGGTGGGCGAGGGAGGACCTTGTTAGAAATGTGACAGTTTCATGTATCAAAGTACATGAAACCATCTCTGTACTTTTGTCATTTCAAGAGTAGTATGTAAATGGAATGCTTCAGTATGTAACCTTTTGAGACTGGCTTTTTTACACATAGCACAATTCCCCTGTTCTAAGGTTGGAGTATTGAAACAAGGGTCATTGTGGGATAAATAGCTCCCTTATTATACATCTTGGAAAAGCAAATCCTGGTTCCTAATTGATGCTAGTATGACAGTTCCCTCTGGCTGGGACCTACGTGTTTCCTTCAATTGCCCTGGTTCTGTGCCAGTCTCTGTGTTGGGCAAAGGTGAACAGGAGAGGCATCCTCCGGGAGTGTAGAGTGAATACATAATGATAGCCAGGGTACAGGACTTTCTGTGGACCAAGCACTGATCTAGAGACTGCAGTAGCCCTGGGCGGCATCCCCTACTGGATGGATGGGGCACCATTTTGTCTAAACGGTAGTGATGGGGGGTGGAATGAGACCAGGGAGGGGGTCTTTCTAATGCACCCAAGGGTCACCAAAGGTTAGTGGGCTCTGCCCACAGCACACATAGAGGCTTTGACTCAGAATAGGAGGGCACTGGTAAAATTAGATCGTGGGCATTGTCCACAGGAACTTGGAGAATGCTTTTAAAATAATGACTCCAGTCATGCAAACAGTTCCTCAAGGACACTCCTCTAACACCATATGATATTTAGAGTCTGTGTTTCCTGAAAGCTGGTCACCACTGTATCAGTCAGGAGGTGTCCTTGGCTCCTTCTGTCACTGGGACCACAGAGGAGACCACCTCTGAGCAGCCCCTCCTGGAAGATGATCAGGGTCGAGGGAGGGGCGAGTCTACTGTTGTCTCTCCAGTTGTGATGACCTGGGCTGGTTTCTAAACCAGGGACTCCTCTACTCCTGTCCATCCTCCCCTCTCCACGTCTGCTTCAGCCCTTCCTCTGGGTTTTGTAAATTCAGATTATTGAGTTTGATGGGGGACAGTGCCTGGCTTGGTGCCACCCTGTCCATTTGGAATTCCAGCATATTTTGTGTATCCTCTGTCAAGCCTGTCTTGGGTGATAATTCAAGGAAATCAAATAAGGAGAGTTTCAGAGAAGAGTCCATCAAGACTGATGATAGCTATTCACTGAGCTAATTAATTGGTGCAACTCAGAAGATAATCGTTCCCACATTAGATGTGATAGCAGTATTTTCCAGGGCTCATCTCCTGCACTTAGAAGGATGCATTAAATTTACTCTAATTTCAGCTGTAAAGAAAACATATAGTATCATGAGGAATGTGAAAGTCCCTAATATGTCGAGATTTAGAGAGTAGAAGAGGGGATAGGAGAGGGATAAGAGGCAACGTAATTCCAGGTGGTTGATCCCAATGGACCAAAGAATCGACAGATGACTTATAAACTCATGGCATTTTGCTGAAACTGTTTTCTCTCCTGTCATATCCTCCAAATTCATGTGTTAAAGTCTTAACCCTCAGCACCTCAGGATGTGGCTGTATTTAGAGATAGGGCCTTTAAAGGGGTACAGTAATTAAGTCAATATAAGATCATAGGGTGGGCTCTAATCCAATCTGACAGGTGTTCCTTGTAAGAAGAAGAAATTAGGACACAGACACAATGGAGGTAAGACTATGTGAAGACACAGGGAGAAGATGGCCATCTAGAAGCCAAGGAGAGAGGCTTTGGAAGAAACCAAACCTGCTGACACCTTGATCTTGGACTCCTAGCTTCCAGAACTGTGAGAAATAAATTTAAGTCATCCAGTCTGTGGTGTTTGGTACGGCAGCTTGTGTAGACTAATACATCTGCTTTGGATGGGAAGCGTGTGATTTTCTGGGGGATCTCATGGTTAGAACAATGGATGTGGTTTTGAAAGTGAACCTGGCCTTGGAGAGAGGAGAGGGGAGAGGGAGCACTGACTCAATGGACATGAATTTGAGCAAACTCTGGGAGATAGTAAGGGACAAGGAAGCCTGGAATGCTGCAGTCCATGGTGTCACGAAGAGTCGGACATGACTTAGCAACTGAACAACAACAGGGAGGGGGCTGGGCCAGGGTAGAGTGAATTGATGGAGCTTCGCCTGTGGGCTGCTGAAGGCTAATTTCTCCCTGTGGGACCAAATTTCTCACTGATGTCACCAGGGGCAAGGGAAGGGGACGGGTGAGTGGGCTGTGTTTTCACACACAGTTCTGTCCTTGGCCAGGAAAACCGCCATCTCTGTCCACTAGGCTCCTTCTTCTGCACGTGGGATGCCTCCAAACACACCATCAGCACTTTCCGTAGCCTGAGGCCTGTGTGCCAAATCTGTAAGTGCAACACATTGCCTCTGGGTTCTCTATTTTCATCTCGGGGTGCCCCTTAAATACACTGACACAGAACATCCCAAGGTGTAAAAAGAGGTTTCCAGATCAGATGGTGAAGCTCCATGGATATGGAAGTCCCTAGACTTACAGTGTGTGGTGGTGGTGGTGGTAGGGCTTGTGACTCAATTGCTTGATCCCCAAGGGTCAGCAAGTAGGAGTGGCTGGCGGATGGGGGTTTCTGGAGACCACAGAGGCTGGATTTCTCTCTGGGGGAATGGGTTAGGTCTTGCTAGGCTTCTGGTTTCTCCTAACAACCATGGACGTCCTCATCTCCAAGGATTCATAGGGTGGTGAAAAACGTTTTAGGTTCTGGGGAAAGTCAGGTAACTATACTGGATTCCCATGTTAGAGGTTAGGCTTTGAAGACCTTGGCCTCATGGACTTGTGTGGTCAGAGACAGCCCTGGGAGTGCCATCCCTGCCCAGGGTGCTTTGGAATGTAAGAAGGCAGTGGAACTGTGCCTGCCTCCCTAGCTAGAAAGAAACAGGGTGTTACTGATATGTCAATGTCACTATGAAGGAGATGGCACATTGGCGGGGGTCCACCTTGGGGGACTTTGGGTTGGTTACTTGTCTCTCTCTGCCCCAGTTTCCTCTGCTGGAACAGGACATTAATAGTCTTTCCTTGTAAAGCTGTTGCCAGGGGCAAACGAGAAACTTGCTGATGGAACTCTTAGCTCAGTTCCTGGCTAACAGTGGCATTTGATGGAGAAGGAGAAGATGATGACCAGTGTAATATCTGCTGGGTCTTCTTTTAAGAATTCTGGGGGAGATAGTCATCATGGTTCAGCACCGACTCAAGTACATGAACCTTGCAGATTTTTATAGCCCAGGAGCAATGTTCCTGTGTTGCCAGAAATGCTCCCACCCCATCCTCAGGCTGGTTTTGAGGGGACTGGTCCATGGGTCTGTGAGCCAATCTCTTGTCTGATTCTTCTCTGGAGAGGCTGGATGGGAGAGGACAGGGAGGAAGAAGTAAGCTCCCTTCCTCTGACTCTGATGATTGATCGAACATCTGGCAAGCTGCAGGTGCCTCTTTGGTCTCTCTTTTGCCTACTTGATAATAGATGACCTCATCTGTCTCCCGGCAGCACTTCCTTCTCCGTGCAGGTGACAGAGATGGAGCGATACCATCCTTCACCTGGAGGAAACTTGACTTCCCAGGGAATGCACGCTGCATTGCAAAGGGCTGGCGGGGACATCCTGGGAGGTTGCCACACTTACTGCTTGCAGGCATCACCACGTGGGGCTGTGGCTCTGGCTGGACCACCCGCCAATGACACGATGCCTCTGGCCAAGCAATGGGAAATTAGAAGCTTTTTCTAGTGTCATGTACAGTCTCAGCCTCCCTCCCAACCTCATTTCTTGTAGAAACTGAAACACTTACGTCCCCTCCCCCTTTTAAAATTGTATTCTGCTGAAACATGTCAGGCATGACAAAAAAAGCCCCAGAGACTATATTCATAAACATTAGGGTACCCAACACTCAGCTGAATACAGGATGCATCGCAAATGCAGTCAAAGCCTCTTATCCAAACCATTTCTCTCCTTTCCTCTAGGGCTAACTACTGCTCTGCACTTCCCCTTCCCTGCTTTTATAGTTTTACTACACTTGTATATGTTCAGATGGTTTTAAACTTTTTAAAAAGTGTCGTATCACTGTGGATAATCTCTGGGAGCTATTTTTTCCCCAAACATTGCATTGTTTTGTTAGTTTTCCAGACTGTGCCTTGGAGCTTTTCTTTTTTATGCATTTTAAACTTTATAGCAATGAATATTCTTATACGTGTCTTTATGCAAAAGGGAAAACATTTCTCAAGCATATACATACAGGTGGAGCTTCCTTGGTGGCTCAGACGATAAATATCTGCTTGCAATGCAGGAGATATAGGTTTAGTCCCGGAGTTGGGAGGAGCCCCTGGAGAAGGGAATGGCGACCTATGCCAGTATTCTTGCCTGGGAAATCCCATGGACTGAGGAAGCCGGTGGGCTCTGGCGGGCCACAGTCTATGGGGTCACAAAGAATTGGAACTGACTGAATGACACTGGGGGTGGGGGAGTGCTGGGTCATGGGGTATGTGCATCTCTGGTTCTTCTAGAGAACAGCGAATTACACTTGTAAATGATTTTACCAACTTATTCCTGCACCAGGGACGTAAAAATGTTCCCACTATTCCACTGCCTCTCCACATTGATTGGTGGGACTTTTAAAATATTTTCAGCCTGATCGCATCAGAAATGATGTTCCTCATTATGGTTTACATGGCATTTCATACACTCGTGCGTGCACACACACACACACACACACACAGCATTTAAGACTTTTGCTCTTGCATTTATCAGCGGAAGGCCCCTCTGCATGAATGAAGTTCAGAGCCACAGGGTTTGAAAATAGTGTCTGATTGTGACAAGGGAAGGATGTGCTTTCCAGGGAGATGTGATCTAGATTTGACACCCTGCCTATGTGGTCTTGCAACTTTAAGCAGGTGGTTTTACCTGTCTGAACCTCAGTTTTCCTCATCTGTAAAATGGGGAGAAAACCACCATCTCAGAATGGCTGGAGAATTAGGAGCTGTGGTGTGTAGAGCATTTAGCCTAGTGATTGATACGCTAATCCTTGGACAAATGGCAGGTGCAAATCACACTCTTCCTCCCTTCTTTCTTTCCTTCTTTTGGCTCATTCTAATCTAATGGGAGGGCTTCCCAGGTGGTACAGTGGTAAAGAATCCAACTGCCCATGCAGGAGATGCAAGAGACATGGGTTTGATCCCTGGGTTGGGTAGATCCCCTGGAGAAGGAAATGGCAACTCACTCTAGTATTTTTGCCCGGGAAAAGAATGGACAGAGGAGCCTGGCAGGCTATAATTCATAGGGTTGAAAAGAGCAACACACTTCCATAGCTCCATCTAAACTATGCCCAAAGCATAGGAAGAAGTTATACCTGGTTCTAGACTTTTGGTAACTGATGTTTGCATTTTATAAATGTGCTTGAATTCCATGTATCTCATTTCAAACTAGGAAGCCACTGCTCATCAAATCTTTTCCTGTGCTAACATCTCTGACCAAGGCAGTGGGCTTTCAGCAAATAACCAATTAACTTCTGGAATTAAAGTATACAAGAGTATAATTAGACACTTCATTACTTTTTATCTTCCTTGGACTTTGATTCCCTATCAGTCTTTGGCGATAACATGCAGACATGCACACACACATCAGTTAATCCAGCGAATTTCCAGCAAATGCCAATTTTGTGCTAAGCTTCACCAAGTGGCAGGCAAAAAGAACCTAGCCTCTCAGAGCTCATGATCTAATGGGAGAGATAAGTATTAAGCAGACAACCTTATGAGTAAAAAATCTCTAATTGCCATAATGTTATGAAGTACAGAGTAAGGTATATTGAGTGAGAAAAACAGAGTGAACGTACTTCAGAAAGGATGATGGAGAGAGCCTCTATAGGCAGTGACTTTTTATCTGAGACAGAAAAGATGAGAAGGGATCAGCCAGGTAAAGGGTGGATGAGATGATCCCCCGACAAAAGGAAGGGGTAAACCAAGGCCCTGAGGTGTACAAAATAGACTCATTGGAGACACAGCTAGAAGGCCCATGTAACTTATCCAAAACCACCTTCCAAAATGGTTGCTAAGGCTCCAGCTCTCACACCCAGATTCCAGATAAGAAAAGGGAGCAAGATAAGTATTTCAAAAAGCAACACAGTACAAATGCTGTGGTTAATATTAAAACAAATTGAAATATTCCAAGGGATGAATTTTTATAGACAAATTCTACAATAAAAGGTATCTTGATACATGGAAGTTTTGTAAAAAGATCTTGGGATTTTAAAATCAGAAAATGTTTAAAACTAAAGTCTTTCGAAGGATCAAACAACCTGTGTTGTTGTTCAGTTGCTCTTTGTGTCCAGCTCTTTGTGACTCCATGGACTGCAGAACACCAGGCTTCCCTGTCCTTCACTGTCTCCCGGAGTTTGCTCAAATGCACGTCCATTGAATTGATGATGCTCTCCAACCATCTCATCCTCTGTTGTCTCCTTCTCCTCCTCCCTTCAATCTTTCCCAGCATCAGAGTCTTTTCCAATGGGCAGTTCTTTGCATTAGGTGGCCAAAGTATCAGAGCTTCACCTTCAGCATCAGTCCTTCCTTCAGGATTGACTTGTTGGATATTCTTGCTGTCCAACAGACTTTCAAGAGTCTTCTCCAGCATCATAGTTTGAAAGCATCAATTCTTTGGTGCTCAGCCTCATTATGGGCCAATTCTCACATTCATGCATGACTACTGGGAAAACCATAGCTTTGACTATACAGACCTTTGTTGGCAAAGTGATGTCTCTGCTTTTTAATATGCTGTCTTGGTTTGTCATAGCTTTTCTTCCAAGGAGCAAATGTCTTTTAATTTCATGGCTGCAGTCACCATCCACAGTGATTTTGGATCCCAAGAAAATAAAGTCTGTCACTGTTTCCATTTTTTCCCCATCTGTTTGCCATGAAGTGATGCAACCTGTATAAACTCCGTAATAAAATATGTCCTTGTGTACCTCTTCTGGGCACTTTCAAATGTTAACATTTTAAAAGTTTGATTGATAGAGACAGCACTTAAAGATTTTGTGAATTTCTTTTCCCCAAAACTATACTTTCAGTAAAACAACTTATCATTTTATCTAAGTATTAAGGCTAGAGTAAATGGGAGGAGACTGGGGTAATTGGTGGAGCTAGTCCTGTGGAACTTAGTACAATTTTCTGGATTACTTTTCACCACTCAGTTCTTGCTCCTGCCATTGTTCCTCTCTAGGTACATACATATCACTACCTATATGTCTTTGCCTGAGCTGTTCTTTCCTCCTGAAATATATTCTCTACAACAATCTTCCCTACTTGGCAAAATTTTATCTATCCATCAGGGCTTCCTTCTGGATTGCCCAGCCACTTCTAGGGAAAAAAATCTCAACACCTACAGCATTTAGCTGCCCTTCAACTCAGTGCTCCCCAGTACTGACTCTGGGTTTAACAGCTTGTGCTTTACTGTAATGTGAGCATCTTGGTTGTAAAGACCAGTTCCCATTATCTTCATATTTGTGCCTTTCTTTCCCCATCTAATATCCAGCCCAGGAAGTCAATTTGTCTTAAATAAATTCTCCATGAGTGACTGGAGTACATAAGTGAAGTGAATAAATGAATTCCTCTCCTAGGGCATTAGCACCTGTGTCTGAAACTGCTGGTTACCTGTCCAACATCCAGTCTCCTTTTCTTCTTCATCAATAGAACCACAATTTTATTTGGCTGGCAATTTATCTAGTGAAAACGTTACATCTTCCAGTAGGTGTGGCCAATGACATGTAAAAACAACTTACTGGGTGGGACTTCCAGGACAGCTCCTCGAAAGTCGCTTATTTATCTAGATAATATACCATTCACCCCTTGCTCCATTTTCTTGCCTGGAATCTGATGTGATAACTGGAGCTTTAATAACATTTTTGGACCTTGAAGCAATCTTGAGGATTGAAGTCAGTCATGAAATTGGTGGAATACAAATACTGAGGGCTTTCCTGGTGGCATGGTGGTAAAGAATCCACCTGCCAATGCAAGAGACACAAGACATGCAGGTTCTATCCCTGGGTCAGGAAAATCCCCTGGAGGAGGAAATGACAATGCATTCTGGTATTCTTGACTAGGAAATCCCATGGACAGAGGAGCCTGGTGGGTTGCAGTTCATGGGGTTGCAGAGTCGGACACAACTGGGCATGCATGCCCACATAAATATGGGAGCTTGGTTTTTGATGACCATGGAACACTGTGTCATCCTTGGACAAAGAAATTCTACCTCAGAAATCCCTATCTATTTTAAGCAATTGTTATTTTCTCTTAGTTGCACCCAAACCAAATTTATTAAGCAAGCTCTTTTAGTATCCTGTTTTTCCAACTTTGCTGTTTATTCTTTGTTTTTTCTATATGAAACAAAACTCTTCTGTGTTCTTGATGCCATCATTCATGGACTAGTTTCATTTACTCATTCACCAGTTCATTCAACAAGTATGTACTTAGCAGCATAGGATTTGCACCAGCATTGAATTTCACATAAGGACACAGAAGTGGGCACAAGAGCTCCTGCCTCTGTCTTCAGTAGCACAGGTGTCAGCAAGAGAAAAATCTTTCTAAGAGAGAGAGCAGGCTCAAGGCAGGAGGAACCACTGAAACTTTGAACAACTGGAAAAAGACACAAGAACAAGGAGGGGACGGTCAAGCGATGGAGACTTTGGAGACCATAGAAAGAATGTGAGCTTATCCTGGAGCATCAGGAAGCCATTGACAGATTTTAAGTTGCAAACTATCAGTTCAGTTCAGCTCAGTTCAGTCGCTCAGTCGTGTCCAACTCTTTGTGACCCCATGAATCGCAGCACGCCAGGTCTCCTTGTCCATCACCATCTCCTGGAGTTCACTCAGACTCACGCCCATTGAATCCATGTTGCCATCCAGCCATCTCATCCTCGGTTGTCCCCTTCTCCTCCTGCCCCCAATCCCTCCCTCAGCATCACAGTCTTTTCCAATGAGTCCACTCTTCACATGAGGTAGTCAAAGTACTGGAATTTCAGCTTTAGCATTATTCCTTCCAAAGAAATCCCAGGGCTGATCTCCTTCAGAATGGACTGGTTGGATCTCCTTGCAGTCCAAGGGACTCTCAAGAGTCTTCTCCAACACCACAGTTCAAAAGCATCAATTCTTCAGCGCTCAGCCTTCCTCACAGTCCAACTCTCACATCCATACATGACCATAGGAAAAACCATATCCTTGACTAGACAGACCTTAGTTGGCAAAGTAATGTCTCTGCTTTTGAATATACTCTCTAGGTTGGTCATAACTTTTCTTCCAAGGAGTAAGTGTCTTTTAAATTCATGGCTGCAGTCACCATCTACAGTGATTTTGGAGCCCAAAAAAATAGTCTGGCACTGTTTCCACTGTTTCCCCTCTATTTCCCATGAAGTGATGGGACAAGATGCCATGATCTTCATTTTCTGAATGTTGAGCTTTAAGCCAACTTTTTCACTCTCCTCTTTAACTTTACTAAGCTATTAATGGCTAGGACTGACTTTGTAGTGATATTTGCTCTCCATAGGTCCATACTCGAAATCACCAAAGGAATAAATCTTTAATGGTGAAATTTCCAGTAAGACAAGAGTACTCCCCCAAAACACACCAAGGGAAATGCCACTCTTGTGGAAGGAGGAAGACCAGAGGGCAGAGCAGAAAACTCCTGGAATCGACCCTCCTCAGTTACACAAAAATCACCACTATGTATAAAGCAATTATATCTGAGAGATCTATGACTAACATAGCTGAAGACTAGCATAAAAGACTGTCTATCCAAAAAAAAAAAAAAAAATGTCTACCACTAAGAGCATAAAGAAGAAACCTCACTGAGACAGACAGGTAGGAGAGGTGGAAATGTGGTCTGGCCAAAACCTACCCCTGGCATGGCAACCCATAGTCAGGAGAGAGAACACAGCCTCAGAGGTCCTCCCTGAGGAGCAAAGGGTCCAACTCCACACATGACATCCCAGCCTGTGAAACTTGCACTGGGAAGACAAACCTCATTATGTCTGGCTTTGACTGGGAGAATTGGAAGTCATAGGATACCAAGACTCTGCTATTAAGAGTCCATGTGTTAGTCGCTCAGTCATGTCTGACTCTTTGTGATCCCATAGACTATAGCCCACCAAGCTCCTCTGTCCATGGGATTTTCCAGGCAATAATATTGGAATGGGTAGCCATTTCTTTCTCCAGGGGTTCTTCCCAACCCAGGGATTGAACCTGGGTCTCCCGCATTGCAGGTAGATTCTTTACTCACTTACTTTGAGTCCTAGCCCAGAAGCAACAGTTTGAAAATCACAGGGTTATATATGAAAAAGATTCATTGAGTGATTTTAGAGCATGTGCTGGAAGCACAGAGAGCTGCTGGAACTTTCTCCAGGTACAGAATGTGCTGGTGGTGCCATTTTTTTCTTGCCTTTTACCTAGTTGGCCTAGCACTGATGGGGGCCATTTCTGACTTTCCCTATCTACCTTATTAGTGTCACTTTTCCTGCCCCAGCATTTACCTGAAAACTCACCCCAGCTGGTGCTTCACCAAAGTGGCCCCTGCCATGCCACACCCAGCAGGTAGCTTTGGCCAGCACCAAAGGCCCTCCAAAGTGGATCCCACCCCAGGGGCTGGCCCTACACACCAGAGCAGCACAGATGGGCTTTATAGCCTGCTGTGCCAGGGACCCATCCCACAGAATGCACCTGCAGCAGTCATGGCCCAGTCACAATGGAGGTGGTGCTCACGGCCCACCAAGTGGACACCGCTGGAGCACTGGTTCTGCTGGTCAGGGGACTGCGCTGTTGGGCCCCACAGAACACTTTCTACATAAAGCCACTCCTTCAAGACCAGGAGAAATATCTAATCTACATAATACATAGAAAAAAACCCAGAGAATTAGGCAAAATGAGGAGACAATTGTGTACATTCCAAACAAAGGAGTAAGACAAAATCTCAGAAAAATAATGAAATAAAGTGGAGCTAAGCAACCTCCTAGATAAAGAGTTGAAAGTAATGGTCATAAAGATGCTTACCAAAATCAGGAGAGGGATGGAGAGGCACAGTAAGAACTACAAGAAGAGATAGCAAATATAAGAAAGAACCAATCAGAGCTAACAGCAGATTAGAAGATGCAGAAGAATGGGTCAGTTATCTGGAAGATAGGGTCGTGGAAATCACCTAATCAGAAGAGCAAAGAGAATTTTTAAAAATGAGGATAGTATAAGGGACATCAAGTGTGCTAACATTTACATTATAGGGACCCCACAAGAAGAAGAGGAGAGAGAGAAAGGGACAGAAAACCTGTTTGAAGAAATAATGGTTAAAAATTTCCTTAACTAGAGAAAGAAGCAGACATCTAAGCTCAAGAAAGAGTCCCAAACAAGATGAACCTAAAGAGAACTAAATCAAGACATATTTCAATTAAAATGGAAAACTTAAGGAGAGGATATTAAGAGCAGCTAGAGAAAAAACAACTAGTTACATTTAAGGCAGCCTCCATAAGACTACTAGCTGACTTTTCAGTAGAAGCTTTATAAGTCACAGGGGAATTGCATGACATATTCCAAGTGCTGAGAGGGAAAAAAAAAATTACAACCAAGAATACACTATCTGGCAAGGTTAATATTGAGATTGAAGAAGAGATAAAGTGTTTCCCAAGCAAGAAAAAAGGCCAAAAGTTTATTCCTTTTGTATGAAATATCCAGAACAGGCATATCTAGAGACAGAAAGTAGATCAGTGATTGATATGAGTGAGGGAGATTCGAAGGGAAATGAGAAGTGACTGCTATCAGCCATATGGGGCTTCTTTTTGGGAATGATAAAATATAAATTATAAAATCTAAATCTACAATCAGTTTTAAAATTGATAGTGGTGATAAATGCACAATTCTGTGAATATACTAAATACCACTGAATTGTAAACTTTAAATGGATGAATTGTGTGCCGTGTGAATTATATTGATAAAGCTGCTAAAAAAGTGAAATGGAGAAAAAAAGAGAGAGAGATATTCCCAGACAGGCAAAAGTTAAATGAATTCATCACTACTAAATGGACCTTATAAGAAATATTCAAGGGATTTCTTTAAACAAACAAACAAATGAAAGACCATAGCTAAAGAAATAAAAATTTGAAAGAAAAGTATCTCTATCTGCAATAATTTGTTAAGGGATACACAAAATCATAGCATGTAAAATATGACATCAAAAACATAAAACATGATGAGGGAGTAAAAATGTAATGCTTTTGGTATGAGCTCAAAATGAAATGACCATCAATTTAAAATAGACTGGGCTATGGTTATCCTTACTTTACTAATGAAGAAACTGAGGTTCAGAGAGGGTAGGCATCTGTCCAAGGTCACACAGCTGGGAAAGTGGTGACAAGGAGCTAAACTATGAGCATGTCTTTCTAATGGCCATTCTTTCCAGGACACGTCCCATTTCACTTGGGGCCTCTTCAGCCTTGAGCACAGGGAAGCCGTCAACAGGAGCCTGCTGGTGTATTAGTTCCCTGTGGTTGCTATAACAAATTTCCACAGACTTGCTTGCTTAAAACAATAGAAACTTATTCTCTCACAGTTCTGGATGACAAAGCCCACAGTCAGCCTTACTGGACCAAAGTCAAGATGTCAACAGGGCCACAGTCCTTCCAGAGGCCTTAGGGGAGTATCTGTTTCTTGCATCCCCTGGCTTCTGGTGGTTGCCAACATTCTTTGGCTTGTGGCCTCATCACACCTATCTCTGCCTTTTCTTGTGCATGTCTCTTAGAAGGATATTTGTGATTTCATTTAGGGACCATTTGAATAATCCAAGATAAGATCCTTAATTATATCTACTAAGACCCTTTTCCAAATGAGGTAACATTTACTGTTTTTAGGAATCAGAACCTGATGCTTTGGGGGGCTATTCTTTAGCTTGCTACATATGGTCCTGTGCCCCATTTTATACGGGGTGCCCTGGTTCACAATTCATGCAAGCACCCAGAATCCATAATGAGGGGCCCTCTCCCTCAGCCTCCCTCTGGGTCAACCAGAGCCTAACTGGACTGAGGACTGGGTATACATTTAAACCCAACATGACATAATGTTTATCTGAAGGTAATTCTGCCTCTAAATTATTTGCAAATGTTCCTCACATTTCTCCCCCCTCCCTCTTTTTAGGATTCAGAGCCAATTTGTAATAAGCAAGAGCAGTCTGACCCAGATTAAAAGATACAATTAGTCTGTCTGCATGGTAAACCTAAAAAAGTACTATTTACAACAAGTTATTGTTTTTTTGACAAAGGGAGATGTCCTGGCAGAACAATAAAGCCCCCAGCCCTGATAAGAGCCTTGTAATTTACTCAAAACACTATGGTGCAGAGGCATAGCACAGTCCCTCAGAACCTGTATGACTGCAGCACAGCCTGCTCTTGCAGGCATTAGAAGTGACCCCAGTCATCAGCAGTGACTCCAGAGGTGGGCCCCATCACTACCAGAATAGAGGAGACTGCCAGGTCAGGGCTGGGGAAGCCCCTGATCCACCTTCCCCTCAGAACTGCTAAAGATTGCTGCCCTGGAAACGCGTGCTCAGTGTGGCTGCCAAGTACATGGGGGCTGTCCTGAACTGTAGACAAAAATCCCACTGACTCAGGCGACCAGCTGTCCTAAACTGACGGTGGGAGGGGGCGATTTTGGAACGTGAGTGCCAGCAAGCGAGTTCTTGAGTCATGTCTGTCTCATAAGCTTTGGGCTGAAAATCTTGGCTATCATTTTGGGGGAACTAGCACACTGGATGGGGCTGGATATCAGCCTCCTCCTTGGCCCCACCTCCCTTTTATAAAGACCTGGCTTCAGCCTCAGCCATAGTGTGGAGCTAGGAAACCACCCCCATAGCCCTGGTATGTTCTGGGGCCACATCCTGGTGATCACTCCATGTAAGTCCCATGCCATAGTGCAGATAGGAACTCTTAAGATGCTCTTTTTTTGGTAATTCTTTTTCATTAATATTTATTTAATTAATGTGGCTGTGCCAGGTCTGAGTTGCAGCATGTATGATCTAGTATCCTGACCAGGGACTGAACCCAGACCTCCTGCACTGGGAGCATAAAGTCTTAGCCACTGGACCACTAGAGAAGTCCCATGAGGCTCTTTTTATAGAGGAGGAAACTGGGGTGTGATGCACTAAATTGTGTCCCTCCTCAAATTCTTATGTTGAAGTCCTAGCTCCCAGGACCCCAGAATTTGACCTCATTTAGAAATAGAGTATTTATAAAAGTAATCAAATTAAAGTGAAGTCATTAGGGTGGGCTCCAATCCAGTAAGATTGGTGTACTTATAAAAATGGGAAATTTGGAGACAGATGTGTACATGAGGAGAATAAACATTGCCTGAAAATGAATGGAGTGATGGAGATAAAGCTTCTACACGTCCAAGAACATCAGAGATGGCCAGCAACCCATCAGAAGCTGGGGAGAAGGGATGTAACACGTTCATCTTCAGCCCTCAGAAAGAACCTGTCCTTGGACTTCTGGTCTCCAGAACTTTGAAGCAATAAATTCCTGTTTTCAAATCCACCCAGTTTGTGGAATTTTATTATGGCAGCCCTAGCAGACTAATGCATGGAGCTTAGAAAGGTAACTCTGTGAAGCAGACATGACTGATTGTCTGACCTACAGTTATTCCCAAAACTTTTGTTTTAAAAAAATTATTTATTTATTTTAGTTTTGGCTGTGCTGTGTCTTCGTTGCTGTGTGAGCTTTTTTTTCCAGTTGTGACGCATGGGGGCTACTCTCTAGTTGCAGTGTGCGAGTTTCTCATCGTGTGGCTTCTCTTGTTGCAGAGCACAGGCTCTAGGGTGGGCAGGCTTCAGTAGTTGCAGCTCTGGGCCTTAGCTGCCTCACAGCATGTGGTGATGGTGGTGGTTTAGCTGCAAAGTTATGTCTGACTCTTTGCGACCCCGCGGACTATAGCCCACCAGGCTCCTCTGTCCATGGGATTCTCCAAGCAAGAATACTGGAGTGGGTTGCCACTTTCTTCCCCAGGGGATCTTCCTTGGTCTGGGTTTGATCCCTGGTCTCCTGCATTGGCAGGCAGATTCTTTACCACTGAGCCACCAGGGAAGGTGCTCAGGAAGCAAATGTACCTATTTTGTCAGACTCTTTTAAGTTTGGAGTATCCACTGCCTTTGGTCTGACCAATGAACCTAAGTTTGGGGGATGTTTTGGGGAAAGGTTTTCTCTTGATAAAGGAGAAGACTTATCAGACTTATCCCATCCCTCCCTTCATCACTGCATCTGCTCACCAGTGTGCTGCCCAGCACTGCAGTGGCCAGCTTGAAAAGTGAAGAAGAGGCCCGAAGATCCTCAGGATTCCTGGGTCTTCCATGGTTGAACCACAAGAACTGGATTTCTTGTTACAAAGGAACAATGCACCTTGGTTTCTTCAAGTCACTGTAATCATATTTCAGGCAGCTTCCTGCCTAGCTGATTCCCAGTTACTCCAATATTCCAGGTTATCCTGCTGGTGAGTTTCAGGGCTTGGTTAGACCCAGTTCATTCTGGCTACAGTGCCTATACTATGAAGCCTGGGACTGTGGACAGAGTTGGGCCATGTATCCTAGGGCTGAATCTCTGTCTCCCTGAGAGGCACCCAGGGAAGGCAGAAGCTGGGGCATACAGCAGCTGCCCAGCATTATAAACAGAAGAGGAGACAGAAACCACAAGCACACAGTGCCTGGGAGCAGAGCAGAGTTGAGAGAGCTACAAGATGCCTTACAGAGCCCCATTCATGCTCATCCAACTTGGCTCTCAGGCCCAGGATGGAGCTGCACTGTCTTTTAACTCCTTAGGAGTGGGAGGAGGGGACAGTCAGCTGCTGAGATGGGATTAGAGCTTTCTGGAAGGAGGGCCATATTCCAAGCAGGGCAGAGCATCACAGGGAACATCCATGCAGCGAAACTAGACAAGATTTCTGCTGTAGATTTTCTCGCTTCTGCTTCCTCAAACCCTACAACACCTCTGTTTGTGTTTCTTCTGTTTCTCTGTGGTGCCAAATGCAAAGTCTTCTATACAGGAGATTCTCAGTCCGTGTATACAGGACTTCTATACAGGAGGTTCTCAGTCTGAATAGAAATGGGGAGCCTGCCTGGCACAATTACTCTGAGCTCTGTTCTTCCTATAACAGAGGACCAAGTTTTGGCTGGCTCATTCATCTGTATCTTACCCAGAGACCACAGTGATTGGTTCAAGAGCAGACATGTGACTCCAGCTGAACCAATAGGAAGTCTTCCCTAGAATTTTAAAAATTAGTGCAGGGAAAGAAGTTCTCCTTTTCTCTGGTCATGAAGTTTTAAGAAAGGGAGGCCCTGGCCTCTTGAGCCAGTGATGCCTGGAGTATGAAGAAAGGGCCTGGAAAGTGTGACATGCTCTGGTCCAACCTGCCTACAAATCATTCCCCAAACATGAATTGGATTAGAATCATGGCAGGATCATAGTAGTAGTTACCATCTATTGAGCATTTAGGGTGGGTCAGTCTGTGCTTAAGACACCCTCATTCTTGACTGAATGTAAGCTATCTTTTCACTGACCTCTCAGGGGACCATGTTTGCCCTTCTTTGATCACACCTTGTGTTGAGTCATTGGTATACAGTCATTTGCTGAGTAATCATTTGATTAGAGTGTGAGTGCTTGTCATTTCTGTATTAAGCAAGTATATGCTGAAACAACCTAAAGGAAACACCCTGACGTTTTTGGGGGATTGTAACCATAAGCGTTTATTTCTTGCTCACATTTCACATTCATGGTGAGGGGGTTGAGGACTCTGCTCCACATCACCTTCACTCTGGCTAATGAAGAGCCACTTGTGGCAGAAGAGGAAGAAGGCATGACACGCTGTCTCTTGAATCTTCTACCTGGGAGGGACTCATCACCCATGCTCACATTTCATTTGCTAAAACAAGTCACATGGCCTGCCTGAGCTCAGCAGAAGAGGAAACGGCAACGCCTCCAAGGGAGTGATACCAAAGCCTTGTGAGCAGTGCATTGTCTACCAGCCCTCCAGGATGGCCAGCCTGGTGCTGTGCACCCAAGCACTCAAAGATCGCTTGCACTGTTTCCTTCCTGCCATTTATCACATTTGTAATAAATACTCAGGCATTGTCTGTTTAACGTCTGTCTCACCCACTGGACTAGAAATGGCCGTGGGGAGAGTCTACATCTGCTTAATTGCTGTAACCAAGGACTTAGTCAAGGACCTGATACATATGGTGCAATGAAGTCTTGGTCATGAATAAACGAATAAGTAAGGAAACAAACCGTGATAGAATTCACACCTGCTTCCTTTATGTGCTATTCCAGCATTCACGTACACCAGGCCCTGACCTAGGATTGAGGATGGCAAGGCAGACTGTAACCCACCGCCCTGCCCTTCTTGTACGGCTGGAGCAGACTCTCATCCAGGCTGGCCCCCATCTGAAAGTCAAGAAGCTGGACTACATCCTACACATTTAACTTCAGAATGTTGGGATCCAATGATAACTTATAAAGAAAGAAAGAAGGTGAAGTGGCTCAGTCGTGTCCGACTCTTGCGACCCCATGGACTGTAGCCTACCAGGTTCCTCCATCCATGGGATTTTCCAGGCAAGAATACTGGAGTGGGTTTCTATCTCCTTCTCCAGGAGATCTTCTGGACCCAGGGATTGAACCCAGGTCTCCCACATTGTAGGCAGATGCTTTTCCATCTGAGACACCAGGGAAGCCCCTATGATAACTTATATGAAACACCAAAAGAACATGTTGCACCATGTGAAATTGTCAATGAACTGCTTCTGACCATCAGAAATGGCAATGTCATATGGTTCAACCTAGCATGAAATGGATAAGACTACCTCTGTTTGAAGCTGGGATCCCACCTTTTCAGTGTTTCACCCTGCTTACAGCACCCTCCACACCCACCACACACTCAGTACCCTGGTGTAAAATCTTTGGCTGAAATGATGTCCATGTGCTAAAATTCAAAGTCTATTTCTGAGCTCTCATGCAAGAGCAGAATTCTCAAGCACTGAAACACACAGACCAGGTACATCTGAGGCAAGCACCCCTCTTTCAATGCTGACCCTGGAACCTGCTATATGTGGGAGTCCCAAAGCAGGGGCGGGGTGGGGGAGCGTCCCAGGCCCTGAGGCTCGTGCCTGCATGCAGTGTCTTCCACATGGCCTGTGCTCTGTGGAACCGATTCCTAGGTGAACTGGATGAGAAATTGCAGCATGTTTCCTTGAATGGCTCTTCCATGAATCTCTGTCAACACTGGTTTGCATTCTGGGATTGAACTAATTTGTTTCCTGTTTGTTTCTGGCTGCAAACTTTATGCAGCTGTTTTGCTGCCCTGTGTTTGCAACCTGGCCACCCCCACTGCTTTGCCATCCCCATCCCCAGCTAACCACATCTTAGAGCCAGGAGGATTAGCAGGCTCCGTATGAAGTGATTCTGGTGCTTGTAGCCTGAATGATCCCTGCTACTATTGAGCAGTTGGGGTGGGGAAAGTGAAGGTTCTGAGGACACATAAAAAAAGAAGGAGGAAAACTGTGCCTTCAGGAAACAGTTGAATCTCCCCAGCTCTGAACACCCCATTTCTGACTGTTAGCAAGTAAGAATAATCACAGCAATGATTCTTATTGCAGTTAATATTTACTGACAATTAAGCTTCTATAACTGTGCTACTCCTGTCCATACATTTCAGAATATCCTCTTTACTACCCTAGGACCCTGTGAGATATCTTTATTATGCCCATTTCACAGATAGAGGAACAAGAACCCAAGGTGTGAAATAATGAGCCCAATGTCACCCATTAGGACTCAAGCATCAAAACCTATGTCTGGCTCAAGTATGTATATCCTTAATAACTGTTGCATATGGCCTTCCCAAACCCTTTTTTAAAATTGAAGGATAATTGCTTTGCATTGTTGTGTTGGTTTCTGCCATACATCAACATGAATCAGCCATAGATACTTCAGTACAGTTCAGTTCAGTTCAGTTCAGTTGCTCAGTCATGTCTGACTCTTTACAACTCCATGAACCACAGTACGCCAGGCCTGAGTCCACCCAAACACAATGTCCATTGTGTCGGTGATGCCATCCAACCATCTCATCCTCTGTCATCCCCTTCTCCTCCTGCCCTCAATCTTTCCCAGCATCAGGGTCTTTTCCAATGAGTCAACTCTCTGCATCAGGTGGGCAAAGTATTGCAGTTCCAGCTTCAACATCAGTCCCTCCAATGAACACCCAAGACTGATCTCCTTTAGGATGGACTGGTTGAATCTCCTTGCAGTCAAGATACTTCAAGGCAGTTACTAAAAACAAACATGTCCCCAAGAATAATCAGCACCATAGCTTGAAAATGGTGGGGATGAAGTATGGATTTCTAGAAACCAGAGCTGGGAGATACCTTGGGAAGGGAATCACAGAGAGGCATTTGAGACATTTCCAATCCTCTAGGTGTACCCACATGTGAAGTGAAAGTCGTTCAGTCCTGTCCAACTCTTTGCGACCCCATGGACTATACAGTCCATGGAATTCTCTAGGCCACAATACTAAAGTGGATAGCCTTTTCCTTCTCCGGGGGATCTTCCGACCCAGGGATTGAACAAAGGTCTCCTGCATAGCAAGTGGATTCTTTACCAACTGAGCTATCAGAGAAGGCCCATACTCACATGGAATGTTTAAGCATGGGGATGATCCAGAGAGTTGATATGGGGTGGGAGGTGGAGGTGGGGTTCAGGATTGGGAACTCATGTACACCCGAGATGGATTCATGTCAATGTATGGCAAAACCAATACAGTATTGTAAAGTAAAATAAAGTAAAAATAAAAATTAAAAAAAAGAAAAGAAATACCACTCCTTGAATCTATCTTAATAAAACAACTAAAAATGGAAAAAAAAAAGTGACTTAGGAAGATGTTTCCTTGGGGGCTTCCCCAAGTGCCTAGATGTTGGCTGACAAGGGAGCCAATTTTCTCATTGATATTCTTTGCTTTGATAGAATAAGTAATTTCAGCTGTAAGAATATTTATTTTTAACCCCCATGGGCTCTCTACAAATGATTTTCATGTTGAGTATGAAAAAGTGGAACCTCTAATCATTTTTATTTTTCCAGAATTGGCCTGCAAGACATCTGGCTAATATTTTTTAAAGTTGAACATATGCATATTCTATGACCCAACAATTTCACTCCTGGGTAAATTTCAGATAGAAATGAGCACATATGTTCATCAAAGATGAATGCTCAGTGCAGTACTTATAATCTAAAATTGGAGACAATTAAAGGGCCAGTGCTGATAAGTCGAATTATGACCTAATCACACAATGACCAGTATGTGGCAGTGAAAAGGAAAAAACTTCAACTACACTCAAGGACATGGAAGAATCATTAGGTTCACTAGGCAGAAGTCAGACATAGGAAAGTA
This sequence comes from Aepyceros melampus, assembly GCA_006408695.1. Classification (NCBI taxonomy): domain Eukaryota; kingdom Metazoa; phylum Chordata; class Mammalia; order Artiodactyla; family Bovidae; genus Aepyceros; species Aepyceros melampus. Next base: position 216,464 of record SJXQ01003949.1, on the reverse strand, counting down.
CCTCCAATATGATTTGGTACTTAAAAAGTTCAAAAACAGGTGAAATTACCATCCGGTGTTATGGGAGGTGGTGGTGAGACAGGGTGCAAGAGGACTTCTAGGGCATTGGCGTCACTGTGTGTGCTATACTTCAAGAAGAAGCTTGCCTGAAAAAAGGCTGTTGCCTTCAGCTGAATCTGAACCTTATTTTCTGGACAGCTCACCAGAGATATAGCTGGGTGGCACTTAGGCAAGCTTCATTATTTCCACCCAGAGCTCTTATATAGGTGCTGAATCCCTTATCTGCCAGCTTGTGTGTGTGTGTTTAGTCAGTTCAGTCGTGTCTGACTCTTTGCAACCCTATGGACTGTAGCCACCAGGCTCCTCTGTCCATGGCATTCTCCAAGCAAGAATACTAGAGTGGGTTGCCATACCCTCCTTCGTGGGATCTTCCCAACCCAGGGACTGAACTCATGTCTTCTGCTTTGCAGGTGGGTTATTTACCCACTGAGCAACCCTGTCGACTAGCTTAGTGTTGTCAAACTGAGGAGTGCCACTAATCCAGAAAGGGAATTTCCTGGTGGTGCAGTGGTTGGGACTCTGTACTCTCACTGCTAAGGGCCTTGAAAGCCCAGGTTCAAACCCTGGTCAGAGAATCAAAATCCCACAAGCCTGAGACTTGACCTTGTAAACATTCTTGCCAAAATGGCAGAAAATGAAGAGGAACTATGGAGCCTCTTGATGGGGGTGAAGGAGGAGAGTGAAAGAGCCGGCTTAAGACTTAATATTAAAAAACTAAGATCATGGCACCTGGCCCCATTACTGCATGGCTAATAGAAGGGAAATAGAAGAGGAGAAGGTGGAAGCAGGGGCAAATTTCCTCTTCTTGGGCTACAAAATCACTGTGGACCGTGATTGCAGCCATGAAATCAGAAGATGATTTTTCTTGGCAGGAAAGTGATGACAAGCCTAGATAGTGTGTTGAAAAGCAGAGATATTACTCTGCTTACAAGGGTCCATATAGTCAAGGCTATGGTCTTCCCAGTGGTCATGTATGGTTGTGAAAGCTGGACTGTAATGAAAGCAGAGGGCCTAAGAATTCATGCCTTCAAACTATGGTGCTAGACAAGACTCCTGAAAGTCTCATGGACAGCAAGGGGATCAAACTAGTCAATCTTAAGGGAGATCAACTCTGAATAGTCACTGAAAGGATTGAGGCTGAAGCTGAAGTCTGATATTTTGGTCATCTGATGGGAACAGACAACTCATTGGAAAAGTCCCTGGTGCTAGAAAAGATCAAGGGCAGAAGGAGAAGAGGGCATCACAGGATGAGATGGCTGGATGGCATCACCGATGCAATGGACATAAACTTGGGCAAGCTCCAGGAGATGATGAGGGCCAGAGAGACCTGGAGTGCTACAACCCAGGGATCACAAACAGCCAGATATGACTGAATGACTGAACAATAACATCAACCAATCTGGAAGCAGAAAGTGTGTTGAAAAATAAAACCCTAAAGACTCCACCAGAAAATTACTAGAGCTAATCAATGAATATAGTAAAGTTGCAGGATATAAAATCAACACACAGAAATCCCTTGCATTCCTATACACTAATAATGAGAAAGTAGAAAAAGAAATTAAGGAATCAATTCCATTCACCACTGCAACGAAAAGAATAAAATACTTAGGAATATACCTACCTAAAGAAACTAAAGACCTATATATAGAAAATTATAAAACACTGATTAAAGAAATCAAAGAGGACACTAATAGAGGGAGAAATATACCATGTTCATGGATCGGAAGAATAAATATAGTGAAAATGAGTATACTACCCAAAGCAATCTACAGACTTAATGCAATTCCTATCAAGCTACCAGCGGTATTTTTCACAGAACTAGAACAAATAATTTCACAATTTGTATGAAAACACAAAAAACCTTGAATAGCCAAAGCCATCTTGAGAAAGAAGAATGGAACTGGAGGAATCAACCTCCCTGACTTCAGGCTTTACTACAAAGCCACAGTCATCAAGACAGTATGGTACTGGCACAAAGACAGAAATACATATCAATGGAACAAAATAGAAAGCCCAGAGATAAATCCACACACCTATGGACACCTTATCTTCGACAAAGGAGGCAAGAATATACAGTGGATTAAAGACAATCTCTTTAACAAGTGGTGCTGGGAAAACTGGTCAACCACTTGTAAAAGAATGAAGCTAGATCACTTTCTAACCCCATACACAAAATAAACTCAAAATGGATTAAAGATCTAAATGTAAGACAAGAAACTATAAAACTTCTAGAGGAGAACATAGGCAAAACACTCTCTGACATAAATCACAGCAGGATCCTCTATGATCCACCTCCCAGAATACTGGAAATAAAAGCAAAAATAAACAAATGGGATCTAATTAAAATTAAAAGCTTCTGCACAACAAAGGAAACTATAAGCAAGGTGAAAAGACAGCCTTCTGAATGGGAGAAAATAATAGCAAATGAAGCAACTGACAAACAACTAATCTCAAAAATATACAAGCAGCTTATGCAGCTCAACTCCAGAAAAATAAATGACCCAATTGCAGCACTGTTTATAATAGCCAGGACATGGAAGCAACCTAGATGTCCATCAGCAGATGAATGGATAAGAAAGCTGTGGTACATATACACAATGGAGTATTACTCAGCCATTAAAAAGAATAGATTTGAATCAGTTCTAATGAGGTGGATGAAGCTGGAGCCAATTATACAGAGTGAAGTAACCCAGAAAGAAAAACACCAATACAGTATACTTACACATATGTATGGAATTTAGAAAGATGGTAATGATAACCCTGTATGTGAGACAGCAAAAGAGACACAGATGTATAGAACAGCCTTTTGGACTCTGTGGGAGAGGGAGAGGGTGGGATGAGTTGGCAGAGTGGCAGTGTAACATGTATGATATCATAAGTGAAACAAATCGCCGGTCTAGGTTTGATGCAGGATGCAGGATGCTTGGGACTGATGCATGGGGATAATCCGGAGAGAAGGTGTGGGGCGAGGGGGGGCGGTGGGGGTCGGGATTGGGAGTTCATGTATACTCATGGCTGATTCATGTCAGTGTATAGCAAAACGAATACAGTATTGTAAAGCAAAACAAACTAAAAAATAAAAATTAATTTAAAAAATTAATTTAGTGAGTCTTGACCAGCACTCTACAAGGCAAATTATCATATGACATAACAGCAGTATCGAACTATGAAATATGTAGTAAGAATAAAGATTATGTGATGACATAAAACTATTTTAATACATATGTGTGTGCTGGATTGTCAAATTAAAAAATACTTTTATTTTCCTATGAGTTTAGGTTCAAAAGTCGAAAGCTTGCAAATTTCTCCCACGGGCAGCAGGTGATGGGTTTTCCTTGGGGAGTCATATCACATGGGGTTTTTACTCTCTGGAGCCCAGCAGTGGGATACCAAGGGCCCTGTCATCTGGTTCTCCTCTTACCTGTCTGGGGAACCCAGGTCAGTGAGGTGTTCATCCCTGAGAAGATTAGAGAGATGTGACCCGCATCCTAAGCCATCCTGGGAAGGCGCATTGCTCCTCTCTCTGGTGTTCTGGCTCTTGATAATGCCCACAGTGCACTCTGAGGTCCCAGATTTGGCCAAAATTCTGAGTCTCTCTGGAGGCTCCTGACTGTGGGAGTCCGGGCATGATTGCAAAGGACACCCTGTGGGACTGGCTCTCGAGTTCTCTACTCCCTGGGCTGTGGATGCTGTTGAATCCCAAAGGCAGGCTGTTGTGCCCACACAACCATCTGCTGCCCAGGTGCAGGGCGTACTTCTTCCACGGGTGGCCCCTTAAGGAGATGGGGTCACGCAGCCACCCTGGAGGATGTAGCTGTGCCTTGGCTGGTTCTGCTTGGACTCTGGGCTAGTGGCATGCACCATCGCCATCACCGTCACACGCAGGGAGCAGATGCTCTTATTTACTTATTTACTTTTGACTGCACTGGTTCTTCATCACTGCGTGCAGACTTTCCCTAGTTGCCGTGATCAAGAGCTACCCTCTAGTTGTGATGCACAGACTTCCCGTGGTGGCTTCTCTTGTTGTGGAGCACTGGCTTCAGGCTCAGGGCCTTCAGTAGTTGTGACTTTCAGGTTTAGTAACTGTGACTCGTGGGCTTTAGAGCACAGACCTTATAGTTGCGGCAGATGAGCTTGCTTGCCCTGCTGCATGTGGAATCATCTCAGACCAGGGACTGAATCTCTGTTCCCTGCATTGGCAGCTCTTTTCTTTTCTTTTTTTAATTTGGCCATGCCATGTGGCATATAAGATCTTAATTCCTTGACCAGGGATAGAACCTGTGTCCCCTGCTTTGGCAGGAGAATTCTTAACCACTGGACCACCAGGGAAGTCCTAGTAGATGCTCTTGATGCCTGTGACTGTGGTGCTGAGTTCCCCACAGCGTCCAATCTTTCCTCAGCTGCCTGGATATTTTTTCTTTACAGCTGAAGTCATCTGTGGTAGCACAGAACTTGTTCTGCTTTGTAAGCAGGGGCAAACCAGAAGTATGGGGTAGTTAACTTGGGGACAACTCCCAACCAATAGGGGATGGCTGCCAGTGGATTAATGTCCCAGTCTCCTGTTCTCCAGAGGGACAGATTTGAGGTGGGTCCTGCACACCTTTCAGAAGCTCCCAGTAGAATTAGCCCCAGTTGCCCATAGTGGTAACGTGCCCATTGATATACCTTTAATTATTACTATATTTCTTCTCTTCTCTGTCTTGCCTCTCCCTCTTCTCCTTTCCTGTGCTTCTTGGGACCATCAGGTCTTATCTCCTCCACCAAGTCCTTTGATGGTTGGCCATCGTCCCAAATGGCACTTACATCTTTAAAGTCTCTGCATGTCCAGGGCTATAATTATCCAGACAGTTTCTGCATTGTCTGACTTGGAAAAACTGGAGCAGTGGAAGCAACTACAGAGAAGGAGAAGAATGGTACATTTTTGGGAGCCCTGCTCTGTATCAGGGCTTCCTTTGTGGCTCAGCTGGTAAAGAATCTGCCAGAAATGTAGGAGACCTGGATTCAATCCCTGGGTTAGGAAGATCTCCTGGAGAAGGGAAAGACTACCTATTCCAATATTCTGGCCTGGAGAATTCCATGGACTGTATAGTCCATGGGGTCACAAAGAGTCAGATACCACTGAGAGACTTTCACTTTCACTCTCACTCTGTGTCAAGGTCATTGTTAAGGTTTTCTATTAATCCTCATGGTGACCAGTGTGGTGGGCACTGGCAGAATCCCCATCTTGCAGATGAGAAGGTGAGGTTTAGAGAGGTGATGCAACTTTGCCTAAGGTCACCTAAGGTAAGCCAGAATCTGAACACAGATCTAACTAGCATCAGGGCCCTTGGAAATCTCTGCTGCTGCAGGACTTTGGTGTCAGGGGCTGATGACAACACGTGGAGTTGCTACAAATATTTTGTGACAGCAGTGGGTAGAAAAGCTTCATCCTATAACATAAGAAAACAGCTTCCTTTAATCCCAATTGAAAACTTGTCTATAGCTCAGTGAAGTTTCCGATATTATCCCCCCAAATTATGGTGAAATAGTATGAGGTAACGGATACAAAAATATGCAGCTCATTAAAAAAAAATCTGAGAGTGCCATGCCTCTGCCCAGAGCCTTCAACAGCTTCTCATGGCTGCATTTATTTCCCATTGCTGCTGTGACAAATCATCTCAAAGTCAGTTTGTTGTTGTTGTGTCCGACTCTTTGTGACCCAATGGACTGCAGCACACCAGGCTTCCCTGTTCTCCACTATCTCCCGGAGTTTAAACTCATGTCCGTTGAGTCAGTGATGCCATCCAACCATCTCATCCTCTGTCACCCCCTTCTCCTCCTCCCCTCAATCTTTCCCAGCATCAGGATTTTTTTCCCCCAATAAATCAGCTCTTCGCCTCAGTTCAGTTCAGTTCAGTTCAGTCGCGCAGTCGTGTCCGACTCTTTGCGACCCCATGAATCGCAGCACGCCAGGCCTCCCTGTCCATCACCAACTCCCGGAGTTCACTCAGACTCACGTCCATTGAGTCTGTGATGCCATCCAGCCATCTCATCCTCGGTCGTCCCTTTCTCCTCCTGCCCCCAATCCCTCCCAGCATCAGGGTCTTTTCCAATGAGTCAACTCTTCGCATAAGGTGCCCAAAGTACTGGAGCTTCAGTTTTAGCATCATTCCTTCCAAAGAAATCCCAGGGTTGATCTCCTTCAGAATGGACTGGTTGGATCTCCTTGCAGTCCAAGGGACTCTCAAGAGTCTTCTCCAACACCACAGTTCAAAAGCACTCAGCCTTCTTTATGGTCCAACTCTCACATCCGTACATGACTACTGGAAAAACCATAGCTCTGAGTATATGGACCTTTGTTAGTTTAAACCAACACAAATGTGTTTAGTTTACAGTTCTGGAGTCAGAAGTCAGAAACAATCTTACTGGGCTAGAGTGAAGGTGTTGGTGGGGCTGCTTTTCTTCCTGAAGGCTCTAGAGGAGAATTTGGCTTCCTTGTCTTTTCTGGCTTCTAGAGGCCACTTGAACTCTTTGGTTATGACCCCTTTCCTTCATCATCAAAGCCAGCAAAGTTTCATCTCCCTGATGACTTCTTCCATGAACACATTTCTGTGTGATCACAATTGAGGAGAGTCTTCTGCATTTTAGGACTCATAATTAGATTGGTTCACCTGGATAACTCTGACTCATCTTCCCATATCTAGTTCTGCACCATTAATCCTTCCTGCAAAGTCCCTTCTGCCATGTCAGGGAACATACCCACAGGTTCTGAAGATTAAATCATGGACCCTTTATGGTCATTATTAATGACCATACTAATGGTCTTTTATCTGCTCCCCAAAGGGTGACTCTACCTGTCCCTAACCTAGTTTTACTATCTCTGCAGGACCCACTGCACTATACAGAGCCCGCCAGCTTCATCTGGGCCCCTGGGGCAGGCTCACATCCACTGTCCCTCTGCCTGCCACCTGCATTTCTCTCCTTCTCACCACCCTACACCAACATAATTCCAACTCACCCTTACGTTTCAGCTTGCATGTCCTTTCCTCAGAGATGGCCTTCCCTCACTACACCCCTCTGACCAGGTTGGGATCCTTATAAAATCTTATCCATCATAATATTAACCACAACTTATATTTATTTTTCATATGATTATTAAATGAATAGATGGGTAGCAGGGTATGGTGATTCTGTGATTATTCATGTGATTATTCAGTATGATTATTCAATAAATAGATGGAGCAGCAGAGTATAGTGATTCTGGAGCCTGGCTTGAGGTCCTGTGTCCACCAACAATTAGTCGTGTGATGTTAAATGAGTCCTTTGATGCCTCATTGCCTTGATTTCCTAATCTGTAAAATGTATTTATCATATTATATTTTTATAATATTTAGAGTTTCTATGTGTAAAGTTCTTAGACCAAGACCTGTCAAATAATGGTGGATAAATATATCTATATAGATATATACAGGTATGCATATATTTACTTAATTTATAATTTATTTCTATATAAATACTTATCCATTTTATATACTTATCATTAGAGAATTTTTTTAAAGTCTTATCTCTAGTGCCTGGAGTATGGTGAGCTCTTCTCTCGGTGGTAGTTTTATGACATCTCCTTAGTCAATATTATGCAAGCAAAGTAGGCACAATGATGGTAGAAATAACATGGGTCACTTGTGAGTTTAAAGGTCTATTTAATAAATTCAGGCCAGTGACATCACCACTGAACACATTTGCTTGATAAGCAAAATCGAATTGCTAAGAAAAGTAGACCATATAAACTACCTTGGCTGATGTGAGCAAGTCCTAATAGGTGTAAGAATGTTGTCACAAAGCCTACCAATTTTTGTTTGAACATGGACTTGGGGGAGGAAATTAGCAAGGATGAAAGGATATGTTGAAACTTAGCTATTCTGGGATAGCCGGAGTCATCAAAATAGCTCACCAGTGCATAAATCATGCTACTCAATAAATCTAATGAAACTGTGGACCTTACTGATGTAGTCATTGCCCTCAGAAGCATCACAGAAATCCATCCAGATGAAGCAAGAATGCTGCTCTGGCAGAAGAGCTGAAAGTTAGAGTAGAAACTGAGGACCAGCAAAGTCCAAGCAGTTATCATCTTGGCAAGAGGGATGCTGTCCTCTTCGTAGAGCACATATATGGGGGTTGAGGGGCCAGGGATGCACTTGTATAAAAGGAAGTGTTTTGATTTCCCCTGCCTTTCATCCATTGCCCACTTGGGGGATAGCATCCCAACTTTTTATGGGGTGCCAACTCTCTACTACTCATAGTTATTACAGGGAGAAATCGACTCCATCCCCTGGCTAAAGGAATTAACCCTGGATGTCAGACTGTCCAGTGAAAATATTGCATTTTCCTGACCATGAGTAATTAATTGGTCTATAAATGGGCATGTGACATAGTTGGAGCCAATGAGGCTCTTTCTCTTGGACGTTCATGGAAACTAATGAGAAAGAGACACTGTCTTTCCAGAGAGATTGACATCATCCATGTGTCTCAAAGATATCAGTGGCCATCTTTGCCATCTCTTGGAAAACTTGGCTGGAAAACAAAACCAGTAAAGAGGAAAAAGCAGCTAAGAGATCTGCAGTGTTGAAGCTATGCTATTCTTTGGATTTCCCAGGAACACATGTCAATCAATACTTCTCAGAGAAGAAGTGCAGCCTAAAAAGTGCCAATCACACAGGAAGCCCTGGACTGCAGGTGGCCTCTAGGAGCTCCAAGCCCAGGTGCTCTCCCACACTTTGGACTGGAAAATGGAGCTTGGACTCGGGGATTCCTTGGCCTTGGTCTTCCAGATGTCTCTGTGACCACTTGTTTTACTGAACTCGTGTCCCAGGCAGTTTTGAACCTCTGTGCCTCCTTCAAGCTGGTCCCTCTGCTGGGAGAGTCTTTGCTCCCCTCCTCCACTTAGCCAATTGCTCATCAGCCTTCAAGCCCAATGGATGCTCTTCTGTTTGAAGTCTTCTCTTCCCTCTGCCAATGAACTGATCACTCTTTTCTTCTTGTCACCTGAGAACTCTCACAGTCCTCCCTAGGCAACCCCACAAATTATTTGACCCCATCTGTCACCCCTGCTGGACCATGAGTTCCTCTAGAGCAGGTACCATGAATGGTTCATTTCTGATTCCCCAGAGCTTGCACATGTAGTGCTTCGATAAGAGGGAAAAGGAATTGTTTGAAATGCAGGAAGCTGTACAAAAGAAAAAGAATCCATAAATATTACTAGCAGTAAGGTATAGGGTAGAAAATGGCAACCCACTCCAGTATTTTTGCCTGGAAAATCTCTTGGACAAGGGAGCCTGGTGGACTACAGTCCACGGGCTGCAAGAGTCGGACATGACTGAGAGACTAAACTACTCCTCCGAGGTAGAAGAAGGATGGCATTAGTTTTGAAAGTTTGTCTCCTCAAAGGAATTTTTTCCTGTTGAAAATAATTTTTATTTCATCCAAGGCAAAGGTAAAGAAAATTCAACAATGCAAACATGCTGTCAAGGTAAGACAGTCTGATCACATCCGCTAAAGCTGTCTACCTGGAACATACCATGAACTGAAGTCAAAGGGAAATGTACTGGTTTGGCTTTCTGTTGAAGCTGAGTCCAGTGTATGGTGCTTACATAAATCAGCTGAACTGTGACTGGGGGTCGACAAGAAATTCTTCACTGTATAAATTGAGAACCATGATTGCTAAAGTCCACTATGTAGCCCAGGGAGCTCAGTTCAGTACTTCGTAGTGACCTAG
>SJXQ01003949.1:185920-206508 GCA_006408695.1 Aepyceros melampus | reverse complement strand
TTCGTAGTGACCTAGATGGGTGGGATGGGGGTGGGGTGGGAGGAAGGGGATATATGTATGTATACATATAGCTGATTCGCATTGTCGTACAGCAGAAAACTAACAACATTGTAAAGCAACTACACCTCAATTTTTAAAAAGTCAAAACCTGAAATTAAAAAGAATAAAAAGAGCAATACTCAAATACCTTCACATCTTTGGGAGTTCCTTTGTTAGATTTTAGGAAAAAACTAAACAGGATAAAAGGCTGATGCTTAATTTGTTGTCTGCTGTCCATTAGAAAAAGCCCAGAATAATATCAAAACCTGCAGTTCAGAAACAACTGCCCACAGGGGCCAGGAAGCTGACATGAAAGAACAAAGCAGGGTCTGGTACAGACCAGAAGGAACCCGGGACAACAGATCCCTCTACAAGGGGCAGCTGCTCCCACTTCCTCTTTGGGCTGCCATGTGTGGACACCAGAATTTCTGATTTTCCAAGAGATGGGAATTCCTATTTTTAAAAAATCTTTATTTAAAATACCATGAATTAAAAATTCTGGTTAAACAAATGAAAAAGCAAAAACCTAGTCCACTGAACTGACATCCATGCCATTTACAAGAGGGAAGATGGTTGTAAAGTTTCTTTAGTTTGGTTTTTCCCATAAGCAGATCCTGAGACAGGATTTTAGTGCAAAGAATTTATCTGGACAGTGATCTCAGGAGTTGTAGGCAGGGCTGTGAGGAGTGAGATGAGGATGGGAAGGTAGCCACTAGAGCATGTGCTAAGGAAGAGGAAATGCTCATGGAAGTGAGGCTCATCTTTCTGGGGATCTCAGGGCTGGGGACCTCCAAGAGATCCATAGGTCATGTGTCGGGGTCTTTCCTTTTGAGGGGTAAGGAAGCTGGGGCATTTCTCCACCTGCTCCCCTCCTTCCATGGTCAAGAGCTGCTCCCAGATTGTTTACCCGCTGGCATTTCTGCACACCCTCCTTTTGTCTGCAAGCACCCTGGGGCATAGTCCCAGGTGCTGGGGTGGACCAGAGCCCACCCATGGGTGCTAAGCTCCCTGAGTGGAACACTAATAACATTCTTGTAACACAGACTGATAGCAGAAGCTTGATGGACCAGGACTGATGCCAAAATAATGCATTTCTCCCCAGCTCCCACCCTTACCCTTCCCCCTAAGGCACTTGGAGAAGGACAATCACCTTGAGTTCCCTTAAAAGAAGTCCTTTCTTATGTAGTGTTTATGGCTGGTGATGCACACTGGTCATGATTAGGGACGTCCGAGGGAGACATTGCCCCTATGACATTTTGAATTGAAATTCCATCTGCAAACAGCAAGATTTTGAGGGCATCAATGGAGTTAGAGGCTTCACTCTGGCACCAGTTTGCTGTGTGATGTCAGGCAAGTTGCTCTCTGTCTCTGAGCCTCAAGGCTCCTCTGTCATGGGATTTCCCAGGTATGAATCCTGGAGTAGGTTGCCATTTCTTTCTCCAGGGAACCTGCCCCACTCAGGGATGGAACCAACGTCTCCTCTATTGTAGGTGGATTCTTTACCTCTGAACTACCAGGGAAGATCCAATCTCTCTGTGAGAGTGAAAGTGGCTCAGTCGTGTCCGACTCTTTGTGACCCCTTGGACTATAGAGTCCATGGAATTTTTCAGGCCAGAATACTGGAGCGGATAGCCTTTCCCTTCTCCAGGGGATCTTCCTAACCCAGGGATCAAACCCAGGTCTCCTGCATTGCAGGCAGATTCTTTACCAGCTGAGCCACAAGGGAAGCCCAAGAATACTGGAGTGGGTAGCCTTTCCCTTCTCCAGTGGATCTTCCTGACCCAGGAATCAAACTGGGGTCTCCTGCATTGCAGGCAGATTCTTTACCAACTGAGCCATCAGGGAAGCCCCAATCTCTCTGTAAGAAGTGGCAAATGACATCTCTAGGTTGGACTCCAGGGCTTGGGGTTTTGCTCCACCAAGGGAGGGGAAATGGGTACTGGCTGGGGTGAGGTTATTCCAAGTTGAGGGGACACACTCAACTTTACCACCTGGATGCTGAGAACCTCCTGAAGGCAGTAGGAACGGGAGTCCAGGTTGTTTCTGAGCAAAGGTACCTCTCACTTGGCTTATCCACACAGAAGTAAATGAATATGAGCAGCGGATGTACCATAACCTGGGAGGATGAGACGTGGAATCAGAGGAAATGATCCTCTTTCCGGGAAGATGCTTGCAGTGGCCTGGGAGCTGCATTGGTTCCGAAGGTCATAAGAGCGGTCGGTGGCCTGTATCCCCTGACCTGTCATGTCTCGGGCTTTGGACAGGGGTCTGTGACAGATGAAGGGGCCCCCTCACTCGCTGTCATCCACAGAAGGATGTTAGGACATTGTCCCCAGCCGGCCAGAATGTTTCATTTTTCTCTCACTTCTGCTTCTCCCCTTTAATCAAGGCCTCGGAGGTAATTGCTCTGTGGACAAACAGCTTGAGGCCTAGTGTGCAAGTAACAATTAGTTTAGAGACTGTGATCTATAAATTTTGAGGAGAGAGAAAGAGGATTTGGCGCACTTGGGCCATCGTTTCTAATGAAGAAAAATCACACACCGGAAGGGATCCCGAGTGTTATTCGAGCAACTTAATATCATCTGGTGGTGATTTGTAGGCCTCGATAATGCCTTGTGATCTTGGGGGAAGAAAGAAAACGGGGTGGGCAGTGAGTTGTTGTTGTTTATGTTTCTGGGGGAAAAAAAAAACCTCCCTCGTGTTTATGAGATTTACGACATGCGGGCCGCCATCTGTGTAAACCCCACCAACTCTCCCTTGCCGTCCCCCGGCTCTGCAAACCAGGCTGGCCAGAGTGGGACACCATAGGAATGTCGTCCTATTTATTGTTTATAAAAATAAACTGGCCGGCCGGAGATGTATGTGAGGAATTTATATTGAGCAGCTGCACAAGCAAGTGTCCACAGGGCGAGGGAGCGAGGAAGTTGGGAGGGGGAGGCAGTGTGACCCTCAGCCCAACACAAGCCCTCTCCCATGAGCCAGGAGAGGACCACTTTGGGAGATGAAAGGAACGGAGGGAGGGAGGCAGCCAGATTCAATATCCAACCAGTCAATCCCTTTTTCTCTTTGGTTTCAGCATCAACTGAATACAGTAAGTTACATTGGAATGCTGGCCAAGGAGCACTTCTCCCCTCCTAAAGGAGACACTGGGATGAGACTGGAGGGGTGTCCGTATGTTCTTGGTGGGGGAGAGGGGAGCAAAGAGCAAAGCAAGGAATAGACCTGATCAAAGCCTCCCCGATGAGTTGCTGTTTTAAAAGCTGGGTGCCCTCTCTCTTTTGACTAAGAAGCAGAATCAAGTGGGTGTCATCTGCTCTGATGGAACCAGGGAAAGCCAGTGGGAAGGACACGATTTGGCTCCAGAAGCCCACCCCAGCCAAAGGACCTCATAAAGCGGGCTGGAGTGTTGTCACCTGCTTGGCCGGTGGGCTGTCTCAAGGTGGTTCAGGCAGGCAGGGGGCTAACCTGCAGTCTTTAGTTTCGTCTCTGAACCCAGATAACAAGACTGAAATGCAGGAGTTTCCAGAATGTGACAGGGGAAGTGGCCCTGAAAGATAGCTCCATGGTCCTCTTATTTTAAGGGTGAGAAAACAGAGGTTTGGGCAGAGACAGACTCACCCATCCTGCAAAGTGGTTGGAGTGTGCAGGGATTCAACCTTAGGTCTCCAGTCTCCAGGCAGCCATCCCTCTCTGCTGCCCTTTCATCCAGTCGTCCATCCACGTGTCCATTTGTTCACTTTCTGGTGCTTCCTGTCCCCACAGTCCATTTTCTGGACAGAAGCCGTGATGATCTTTATTTTTCTTGTTTATTTTATTGGAGTATAGTTGATTTATAATGTCATGCTAATTTCTATGTTAGCAAAGTGATCAGTTACACACATATATAGATAATAGTTTGCATCTGCTGATCCCCAATTCCCAGTTCATCCTCCTCCCACCCCGCCTCCCCTTTGACAAAATCCAGAGTTTTTACACTACTTGATCTGACCCCTGCCTGTGTCCCCAAACTTCTCTTCTGAACTTGAGCTGACACCCACACATCTAGACACAGTGGCCTTTCTTCTGCTTCTTACCAGAACAAACTCCTACCTCAGGGCCTTTGCATATGCTCTTTCTCCATTTGGTAGCCTCTTCCCTGGACTCTTATTGTTGCTACATTTTTCCCATGCTTCAACATTTGTTTAAATTTTGCTTCCTCAGAGGGGGTTCTCCAGACTCCACACATCCTGCCACAAGTCATTCTCAAGTTCATTAACTGGCTTTTCTGTTTTTTTCTTTAGAGGATTGATCATCGAAAGTAAAACAATATGTTTACCAATTTATTTGTGGTCTTTTTGGGGTCTACCTTAAGAGAGCAAGGGCCTTCTTATCTTGTTCTCTTCTATATGGCCAATGCCTAGAATTGTGCCTAGCATGGAGTAGGCACTCATTCATTCACTCATTTATTCAACTCTGTTTACAGCACTCACTTGTAGCTGATAATCCTGCAAAAGCTAAATTCTAATGAAGAAAGGAAATTAATAAATAAATGGGGAAATACATGCTAGGGTACCTCTCTTAGGATTGTGATGAATGCTAAGTTTTAGAAAAGTAAGATAGTTTACTGGTACAAAGTTCTGAACCCAGTGCCTTTGTATCTGTTTCATCAGTGTTGAAGGGACTCACAGGTAAATCTGTCTTAATGAATTTATAGTCAAATACAGGAGACTGACACATTTAAAGGTAATTACATGAGATGGGGCTAATATCACTTCAGAGAGGTTAGCCAAGGCCAGAAGGGCAGTTGATAAGATCATTGAGCAGCTGAGGTTGTTCAGAAGAGCAGTATGCCCGGCAAGGGGTTAGAGTAGGTGACCTCTTCGATCTTTCTGCCTGCTCAGCCCTGTTCTCCCTGTTCCATGAGAAAGCACCCAGTTAGCCAGACTTTTTAAAATGTATATATTTATTTTTATTGAAGTATAGTTGATTTATAATATTGTGGTAATTTCAGGTGTATGGCAAAGTGATTCACACACACACACACACATATACATATTCTCTTTTAGATTCTTTTCCAATATAGGTTATTATAAAATATTTAATATATTTCCTGTATATTCAATAGTTCTTGCTGGTTACCTATTTTGTATGCAGTAGTGTGTATTTGTTAACCTCAAACTCCTAATTTAACTATCTCTCCCTTCCCTTCTGATAACCATATTTGTTTTCTATGTCTGTGAGTCTGTTTCTGTTTTGTATATAATTTTGTATCATTTTTTTTTAAGATTCCACATATAAATGATATCATGATGTTTGTCTTTCTCTATCTATTTCACTTAACGTATTCTCTAGGTCCATCCAAGTTGTTGCAAATGGCATTCTTTCATTCTTTTTTATGGCTGATGAATATTTCATTGTGTACACACACCCCCACACACACACCCCCACATATTTTCATCCATTCATCTGTCCTGGCTGTTGTAAATAGTGCTGCAGTGAACATTGGGATGCACGTATCTTTTTGAATGATGGTTTTCTCCAGATATATACCCAGGAGTAGGATTGCAGGATCATATGATAGCTCTAATTTTAGTTTTTAAAGGAAACTCCATACTGTCCTAGCCAGACTTGTTTAAATGGTGTCAGCCATCAAGGGGAAAAGCTAAGTTTAGTTACTTCAGTAACACTCCCTTACCTGCTAACTATGTCACTTACCAGTGGTTTTCGCACAGTCTTCAAAAAAGGGCTTCTCAGCTTGGGGAAGAAATCTCGGGATTGTGTGCACCATACTTCCTGTGTATATGAGCACGTTTCTTCCCCTGGGGAAAAGGACCACAGCTTTCCATGCCTGGGATAGCCAGGGCGTTCTGTTTCACAACATAAGTTTAGTATCACTTAACTAATTGCCAGCACTTAAAATTATTTCAAAATTGTGACTTGTTTAAATGGTGTCAGCCATCAAGGGGAAAAGCTAAGTTTAGCTTAGCTAAACTTAAGTTTAGCTCCTAATTTCATTAAAAGTAAGGAGCATTTCTTCTAATTTGGGGTGGTATTCCTAAACATATCAAACTCAGATACTATGATAATGTTTGCTTATTCAGTAAATATTTCCTGAGCACCTACTATGGCCAAGAACGTTCTAGATGCTACAAAAATAGCTGGGCCAAGACAGAAAGTTTCTGCTCTGTGAAGGTTACCTTCTAGGGGGACAAGGAGAGTAGACAATAAGCAAGTAAGCATGAATTTGACAGAGGAGCCTGGCTTGCTGCAGTTCACAGTGTTGAAAAGAGTCAGACACAACTTAGTGACTCAGCAACAACAACAAACATACAAGATAATTCCAGGTGGAGGGAAGTGCTTTGGAGAAAATAAAGCTGAGTGGTGTATAAAGGAAGGAAGAGGGTATTGCTCTATACTAGCTGGGCAGGGCAGGTATCTATGCTGAGGACACATTTGAGCTGAGACTTGAATGACAAGATAGAGCAAAGATTCAAAGGAAGACAATTTAGGTATTTCAAGCAAGAGAATGGCTAGTGCAAAGGTCCCGAGGCAGAAGTCAGTTTAGTAAGCTAAGGGATGGCAGAGAGGCTGTGTGGCTCCAGAGTGATGAGTAGGGCGAGAAGAGATATGGTGTAAGGCAAGATATAGATGGAGGTGGGATCTTGTAGGACCTAGTAAAACTTAATTGGGACTTTGGATTTGATTTCATGTGTTATAGGAAACCACTGGAATTTATGATCAAGACCACACAGTTTCCCACTGCATAAGATGCTTCTCACAATAATTTCTATATGTTCATTTATTTGGACAGAGAATAGTAATACATTCTTCTTCCTTTGATAAAAGATGTTGAGTTTTGACTTTTGCAAATTAAGCTTAAAACCCACAAACAAGCCCTGAAGCTGAAAAACACTACACTTAAGTGTACTGAGAAAACACAAGGCCACACACACTCCAAAAAGACAATGTTTTCCATTACTGGGCAAAGTATTCTAGCTCCTCATTGTTTTAATCTCTCAATTATAGATGAAGAAAGTCAGCGTAATGGCGTGAGCAAACAGTCCCTTATTGGATTTTTCTCTCAGAATCAAGATTAAATCTTCCCTCAGATTTTAAATGGACTTTCATGTCTAGGAAAAAACAAACAAACAAACAAACTACAAGAGTGTGCTCTTGGCTCTGTGCTGACATGTATAAAAGCAGTTCAGGCAGAGTTTTCAGAAGTTAGTGGAAACAGACCTATCACAGCTTGAGCCCTTTAGGAAGCAGAATGAGATGGAGACCAGGAAGTAGGAAGTTTATTAGGGAAGACTTGAGATCCATGTATGTATGAGGGAGATGCTGGGAGCAGGACTGGGGCTGAAGGGGTGGTTGGGTGGGGATTCTGTATCTATAGTTCAATGACTTCAGGAGGGAGCCTTGAAATTGGGATAACCCTTAATAATTGTTCTGCACAGGACTTGCTGCCCCAGACTTACCATTTTATATAGGCTGCCTATAGGTTGGTTGTTGGTGCTGTTCAGGAGCTAAGTCGTGTCTGACTCTTTGTGACCCCATAGACTGCAGCAAGCCAGGTTCCCCTGTCCTTGACTATCTCCCAGAGTTTGCTCAGATCCATGTCCATTGAGTCAGTGATGCTATCTAACCATCTCATCCTCTGCTGCCTGCTTCTCCTTTTGCCTTCAATCTTTCCCATCATCAGGATCTTTTCCAATGAGTTGGCTCTTTGTATCAGGTGGCCAAGGTACTGGAGCTTTGACTGCAGCATCAGTCCTTCCAGTGAATATTCATCAGGAGGTTACCTCCATCGGAGGAGGTGGGAATTCCTCCTAGGCAAGGCAGCTTTCTTTAACTGAGTCAGATCAGAGAAGGGCTGATAACTGAGAACTGACTCCAGGCAGTACTACCAGTAGCTGCAAAATAATCATCCCCTTCCAGGTTCTGGGAGGGACATCCGAGTATAAATGAAACAAAGCAATCTTTTCCTCTACCTGGCACATGCTTGGCCCATTCCACAGAGGTTTACTATTAATATTTAATATTAATAATATTAATATTTAATTGTCTATGTTTTTAGTCTTTAGTCTTCTTGAGTTGATTTCACATGCCCACATCAAATACTCACAACTTTACTTCTTGGTCAATCAATTCTGAGCTGCGTCTATCCTGATAAGAAAGATAGGGTCTGAACTCATTCTCCCTATGTCCTCCCAATTTTGCTACTTAAATGATTTCAAGTTTTCCAGTTGGAGAACTTTATAATATAATAAAGTCCCATGCATAATAATTCTTAAGGGTCATCTCAGTTTCAAGGTTCCCCCATGGGATCATTGAATCATTGAGACAGCATCACAACTCCTGTTGGAGAGCTAAATAATATAATTCTATTTCTTAATCTAATAACATTATATTATACCTCATTTCTTCCCCTTTAAGATGAAGGAAGTTAGCATTTCTACAGAGGCCTTCCATTTTCTTTCTCTCAGCCATGCTGTTATTTTTACATTGCTTAGGTTTACTGATATTTTACATTCTATTACTATAATCAATAATGTTTTTTCTATAGGTTGAAGTGTTATAAACTGAGGTGATTATACAGTTAAGGAAACTAACTATATAGGAAAATACATATACGGTTAGGAAAATAACCCAACATTTTAGGAAAATAACACAACATCAGTCACATGGATCCTCCCTTCTCACCCTATAAGATGGAAATTCCCTAAAGATGTCTACATCTTAAGCCCCTAATCTGTGAATATATCACTTTACCTGCAAGAAGAGACCATCTTGAGATGGGGAGATTATCCTGAATTATGGATTACCTGCAGGGACCTAATGTAATCAGAAAGGTCCCTTAAAGAGGGAGAAAGAAGTATCAGAGTCAGAGAAGATGTCATGGTTGAAACACAGAAGAAGAAAAATTCTTTCTGCTTTTATCCTCCTAAATTCTCTGGCTGGGGCTCTACAAACCGACTGAAGAAAGACAAATTAACAGGGAAAAACTAACAGAAGTTTATTAGCATGTGTGTGATGGTGCACACACATAGAATACCCAGAGATGAGTAACTCAAAGAGGTGGTTAGAATTTAGGGTCTGAGTATGGAACACAGCAGGAAAAGGGAGGGGGAGAAAGGGTATTTATGAAAAAGCAAGTGACTTTTTGGAAAGTTAAATGGGTCCTTAGGAAAACAGATGAGACTGTGATAGTTTGTGAAGATGGCTCTCTGGGTGTGCTGCCAACTTCTCTCCAAGAAGTGAAGATTGCTCCCTGTGAGGGATTTATGACAATTGAGTCCCTGCTTTTAGGCAGATAAGGGATTTCATGAACTCACATGCTTTAGCACAGAATAATTTTTATGCCAAAGTAGTCTACTTAGGTTGGCATATCCTGATTCTGTTTGGAAAAGGGATTAGGAAGTCAGAGAGAGACTGAAGTCAGAGAGAGACATTGTTGGCTTTGAAGTTGTTGGAAGGGGTCATGGGCCAAGGAATGGAGGTGACCTCTAGAAGCTAGAAAGGCCAGGAAAGGGATGATCCCCCAGAACCTCCAGAAAGAAACAACCCTGCTGACATCTTGCCTTCAGCCCTTGGAGAAAGATTTTGAACTCTACTGTTTACAACCATAAGAGAGCATGTTTTGTTACTTAAGCCATTAAGTCTGCAATAATTTGTTAGGACAACATAGGAAACTAGTACAACCTCCTTCTGCTGCATCACTTTTAAGTTTGCATTTATTTTTTTTGGTGGGGGGTAGTCTCCAAAATCACTGCAGACAGTGACTGCAGTCATGAAATTAAAAGATGCTTGCTCCTTGGAAGAAAAGCTATGACCAACTTAGACAGCATATTAAAAAGCAGAGGCATTACTTTGCCAACAAAGGTCTGTATAGTCAAAGCTATGGTTTTTACAGTAGTTGTGTATGGATGTGAGAGTTGGACTATAAAGAAAGCTGAACACTGAAGAATTGATGCTTTTGAACAGTGGTGTTGGAGAAGACTCTTGAGAGTCCCTTAAACAGCAAGGAAATCAAACCAGTCAATCCTAAAGGAAATCAATCCTCAGTATTCATTGGAAGGACTGATGTTGAAACTGAAACTCCAATACTTTGGCCACCTGATGCAAAGAACTGACTCATTGGAAAAGACCCTGATGCTGGGAAAGATTGAAGGCGGGAGGAGAAGGGGATGACAGAGGATAAGATGGTTGGATGTCATCACCAACCAATGGACATGAGTTTGAGCAAGCTCCAGGAGTTGGTAATGGACAGAGAAGCCTGGCGTGCTGCAGTCCATGGCGTCTCAAAGAGTTGGACATGACTGAACGACTAAACTGACTGATACCAAGAAATTTTTTGTTTTTCTTTTTCCCCTTGGAGAACTTTTCTTTTTTTTTTTCTGGTTGACAAAATCATGCCTTTATGTCTTAATTAAGATTGTCCAGTAACTTAACCATATGAGGGGCTTCCCACGTGGCTCAGTAGTAAAGAATCTGCCTGCCAGTGCAGGAGATGTGGGTTTGATGCCTGGGTTGGGAAGATCCCCTGAAGCAGGAAATGGGAACCCACTCCAGTATTCTTGCCTGGAGAATTTCATGGATAAGAGGAGCCTGGTGGGCTACAGTCCATGGGGTCACAAAAGAGTTGGACATGACTGAGTGACCGAGCACAGAAAACCTTAATCATACTATTAAGAATGAGACCACTTTCTTCTCAAAGCCTTTTAAATAGCCTTCTGACTGCTAATTCAAACTTTCAAACTCGGATATATTGTTTTTTAGATCTGCTTCACAGAACTCATCCTGGGATTCTCCTCATTTCAGTCTTCAGTTAGATGCCCCGTTGATTGAATCCCATGTTTTCTTTTATTCCTTTCCTGTTTCCAGAATTATACTATCAAATGAATTTTGGGAAATGATATGTGGGGGAAAACTCTACATCCTTGCGTGTTTGATACCCACCCCCTCCTCACAATACACTTACCATTTTTATAGTTTAGTTGAGTATAAAATTATAGGCTCAAATAATTGTTTTAGTTTTCAGATTATTTGACCCTTTCTTTCAATATCCCATATTGTTTTAACAAAATAGATGTAGTTTTGAATCTTAAATGTTGTAGGCAACGTTTATACTCTCTACAAGCGTTTATAAATATATATTGAAATGTGAATTTCATTTTTCAATCCTACTTAGTATTTGATGTTTCTGTTAATTATGGACTTTTATGTATAGAACATTTAAAAGTATTTAAAAATTATTTTAATAGTTTTCTTGAGATATAATTCACATACTATATAATTCAACATTTTTGTATACTCACAAAGCTGTACAATCATCATCACAATTTTAGAAGAATTTCATCATCTCAAAAAAAAAAAATCCCAATAAACTGCTACCCATTATAGTTACTCCCCATCGTCTCATCATCCCAAGCCCAGCACTAGTTTACTTTCTGTCTCTATAGATTTACTTATTCTGGACACTTCATTTAAACAGAATCATAAAATATGGGACCTTTCGTGCCTGGCTTTTGCACTAGGTGTAATGTTTCCAAGATTTATCCATATTGTAGCAGGTACTAGTTCTTTGTTCCTTTTATCACCTAATAATATTCCATGGTATGACTATATCCTTTGGTTAATTTAACACCTCCAATTTTCATGTGTTGGGATGTCTACGTTGCTAGCTTAAATTCATGAATTTTCTACTTAGTTTGTGTCTTTTTCTTTTGAGGAGTCATCTTTGGCCTTATGTTTCAAACACTTCTATCGATATTTTTGCAATTGTATTATTCAGAACACACTTTCTGCAACAGAAAGTCAAATTCAAATGGCTTAAGCATTAAAGTCTTTTTGTAAAAAAATTGTAGAACTGTAAATTCAGAGGTGGGACAGGATTCGCGGCTGGTTGATTGACCTGTTTAAACATGTCACAATGATTTAAATCCTTTCCATCTTTGTTCTGTTATCCACAGAACTTTATCATGGCTATAGGATGATTTCCAGGAGGAACTTGGTATGTATTTTGTTGTTGTTCAGTCGCTCAGCTGTTTCCGATTCTTTGTGACCCCGTGGACTGCAGCACACCAGGCTTCCCTGTCCTTCACCATCTCCTGGAGCTTTGCTCAAGCTCATGCCCATTGAGTCTGTGATTCCATCCAACCATGGTGTGTGTACTTCCTTGTTGATATCTTTCCAGAGGAGGAGACCTCTGAGAGACCCAGCCAAACTCTCTTTACAACTCTTGGGCTGAATTTTGTCATGTGGCCATCTTGGCCTTTCCACTGGCAAAGGAGAAAAGATATTTCTAAGTAGCTTCCGATGTTTCTCAGCTTTGGTCCTATTGCCATTTTGGTCAAGTGATGCTTCATTATAAGCAACTGCATATACATTTCAGTACATTGAGCATCCTTGATATCTATCCACTAAATCAATAACACTTCCTATGTTAGGGTTTTTTTTTTTTTTTTTTTTAATCACCGCTATTCCCAATTAACCACAAACAGTTGCTGAAAAAAACAGATTTATTCTTTTACAGTTCTGGAAGTTAGAAATCTAAAATCAAGGTGATGGCAGGGCTATCCTCCTTTCAAAGGCTTTAGGGGAAAATGCATTTCCTTGCCTTTCATTTTTTAGAAATCACCTGAATTCTTTGGCTTTGGACCACTTCTTCACATCACTCCAATCTCTTGTTTCCATTGTTACATCTCTTACTATCATCCTGACCCTCCTGCCTCCCTCTCATAAGACTCATGATTACAAAGGACTCATCCATATAATTCAGAACAAATTTCCCATCTCAAGATCCCTAACTTAATCACATCTGCAAAATCCCTTTACCATGTAAGATAATATACACACAGGCTCCAAGGATTAAGACACGGACATCTTTAGGGACCATTCTTTAGGCTACTCTACCTCCACCCTCTTTGCCTCCCACACTCTTTTTGTTATAACCAAAATGTGCATAACATGGAATCCCTGGGATGAGTGGACAGCGCCACCAAAGGGGAGTTCTTTGGGGAATGTCTAAGAATGGAATGAATGCTCAGGAAGTAAGCACAAACATCCACAATAGTATCATATGTTTATTTTCAAAGCACTTTTTCTTATTCTGTGATTGCTTCATTTTCAGAGTGGCCTATTCTTTTCCAAGAATCTTAAATATCTTTGAGCATTCTTATTTGATTTGGGGTAGAAAATTCTCTGCTGTTTCCTGAACTTTCTGTTTTCTCCAGAGTCATTTTTGTGTGTTTGTTTTGGGCTGCAAGTTAGCCTCGGTGGATCATCCACTTCTCCTGATTTTGCATGCTTGCTAAGTCGTGTCTGACTCTTTGTGGCCCTGTGGACTGTAGCCCACCAGGCTCCTCTGTCCATGGGATTCTCCAGGCAAGAATACTGGAGTGGGTGCCATGCTATCCTCCAGGGGATCTTCCCGACCCAAGGATCAATCAGGTCTCCTGCATTGGCAAGTAGGTTCTTTACCATCTGGTGCCACCTGGGAAGCCCCTCTCCTGATCTTTGGCTGTCCATTAATGTGTCAATTACGGACTTGGATGACTTATACAGTTGGTGGCATGGGTTTTCATTTCTGTTGCATGGCTCTGCTTCTCCAACACATCCTTCCTTGAATGGTACAGCAGAGTGACTTGAGCCTTGACCGATGGGGTGGGAAATTAGGAAGGGCAGGTTGACCAACAGGGTATCCCTTCTTCCATGTAGAAGGAGGCACTGACTGCCATATCAGGAGCCTTATCCACACCTTCGGTGAAACCATCACTTACTCAGCTATGATACTAGTAGGGAATGGAAGAAGGGAGCTTGATAGCACTTTAATTCATCACCTTGATTTCTGTGCCCCTTCCCACTTCTGCTCTGTTTACCCACAGCATGTAGTTGAATGGCACTCCAGGGCTCTGCCAAGAGTACTGCCTTCCACCTTTGAAGATACTTTCCCCAAACACTCTGGATTCCAGCTTCCACTTCTATGGTGTGTTCAGTAGGATCCCATATACTTTCTATATTCCAGACTGAAGGATTCCTTTCTATTTCCCAGCACAGGCTTCCCAGGTGATGCTAATCACAAAGGACCTGCCTTCTAATGCAGGAGATGTAAGAGACATAGGTTCGATCCCTGGATCAGGAAGAGCCCCTGCAGGAGGGCATGGCAACCCCTCCAGTATTCTTGCCTGAAGAATTCTGTGGAAATAGAAACTTGGCAGGCTACAGTCCATAGGGTTGCAAAGAGTCAGACACAATTGAAGCAACTTAGCATGCATTCATGCATTCCCAGCACTCATTGAATTTATGTGTATTTCTTTACTAATATTAGTAAATAAATAGTAAATACATTTAGTTAGTTACTAGAGTTTTGAATTAGAAATCTTTTGGCAGCTTAAAAATGACATCATATCCTTGGCTCTCAAAATTTCAGAAGTCCAGTCTTAGCTCAAATATCCTGTTACAATGTTATCCAGAGGTATTTGAGTGGTTAAAACTATGGTGGGGTAAGAATGAAATAGGCTCATGGGCGTAAATTAGGCATGGGAGAGGCTTTGCAGCCCCTTTGTCTAGCTCAGGGTGCCTTCCTGGTAGAGGCAGACTCATTTCCTTCTCTCAAGGGTCACCACTCCACTACTAGCAGCTAGATTGTTGGCACAGGGCAGAAAGAACAGGCAAGCGGCAGAGAGCCAACCTGCAGGGAGAGACTCCAAGGGCACACACTACAATTTTCCTACAACCTTCACAACCAGCCCAGAGCTTGGCTGCCCTTTCAAATTCTGGAACCTCTTGGAGCTGGATCTATCCAATTGTACCCAGGGAAGGTCGCTTACATTCCATTTTAGAGAGCAAGAGTCTTGCTGTCTCCCTGAAGCCTTCAGAGGAGATGTGGCTGAGTGAGCATTTCCTGACCTCATGTGCCCCTTGCCTATTGCCTTGTCTGTGCAACAGTAGAAAGAAAGCAGAATCTGGCATGTCAGGTCTGAGAACCATGCTTCTTGGATATTCATCTAGCCCTTCTCTGAACACCAGAAGATGAAGATACTGCAGGTCCAAGAATACAGGAAACAGGAGGACTGAGCCTATGGACTCTGGAGCTTTAGCCAGGTGGGCTGACAGGTGAAGGTAGGATGGTGGGTGGGCTAATGATGGGGACTAGGCGATCTGCCATTGGCTCTTTAAAAGTGAAAGTGAAGTCTCTCAGTCATGTCCGACTCTTTGCGACCCCATGGACTGTAGTCCACCAGGTTCCTCTGTCCATGGGATTTCCCAGACAAGAATACTGGAGTGGCTTGCCGTTTCTTTCTCCAGGGGATTTTCCTGACCCAGGGATTGACCCAGGTATCTGGCATTGCAGGCAGACGCTTTATCATCTGAGCCACCAGGGAATACTTCATAATTTTTTCCTTCTGGCGACTATCCTTTTTCAATGGATTGTATTTTCCAATCTGTTCAAATTGCACAAGCAAGTAATCAACATAGAATTCCTATGCCCTCTTCACCACTTATCCAAGCCCCTCACATTTTGATGAAGATAATAACTTCATCCTTCAGAAAGAATATGCTTTATTTAGCTTTCAGTACTCTTCAGTTCAGTTCAGTTCAGTTCAGTCACTCAGTTGTGTCTGACTCTTTGAGACCCCATGAATTGCAGCACGCCAGGCCTCCCTGTCCATCACCAACTCCTGGAGTCTACCCAAACTCATGTCCATCGAGTTGGTGATGCCATCCAGCCATCTCAACCTCTGTTGTCCCCTTCTCCTCCTGCCCCCAATCCTTCCTAGCATTAGGGTCTTTTCCAATCAGTCAACTCATCGCATGAGGTGGCCAAAGTATTGGAGTTTCAGCTTCAATATCAGTCCTCGCAATGAACACCCAGGACTGATCTCCTTTAGAATAGACTGGCTGGATCTTCTTGCAGTCCAAGGGACTCGCAATAGTCTTCTCCAACACCACAGTTCAAAAGCATCAATTCTTTGGTGCTCAGCTTTCTTTATAGTCCAACTCTTACATCCATACATGACTACTGAAAAAACCATAGCTTGGACTAGATGGACCTTTGTTGCCAAAGTAATGTCTCTGCTTTTCAATATGCTATCTAGGTTGGTCATAACATTCCTTCCAAGGAGTAAGCATCTTTTAATTTCATGGCTGCAGTCACCATCTGCAGTGATGTTGGAGCCCAGAAAAATAAAGTCTGACACTGTTTCCACTGTTTCCCCATCTATTTCCCATGAAGTGATGGGACCAGATGCTATGGTCTTAGTTTTCTGAATGTTGAGCTTTAAGCCAACCTTTTCACTCTCCTCCTTCACTTTCATCAAGAGGCTTTTTAGTTCCTCTTCACTTTCTGCCGTAAGAGTGATGTCATCTGCATATCTGAAGTTATTGATATTTCCCCAGCAATCTTGATTCCAGCTTGTGCTTCATCCAGCCCAGCATTTCTCATGATGTACTCTGCATATAAATTAAATAAGCACGATGTCAATATACAGCCTTGATATACTCCTTTTCCTATTTGGAACCAGCCTGTTGTTCCATGTCCAGTTCTAACTGTTGCTTCCTGACTTGCATTTAGGTTTCTCAAGAGGCAGGTCAGGTGGTCTGGTATTCCCATCTCTTTCAGAATTTTCCAGTTTATGGTGATCCACACAGTCAAAGGCTTTAGTATAGTCAATAAAGCAGAAATAGATGTTTTTCTGGAACTCTCTTGCTTTTTCCATGATCCAGCGGATGTTGGCAATTTGATCTCTGGTTCCTCTGCCTTTTCTAAAACCAGCTTGAACATTAGGAAGTTCACGGTTCATGTATTGCTGAAGTCTGGCTTGGAGAATTTTGAGCATTACTTTACTAGTGTGTGAGATGAGTGCAATTGTGTGGTAGTTCGAGCATTCTTTGGCATTGCCTTTCTTTGGGATGGGAATGAAAACTGATCTTTTCCAGTCCTGTGGCCACTGCTGAGTTTTCCAAATTTGCTGGCATATTGAGTGCAGCACTTTCACAGCACCATCTTTCAGGATTTGAAAAAGCTCAACTAGAATTCCATCACGTCCACTAACTTTGTTTCTAAGGCCCACTTGACTTCACATTCCAGGATGTCTGGCTCTAGATGAGTGATCACACCATCATGATTATCTGGGTCGTGAAGATCTTTTTTGTACAGTTCTTCCATGTATTCTTGCCACCTCTTCTTTATATCTTTTGCTTCTGTTAGGTCCATACCATTTCTGTCCTTTATCGAGCCCATCTTTGCATGAAATGTTCCCTTGGTATCTCTAATTTTCTTGAAGAGATTTCTTGTCTTTCCCATTCTGTTGTTTTCCTCTATTTCTTTGCTTTGATCGCTGAGGAAGGCTTTCTTATGTCTCCTTGTTATTCTTTAGAACTCTTCTTTCAGATGGGAATATCTTTTCTTTTCTCTGTTGCTATTCTCTTCTCTTCTTTTCACAGCTATTTGTAAGGCCTCTTCAGACAACCATTTTGCTTTTTTGCATTTATTTTCCATGGGGATGTTCCTAATCTCCGTCTCCTGTACAATGTCATGAACCTCTGCCCATAGTTCATCAGGCACTCTGTCTATCAGATCTAGTCCCTTAAATCTATTTCTCACTTCCACTGTATAATCATAAGGGATTTGATTTAAGTCATACCTGAATGGTCTAGTGGTTTTCCCTACTTTCTTCAATTTAAGTCTGAATTTGGTAATAAGGAGTTCATGATCTGAGCCACAGTCAGCTCCTGGTCTTGTTTTTGCTGAATGTATAGAGCTTCTGCATCTTTGGCTGCAAAGAATATAATCAATCTGATTTTGGTGTTGACCATCTGTGATGTCCATGTGTAGAGTCTTCTCTTGCATTGTTGGAAGAGCGTGTTTGCTATGACCAGTGACTTCTCCTAGCAAAACTCTATTAGCCTTTGTTCTGCTTCATTCTGTACCCCAAGGCCAAATTTGCCTGTTACTCTGGGTGTTTCCTGACTTTTGCATTCCTGTCCTCTATGAAAATAACATCTTTTTCGGGTGTTAGTTCTAAAAGGTCTTGTAGGTCTTCATAGACTCATTCAACTTCAGCTTCTTCAGTATTATTGGTTGGGGCACAGGCTTGGATTACCATGATATAGAATGGTTTGCCTTGGACACGAACAGAGATCATTGTGTCATTTTTGAGATTGCATCCAAGTACTGCATTTTGGACTCTTGTGACCATGATGGCTACTCTACTTCTTCTAAGGGATTCCTCCCTTATTGGTACCTCAGTACTCTTAGTGATAGTGATATTAGAGTACTCTGAATATTCAGAAATAGCTATTATTATTCATCAGGGTTTTAATCAAGTTGTCCACTTTCAAGAGGAGGGTTTCTTTTTGCATCATATCCAAATTACTCCTGTGGCCTTCATGGTTTCAGATATCAGTCATTGACCTATTTGTGGAAACCACTGTGGGAAGTTCCAACCTACTTAAGTGAAACTGTGGATGCTGGGGCTCTTATCTGACTTTTTCAAGTCATCTTCCTGGGAGAGATATGGTTTTTTTAAACATTGCATAAATAATAACAGAGGAGATGACCCAAGTATCTTGGGAGCTGGAGTGGTCACTGGTTGAAAGACACATGTAATATAAGGAGGCCATGTGACCTCATGAAGACCATGTGATGACAGCTCTTTGTGGGACACAAATAATGGTCTTGTTGAGCTAATGTTTCTTCAGTACAATCTTGTTGATGATACTAAAAACAGTGGGCAGTACTCCATTTCAATGTCTAAACTCTTTTTCAAGTCATCTTCCTGGGAGAGATATGGTTTTTTTAAACATTGCATAAATAATAACAGAGGAGATGACCCAAGTATCTCGGGAGCTGGAGTGGTCACTGGTTGAAAGACACATGTAATATAAGGAGGCCATGTGACCTCATGAAGACCATGTGATGACAGCTCTTTGTGGGACACAAATAATGGTCTTTTGAGCTAATGTTTCTTCAGTACAATCTTGTTGATGATACTAAAGACAGTGGACAGTACTCCATTTCAATGTCTAAACTCTCTGGGCCGGTATTCTAATCATAAGATGATGTGTTAATAATAGAGTGCCCCCCAAAGCCACATATTCCTTCTTTCCCTATATTTATATCCCTTTAAATATGATTTTCCTGCTCCTACAATGAATTCGTGGTTTATTTTTCTACTCCCTTGTGTCTGTACCAGTGACTTGCTCTACTCAATGGAAAGTGAAAGTTCTTATTATAGACCCTGGAGACACTATAGCTTGTACTCTTACTCTCTTGCCCTACTGAAGCTTAGATAAAGAATCCTCAGCTAACCTGCTGGAGGCTGAAAACACAAAGCACATAGATGGGGCTTTCTGGTTGAGACTCCCTCGACAAACTAGCTTCCACCTTATTTATATCCCTTTAAATATGATTTTCCTGCTCCTACAATGAATTCGTGGTTTATTTTTCTACTCCCTTGTGTCTGTACCAGTGACTTGCTCTACTCAATGGAAAGTGAAAGTTCTTATTATAGACCCTGGAGACACTATAGCTTGTACTCTTACCTCTTGCCCTACTGAAGCTTAGATAAAGAATCCTCAGCTAACCTGCTGGAGGCTGAAAACACAAAGCACATAGATGGGGCTTTCTGGTTGAGACTCCCTCGACAAACTAGCTTCCACCCTGTCTACCCATGGTTGCAGGTATAGCAGTTACTCAGGTGGAATAAACAAAAGAATCACTCAGCTGAGCCCAACCCAAATTGCTGGCCCACAGAATCATAAGGAAATAAGATGATGGTTGTTTTAAATCTCTAGGTTTTGGAATGGTTTATCATAAATATAGGCAGTCAGTAAATTGATCTAAGTATTCTCTACCTTCCTAATTTGCTTTGGTCAACAGGCTAGGTTATGCTAGAATCATGGGTGATTCTAAAATTTCAGCAGTTTAGAATATTAAAACTAAGGTCTTGTGCATGAGCATTTGGGGTCAACTGGGGACTTTGTTTCCTTTCTCCATACTTTGGGATGTAGGCTAATACCAGAAGTGTTGCTAGGTGCCATGGCAGAGAAAGCATGTTTCTGAAGATATTTTTATTAGCTGTTAAATTTTCCAGATTCAAAGTGACACACATCATTTCTCCTCACAACTCACTGGTCCAGGGGGAACTGGTCTTATTGCTTCACCCCACACCAGGAGGCCATGAATTACATTGTATGATGTGAGGAGCCACATACATTTGGTGAGCAACATTCATGACTTGTTATAATGTCACTCAGTAAGAGGGGGAAATGGTGGAACATTCCATTATTGAAAAGAAACGGGAGATGTTAGAGGCATGCACTCTCAGTGGTAGGAGGTCAATATATTGAACACAACTTAATCTTTTCTCCATTTAAGAATCTCCAAGCAGCCCTGGGCTCAACCTTTCCCTTTCTCAACTTACGTCCTTAATGAGTGAACTCAGTACTAAATAACATTGTGCATAGTTAAATTGAATCTGGGTGGAACCAGGTGGCATTTCAAGATTGAAGGTAATCTATTCTTGGAGGAAAAGGGTGGAGTCCTTTTTCAGAGCTGGTTGAGA
>SJXQ01003949.1:0-182330 GCA_006408695.1 Aepyceros melampus | reverse complement strand
AAGAAACTATAAAACTCCTAGAGGAGAACATAGGCAAAACACTCTCTGACATAAATCACAGCAGGATCCTCTATGATCCACCTCCCTGAATACTGGAAATAAAAGCAAAAATAAACAAATGGGATCTAATTAAAATTAAAAGCTTCTGCACAACAAAGGAAACTATAAGCAAGGTGAAAAGACAGCCTTCTGAATGGGAGAAAATAATAACAAATGAAGCAACTGACAAACAACTAATCTCAAAAATATACAAGCAGCTTATGCAGCTCAGCTCCAGAAAAGTAAACGACTCAATCAAAAAATGGGCCAAATAACTAAATAGACATTTCTCCAAAGATCTATTGGATTTTCATGTGTATACATGTTTGTCCAAGGGTGAAATTTTCTTTCAGAAAATGGCTACACTTTTCAAATCTTCCTACTACTAAGAGCATAATTAAGGAATTACAGAGTACAAATGGGCTCTTAAAGAAATAGAATAGATCCTTGGCCAAGTAGAACTGTAACCTGTTTGAAAATACTAACATCTGTTCTCCTTATATGCAAAGATATTAAAACAACTTAAAACAGCAAGTCTAACTTTACTGTGCCTAAGAATCATCTGGAAAGCATGTTCAACACAGATTCTTAGTTCTATTCTTGAGCTTTTCAGTTGGAAGGTTAGCAGTTGCAAAGGTTAGCAGCATTTCCTTGTGGTTCAGTAGCTGAGATTCAGCTCACAATGCAAGGGGCCTGGGTTCAATCCCTGGTTGGGGAAGTAGATCCCGTATGCTGCAGCTAAGACCCAGTGTAGCCAAATAAATAAATAAAATATTTTTTTAAAAAAGGTTACCAGTTAAGCAAGAGAATTTTCTATAGGCTCCTAGGTAAAACTAACATGCTGTGGGTACTTGGACCACACTTTTAATAGTGTGTCTTTAGAATGTTTTTGTTCAAGAAAATGAAAGGAGGAGGTGAAGTGGAGTGGTGATGGATCAATAGTCGGGGTTAAGTAGTATTTGTTTCAGGCTTCCCTAGTGGCTCAGATGATAAACAAACTGTATGCAATGCAGGAGACCTGAGTTCCATCCCTGGGTTGGAAAGATCCCTTGGTGAAGGGAATATCTACCCACTCCAGTATTCTTGCCTGGATAATCTCATGGACAGAGGAGTCTGGTGGACTACAGTATTTGTTTAGGTGTGTAACTCAAGGTCACACCATGATACAAAGATTTAACAGAGGGGCCCAGTTTTAGTACAGTGTGTGTCTGAGGCTGGAGTACTCTCCAAATTGTCCTCCACAATGACTGTGCTGGGGAATACTTCATTGAGCTCTGGATGGTGAATTTAAATAGTGTTCACCCTTCATGGGTTCTTATGCAGCCTGGGTGTGAACCTTCCCTTGAGTATACAGTAATGATGGGCATATTGACTGCAGGACCACTTTTGGACTAGGGCATCTCAAGGCAGCCAGAAACAACAGCAGTGATGACTCTAGTTCTTTTGATGGCTTGCATTATTTTTTGAAGCAAATTAGTTGCATGGAGTGAGCCCCAAATGGAGGAGGAAATGGCAACCCACTCCAGTGTTCTTGCCTGGAGAATCCCAGGGATGGGGGAGCCTGGTGGGCTGTCATCTCTGAGGTCGCACAGAGTTGGACACGATTGAAGCGACTTAGCAGCAGGAAGAAGAAAAATCTTGGAAGAATGACTTCCTGCTAATAAGACTGTGGTGGGGGGCAAGAAGTTGGATTATTAGTTGGAATTCAATGTGGCTTTGTTTGCACCCCGAGTTTGCAGAGCATAGCATTCAAATTTGGAAGGGATCAACGTGTCAGTCAGACGGGAAATTAGCTGCCATGCAAGAAAAGAAAAGAATAGAGAAGCAAACATGAGCATAGCATCTTCAGTGGTATCTGTAGAAGAAAGTGTGATCTGCAAGTAACAGATCCCTTCTGGAAATGCTTTTCCCAATGTAAGATAAACTCATCAGGTACTTTCATATTAATAATCCCTGCCATTTTGATAACCTAGTTCTACCCTCTGACTCAGACTGTGGACTCATCAGCAGTTTTGCCAGTATCCTCAAAGGGCTTGCTGAGATTTTTTTTAATTGGAATTACGTTAAACCTATATATCAGTTTGGGCTTCTCTGGTGTCTCAGTGGATAAAGAATTTGCCTTCAATGTATTAGATGCAGGAGGCATAGGTTCGATCCCTGGGTTAGGAAGATCCCCTGGAGAAGGGCATGGCAACCCCTCCAGTATTCTTGCCTGGAGAATCCCATGGACAGAGGAGCCTGAGAGGCTATAGTCCAGAGGGTTGCAAAGAGTCAGCCCAAATGAAGAGACTGAGCAGTCGTGAACACATAGAGCAATTTGATGGTAATCTATGTCTTTTTTTTTCTTTCTTACTGAAGTATAGTTGAGGTACAGTGTCACATAAACTACAAGTGTACAACATAGCAATTCACAATCTCCAAATTTATACTCCATTTGTAGTTACCACAAAATGTAACTATGTTTTGTGGTAACTATAAATTATAAACTATAAAAAATATTCCTTGTGTTGTACAATATATCCTTGTAGCTTATTTTGTAATCTACAGAATGGTTTGTACCTCTTCTTAATTCCCTGTCCCTATGTTGCCCTTCTCTTCTTCTCTTTCCCCAGTGGTAACCACTAGTTTGTTCTCTACATTTGAAAAGTTTCTGTTTTGTTTTATTCACAAGTTTATTATATTTTTTAGAGTGTACATATCAGAAATATCACATAGTATTTGCCTTTCTCTGTCTGACTTATTTAATGAAATACCCTCCAAGTCCATTGATTTTTATCACTGAGTAGAATTCCATTATGTGTGTGTGTGTATGTGTGTGTGTATATATATACACATATATATCACATCTTCTTTATTCATCTGTTGTTGGACACCTAGCTTGATTCCATATCTTGTCAATTGTAAATAATGCTGCTATGAACATTGGAGTGTATTATCTTTTTGATTTAGTGTTTTTACTTTTTTTCAAATATACACCCAGGAGTGGAATTTCTGGGTTACATGGTAGGTCTATATTTAGCTTTTTGAGAAATCTGAATACTGTTTTCCACAGTGGTTGCACCAATTTACATTTCCACCAAGTGTGTATGAGGGTTCCCTTTTCTCCACATCCTTGCCAACATTTGTTGTTTCTGTTCTCTTCAATGATAGTCACTCTGACAGGCATGAGGTGATAACTCATTGTGGTTTTGATCTGCGTTTCCCTGATGATTACAGATGTTGAGCATTTTTTCATGTGCCTGTTGGCCATCTGCAGTCCTCTTTGGGAAAATGTCTATTCAGGTCTTATGCTCCCTTTCAACTAGGTTGTTTGGTTTTTCTGATCTTGAGTTGTATCCTGATATTAGCCCCCTATCTGTCATATCATTTGCAAATATTTTCTCCCATTAAGTAAATTGCTTTTTTGCATTCTTGATGGTTTCCTTTGCTATACAAAAGCTTTTAGGTTTAATTAGGGTAAAAGTTGACTTAAAGCTCAACATTCAGAAAACTAAGATCATTGCATCTGATCCCATCACTTCATGGGAAATAGATGGGGAAACAGTGGAAACAGTGACAGACTTTATTTTTCTGGGCTCCAAAGTCACTGCAAAGGGTGACTACAGCCATGAAATTAAAAAACACTTGCTCCTTGGAAGAAAAGTTATGACCAACCTAGACAGCATATTAAAGAGCAGAGACATTACTTTTGGTCTGTCTAGTCAAAGCTATGGCTTTTTTCAGTCATCATGTATGAATGTGAGTCACTGCAAATGGTGACTACAGCCATGAAATTAAAAAACACTTGCTCCTTGGAAGAAAAGTTATGACCAACCTAGACAGCATATTAAAGAGCAGAGACATTACTTTTGGTCTGTCTAGTCAAAGCTATGGCTTTTTTCAGTCATCATGTATGAATGTGAGAGTTGGACTATAAAGAAAGCTGAGTGCCAAAGAATTGATGCTTTTGAACTGTGGTGTTGGAGAAGACTCGAGAGTCTTGTGGACTGCAAGTAGATCCAAACAGTCAATCCTAAAGGAATCAGTCCTGAATATTCATTGGAAGGACTGATGCTGAAGTTGATACTGAATACTTTGGCCACCTGATGTGAAGAACTGACTCATTGGAAAAGACCCTGATGCTGGGAAAGATTGAAGGTGGGAGGAGAAGGGGACAATAGAGAATGAAATATTTGGATGGTATCACCGACATGAGTTTAGGTAAACGTCGGGAGCTGGTGATGGACAGGGAGACCTGGCATGCTGCAGTCCATGGGTTACAAAGAGTCAGACACAACTGAGCGACTGAACTGAACTGAATTGAACTATATAGTTTTGCTTTTATTTCCTTTGCTTTAGGAGAAAGATAAAAAAAATATTGCTATGATTTATATCAAAGTGTGTTCTGCCTATCTTTTTCTCTAGGAATGTTATGGGTTCTGGTCTTACATTTAGGTCTTTTGTATTTTGAGTTTGTTTTGTATATAGTGTTTCAGAATGTTCTAATTACATTCTTTTTATATGGAGCTTTCCAGTTTTCCCCACACCACTTACTGGAGACAGTCTTTTCTCCCCTGTTGTATATACTTGCTTCTTTTGTTAACCATTAGTACATCTTAACAACATTGAATAACCATTAACAAGTAGCATAGCAGTTTCGTTCATTTTCCCCAGTAATGTTTAGCAGCTTTACACAGTGGTGCTAGTGGCAAAGAACCTGCCTGCTAATGCAGGAGACGTGGGTTCAGTCCCAGAGTGCCAGGCATGAGGTGATAGATATTTCACGTGGTTTTGATTTGCATTTCCCTGATGATTAGAAATGTTGAGCATTTCTAATTTCCAAGGAAGATGCCTTGGATGAGGGCATGGCAACCCACTCCAGTATTCTTGCCTGGAAAATCCCATGGACAGAGGAGTCTGGCGGGCTATAGTCCTTGGGGTAACAGAGTCAGACATGACTGAAGCAATCTAGCACACACAACACATACATACACACACACACACACACACACACACACACGCCTTGCGCAATATAAAGATCTTCCCATTTTCTTCATTGGATTTATTCTATGTTTTGATGCATTTTGATTCTCTTATAACTAGCAGTCCTTTTACATTTCATTTGTATGTTTTTTGTTTATTTGTTTTACTGGTGTACAGAAATATGGGGCTTTCCCAGGGGGCTCAGTGGTAAAGAATTAGCCTGCCAGTGCAGGAGACTCAGGAGATGTGGATTCAATCCCTGAGTCAGAAAGATGCCCTGGAAGAGGAAATGTCAACCCACTCCAGTAATCAATCTTGCTTGGAAAATCTCAAGGACAGAGGAGACTGGTGGTCTGCAGTCTATGAGGTGGCAGAGTCAGACATGATTGAGCACAACACAGCAGCAGTATACAGAAATATGATTGATTTGGGTTTCTTAACATACATTTCATTTGTATGTTTTTTGTTTGTTTATTTGTTTTACTGGTGTACAGAAATATGGGGCTTTCCCAGGGGGCTCAGTGGTAAAGAATTAGCCTGCCAGTGCAGGAGACTCAGGAGATGTGGATTCAATCCCTGAGTCAGAAAGATGCCCTGGAAGAGGAAATGTCAACCCACTCCAGTAATCAATCTTGCTTGGAAAATCTCAAGGACAGAGGAGACTGGTGGTCTGCAGTCTATGAGGTGGCAGAGTCAGACATGATTGAGCACAACACAGCAGCAGTATACAGAAATATGATTGATTTGGGTTTCTTAACGGAGCCTGACTCCATGTTTTGATGTTTGCCTCCTGACTTCTTATAAGCCCCAATTCCCTCCTCCCCTTCTGTTCTATATCAGCACAGAACTGATAGAAAGCCCAGATAAGCACCTTCTTTTGGCACATGTGGCCAATCCCAGGCCTTTCCTTTGTTCCCTTGCCCCTAGAAAAGCCCACCCACTCTCTCTGCTACGCTCAAGCATGCTTTTACCCATTTGTGTCCTACCTGCTCTTCACTGCAGTTGCTTGTGGGAGTAATGAACTCTCAGATTCCCTTGGAATGTCATCTCCCTCAACATCCTATCTGTTCATTAGGAAGTGTTACATCCTGCCTCTCTGGGGTAAACACAAAGTAGGATATAGTCACGTTGTACTCAGCATTCTTCCTAAATAGTCATTATTTCTAATTGCTTGTAAATTATTTTGAACTTTTCATAAACACAGCTATATTATCTGTGAATAACAGTTTTACTAATTATTTTCCAACCTGTTGTTCTTAAAAGCATCTTCTTATATTGATTCTTCGAACTAGTTAAGACCCAATTTTTAATGAAATTGGTGGTTGCGGATTTCTGGTCTTGCCATTCTCAGTGTGTGGGGAAATGGTCAATATTTTACCATGTTAATTACAATTTCATTTTGTAGATACTTTTTACTAGATTAAGAAAATTCCTGGCTATTTCAGTTATGTTAAGAGTTTTTTTTTTTTTAATAAGTGTGTTTACATATTTTCCACATATTTTCCATATTTTTTGAAATAGATGGTTTACCTCCCTTGTTCACCTACTAGGTTTATTGTACTGATTGATTTTCAAATTTTTGAAAATAGTTTCACCTAGTTTTGATGTACTATGCTTTTATATAAAACTAGTTTCTATTAGCTAAGGTTTTAACATATTCATATTTATATTAATAAGAAATATTGACTCATATTTACCTTTTGTATAAGTCCTTTTCAGGTTTTGGTGTAGGGGTTTGCTGGCTCATAAATTGAGTTGAGGGTTGGTAAGTTGCCTATTTTGGAGAAGGCAATGGCACCC
This sequence comes from Aepyceros melampus, assembly GCA_006408695.1. Classification (NCBI taxonomy): domain Eukaryota; kingdom Metazoa; phylum Chordata; class Mammalia; order Artiodactyla; family Bovidae; genus Aepyceros; species Aepyceros melampus. The sequence continues at coordinate 175,529 of SJXQ01003949.1, read as the reverse complement.
CACTCCAGTACTCTTGCCTGGAAAATCTCATGGACAGAGAAGCCTGGTGGGCTGCAGTCCATGGGGTCGCGAAGAGTTGGACACGAATGAACGACTTCCCTTTCACTTTTCAATTTCATGCACTGGAGAAGGAAATGGCAACCCACTCCAGTGTTCTTGCCTGGAGAGTCCCAGGGACGGGGGAGCCTGGTGGGCTGCCGTCTATGAGGTCGCACAGCATTGGACATGGCTGAAGTGACTTAGCAGCAAGTTACCTATTTTTCTATTCTTTGGAAGAATTTATATAAGGTTGATATTGTTTATTTTACTAACAGGAATAATTCACCAGTGAAATAAATGATCAACATCTGGAATTTTTAAGAGAAAAATAATTTTATAATGGGTTTGATTGATTTAATATAGGACTAAAAGATGCCTCATTTCTTCTGGGTCATATTTTTGGTAGATTATATTTTTCAAGAACTTGCACATGGTATTGTCATTTGTTGACATGAAGTCATTTGTAATATCCTCTTATTATTCTTTTGATGTGTATGTAATCTGTAGGAATGCCCTTTTTTTATTCCTTTATTAATTATATGTATTCTCTTTCTTTTGCTAGATGTTATCAGTATTACTAATGTGTTCAAAGAACCTAAACCAAAGCTCTGTTTAATTTTCTATTTTGTTGATTTCACCACTTATTTTCATTACTTTTATCCTTATTTCTTTGAGCTTAATTTGAGTTAGAAGTATAGACCATTGGTTTTGAAATCTTTCTTCTTTTCTAATATTTACATTTAGAGCAATAATGTATGTTTATCCCTTGAAGCAATTTTTTTGTATCCCACAAATCTTGATTTGTTGTGTTTTTATTATCACTTAGTTCTTTACATTTTCTAAATTTTTGATTTCTTTTAAACCTGTGGGTTTTTAAAAGCATGTTGCCTAATTTCTAAACATTTGGAAATTTTTCTAGTTATCATTATTTCCACTTCATAAATTAATCCATGTCATTCAGGGGACATACATTTTATAATTTGAATCCTTTGGTATTTGTTGAAACTTACTTTATGGACCAAAATAAATCTAAAATAATTTATTTTTTGTATTTACTTCTTCAACTGTGGAATGTAATGTTCTCTGTTTTAAGTTGGTCATTTTCTTCAAATACCTTATAGCCTTGCTGATTTGTGTGTGTGTGTGTGTGTGGTTGTTTCATCAGTTATTGAGGTGGTGAGAGTCTGAGAATTTATTCTGTTTGCAATCCAATAAGGTAGCTTCCCCCAGTTTCATGCATAGGATTATTGGCTCTTTGGATTTCCTCTTCCATAAACTGCCTGTGCATATTCTTTTCACATTCTTTATTAGGTAGTCTTTTTTTTTTTAATGAGTTTATAAGGTATTGTTTTGTTTTATATTGAATACTGTTCTTTAACACATATATATATACTATAAATTAGCTTTTTTCCAAACCATGATTAATTTTAACTTTTCTTAATATGTCTTTTATTTTTTTAAATTATATTTCAATCTATTTAACTTACTTAAAATTTCCCTCATGGTTTGTGTTTTCTGTATCTTATTTAGGACCTTTTTCCTTTATTGTCATATAGGTATGGCTATTTGTTTTTCTAACATTTTAAAGTTGCTTTTAATTCTGTCTAAAATCTGCCTAGAATTTATTTTTGCATATTGTGTGATTTAAGATGTTTTTGAACATAATTAACCACTTTTAATAACTTTGAATAATCTCTTTTTCCATTTATAATGACTTCACCTCCATAAAAACTGTTTAATTTATGTGTAAATCTGGAACTCCATATTCTATTGCCTTGGCCTTTATGTCTATCCTTCTGCCCTTTATACACTGTTTTAATTATTAGGCATCTATAATAGTTTTTCATATCTGCAAAGTCTTTTCATCTTTGTTCTTAAAAATCTGTTTTTAGGTATTCTAGTCTCTGTCTTTCCACATGAATTTTTAGATCATCTTGTCAGATTTTACACTAAACAATCATAGTTTACTGGAATTACATTGGTTTTATAGACTAGTTTGGGAGAACATTTACATCCTTAAATTATAAAGTAGGACCATAGCTTACATCTCCATTTATTTGGTCTAATATGTGTCCCAAATATACATCACCCAGTGCAACTACCCATTTTCCTCATTATTTTGCAATCCAGGTCAAAATTCTTATTCAATCATTTTGTCTTCTGATTGACATGTCTACAAGAAAGACTGAGTGCAACTTGGATGATTTACATTAACTGAGGTTTTATGGTAATCATACTTTTATATATAAAACAGAATTTCTTCAACTGAGTAATATATTCTTGTCAAATTTAGACAGTATTGTTATCATACTATATAATAATATTTTCATAAAACATTTTGCAGCCAATCAGTTAGTTATAGTTAATTGGACTGTAAACATGGAAATGAGACAAGATCTGGAAAATGAAAGATGAAGTGGTAAGGCAAAGCTAAGTGCCAGCTGGGCATGCAAACAAAATGAACAATCTTAAGAAAAAATGACATCTTCTTGATTAATATTCCATTACCAGAAATAAACATGTCAAAATTAACCCTGGAATCTGTTTTGATGAAAACCCACTATAAACCAATATGACTAAGTTAGCAGACATTTAAACAATTTGCTCCTTGGCAAAAGGGATGCTGTTTCCTTTCTTTGATCCCCAAATATTTATGATTCAAATGTTCTCATAACAATGATATGTTTATTTTTTCTTAGACATTTTATAGCATTGTCCACATTGTCTAAGAAGATAATTTCTAGGCTACTATTTTCTTCCAACATTGAGACAGGACAATCTCTTCCTCTTAATCAAGATTCTTAATCATAAAATAATTTCAATTATTTCACCCCTTATATACTGTCTGGGAGTACATGGTACCAACTTTCTAATAGTCTACAAGAATTCCCTGAACCACCCTGAAAGCAGATTATTAAAAATGAGTTAGACAGCTGGTTATTTAACACTTTTGTATATAAACCATCAAAGGATTAGATGAAGTCCTTTCCTACTCATAGATTTTAGGGTTCTAACAGGTAGTAAACACCAATTTATTCTCAAAGGGAAAAGTTGGAGGTCATCATAGTATCATTTATCTGCTGGGTGACTGAGCTTTTAATTTATACAGTCACATTATTATTTTAAAAGAAAGTATTTGGTTAACCAAAAGTTCATTTGGGTTTTTCTGTAAGATATTATGGAAAAAGTCAAGCAAAATTTGTGGCCAAAACCCCAATACATTGAATAATATTTTCTATTCATCTGCTTTATATTTATTATCTTCTTACACTTTTCTATTATTTTGGCTTCTCTTTTTCATATCTGTTCCTCTTTTTATTACTTTTTGCCCCCATTTTAATGCTTTCTCATTATTGTTCTCCTTTTATTGTCTGTTTGGATGAATTTTCCTTTGGAAAAAAAGGTGAAAACCATTCTTTGATTTTCATTAATGTTTGCAATATGTGTCTTCCTAGGCAGTTTCTATAGATGGCATTCTGTGGATAACATGTGGGAAAACAACCCTGGGTAGAATTGGTGTGCTCTTTCTAGGTAATGGTTAAGTCCTTTCTCTGCTGGTTGCTGGCTGTATTGTTACAGGTTAGATTATTTAACCTCTTTATTCTGCAGATGATGTTAGTGATTATCATTTGGACATTGAGAAGGATAAATAAGTAAACATATGTAAAGCATATCTTTGCTATGCAGCCAGATTTTGATTAATTGTGTGTACAGAGATATTCCTAGCTTCTTAAGTTAGCTGATGGAATTGAAAATCTTTCACCCTTATAATATTGATACCTTGAGCTTTAAGCAAAAATTCCATCCCTGTTCTAAAAATCCTTGGAATTCATTTCTGTACACATTCTCCAGTTTCTTCTCTGATATGAATAAGTAAATCCTTAAAATTCCTTTTGAGTCTGAACCTTCCCTCCCAAGTTTGACTTCCAGATTGATCCCCTGAGGAATGCTGAGTTCTGAATCTCAGCCTAGATGTGGAGGTGACAGGTGGAAGGATGAGGTACTGGAGAAGTGGCATTTCCTTGGAAGTAATAATCTCCAGTGAGATTGGTCTGTGTCTTCTAGCTGGGAAGGACTTGTTTCATTAGACAGCACCAAGGAGACTCAGTGGACTTAGGAATTGAAGATACTCTGTCTTCCATAGCTGACAATATTTGTAATTCTATTTCTTGGGGTTTTTTCCCCCAGTGTCATAATTTTCACAATTTTCAGCTGATTAAATCTTCACTGTAAGTTAGGTATTGGAAAATTTCTTTCTGATTGATTTTTTAAAAACTCTTTATTTTGTACTGGTGTATAGCCAGTTAACAATGTTGTGATGGTTTCAGGCCGACAGTGCTTGGGCTTTAATCATACATATATGTGTGCTCAGTCATTCAGTGTCTGACTCTTTGTGACCCCATGGGCTGTAGCCTTCAAAGTTCCTCTGTCTGTGGAATTTTCTAGGTAAGAATATTGGGGCGGTTGCCATTTCCTACTCATGGGATCTTCCTAACCTAGGGATTGAATTTGCATCTCTTAGATCTCCTGCATTGGCAGCAGATTCTTTATCACCCGGAAGCCCCAGCCATACATATACATTTATCCATTCTCCCTCAAACACCCCTCCAATCAAGGCTGCCACGAAACAATGAACAGAGTTCCATGTGCTACACATAGGTCCTTGTTGTTTATCCATTTTAAATATGGCAGTGTGTACATATCCATTCCAAACTCCCAAGTATCTCTTCCCCACTTTCTTCCACCAAGAAGCCATAAGTTCCTTGTCTGTGATTCTGTTTCTATTTTGCAAGTAAGTTCATTTGTATCATTTCTTTATAGCTTCCACTCATAAGGGACGTCAAATGATATTTCTCCATCTCTGTCTGACTTACCTCACTTAGTATGACAATCTCTAGGGCTATTTTTGTTGCTGCGAATATTATGCCTCTGATTCTTTATTACTCCAACACTGAGTCATTAGAGATAGGTTTTTCTGGATAGTCATAAAAACTTCCTCATTTTCTGATCATTCTTGTTACTAGGAATTTAAAACCCCAATTCTGCAATTTAAAAAGTTTCACTGGGGGTTTTGGAAGTGATCACTCCATCTCATAGTCCTTATACTCCACATGCTGTATGTATTATGTAAAGGCCATCACCACTTCACCTGCCAACAATACCACATTTTTAATTAGCATTTTATTCCAAGTGAACACAGGTAATACTTTAAATTTCCTTAGATTATCTGTATCTTATCCTTTAAGGCTACCCAGGTTGTCACTGCTCAAAATCAAAAGGTGAGATATAAATAAACAGATTCTCAACCTTACAAATCTGTTTCCTACAGCCACTTCTTAGTATCAAATACTGCTGTATGTGTTAAGGTCAGCTGCAGATAACAGATGTCTCTAGCTAGTTTAAGGGTAAAAAGATATAGAATATTAAATGCTTTCAAAATAACTGAATAATCTAGAAAAAGCCAGTAGGCTGGGCTTCCATGAAGGATTCCCATTAGAACATTACCTTATTGGCCTGCCAAGGAGGCTGTTCTTCTATTGTGGTTAGTTAGTTGGGAAATCAGAAATCTGCTGCTACAAGTGTTGCTCCAGGATTTCAACACTGCAACTATGGCCCATGCAAGAAAATCAGATACCTGATTCACCTCTTAATAGGCATAAAGCCCTGTGACCAGACACGGGCAGAAAATGCAAATATCATTGTGCTTGCAGGCAGGAGGTGCAGAAGTGGGATCTTACTTCCACCTTCTACCTTTCCATAAGGTACTTTAGCCCTTTGTCCATGTAATACATTTAGGCCAGTGGCATTTTTTACAACTAATGTGGAACAATAGACCAGAGAGTTTATTTAACTACTCCCATTGGATAGACAAAGGTCTCCTAGGATAGACAAAGGTCCATAGGATAGACAAAAGTCCCAAAGGATAGACAAAGGCCAACAAAGGTCCATTTAGTCAGAGCTATGGTTTTTCCAGTAATCATGTATGGATATGAAAGTTGGACTATAAAGTAAGCTGAGTACCAAAGAATTGATGCTTTTGAAGTTTGGTGTTGGAGAAGACTCTTGAGAGTCCCTTGGACTGCAAGGAGATCCAACCAGTCCATCCTAAAGGAGATCAGTCCTGAATATTCCTTGGAAGGACTGATGCTGAAGCTGAAACTCCAATACTTTGGCCACTTGATGTGAAGAAGTGACTCATTGGAAAAGACCCTGATGCTGGGAAAGATTGAAGGCTGGAGGAGAAGGGGAAAACAGAGGATGAGATGGTTGGATGGCATCACTGACTCGATGAACATGAGTTTGAGCAAGCTCTGGGAGTTGGTAACAGACAGAGAAGCCTGGTGTGCTGCAGTCCATGGGGTCACAAAGAAGTGGACAACTCAGCATCTGAACTGAACTGAATGGGTAGACATTTCAATTGTTTTTGTTTTTAACTAATATAAAAAATATTGAAATGCACATCTTTGTACAGACCACCTCAGTCACATATTGAAAGCTTTTATCCAATATAAAAACAACCAAGTGCAGTTATAGAGAGTGCTCATCCTTAGTTTTAATAGATACTACTCGATTATTAAATGTCTTTCTTAAGTTGCCATATCAACTTACTCTCTCATCGTTAATATCTAGCAAGCCTAGACAAATTTTGTAATTCTGTTTCTTGGGGTTTTATTTTCTTACCAACATATTATGCATTATTCCAACACTTGATATATTAATTTGTTAAAACTTGTTAGTTTCAGGAGTAAAAATTTCCACCTTATAGATTGAATTTGTCTGAAGTTGTGTCTAACTTTTTGTGACTCCATAGACTGTAGCCTGCCAGGCTCCTCCTCTGTCTGTGAAATTCTCCAGGCAAGAATACTGGAGTGAGTAATCATTCCCTTCACTAGAGGATCTTCCCAACCCAGGGACTGAACCCACATCTCCTGCATTGCAGGCAGATTATTTAACATAGTCACGAAGGAAGCCCCTGAATTTGTATATTACTGATCATATGTGAGATTGAGCATCTTTTTGCTTATTTAATATTTTACTTTTACTATGACTTTCCCAATTTACATCTATTGCTTCTTATTTTTTGTTGGAATGCTTTCTTTTTTCCCCTTGATTTAATTTGCCTTTAATCTGGACACTAGTTATTTATACTTTTTAAGTTTTATAACTTATTTAAGCAGGCCTTATCCAATGTGAGGTCATAAACATTGTCTGTATTTTCTTATTTTATTTTTGTAGCTTTTGCTTTTTCATTTTGACTTTTAATTCAAATTTTATAATGTTGGAGGTGACCTAACCTTATTTATTTATTAAAAGAATTAGCCTTTTGCCCCTATAGCTTTTGGTCCATGCTGACTTAAATGTTACATTATCATACATTAAGCTTTTATATACACAGCCATATTTTCTTTGGTTTATATTTTATTTCACTGAATAATCCTATAAAATCATAGCCCTGTATTAATTTGTATAGCTTTAAAGTACGGTTTTATATCTGGAGGGCAAATGTTCCCCCTTCTCAGTCTTCATAATTATCTATTTAATTCTTATATATGAATTTCTTATTTAACATTAAAATTTTCATAATATATTACTTTGAGATTTTGATTGGGATTGTATGGAGTTATATATTGATCCTTTATTAATTTTATACTTTTTAAAATATAGAATCATTATATCTCTAATAGGGTATAGCTTTTCGAGGAAGTTTTAAAAATTTTAACTCTATGTGTCAAGTTAGTTTATGTGTTGGAGAAGGAAATGGCAACCCACTCTAGTATTCTTGCCTGGAGAATCCCAGGGACAGGGGAGCCTGGTGGGCTGCCGTCTGTGGGGTCGCACAGAGTTGGACACGACTGAAGTGACTTAGCAGCAGTAGCAGAAGGTTAGTTACTTTAACTGCTGCAACAAACAACCCCTCGATCTTACATATGTCATAATATAACACGGGCCAAGTAAGGTAGTGTTCTGCTTCATTCAGTCATTTTGGCACCTAGACTGACATGAGTGCTGTGTCAGCAATGAGAGACTCCAAGGTTGCTCTGAGTCTTATCATCCAATAGCCAAAATGAGAAGAAAGAATGTGAGGGGTAATTTGAGAGATTTATGATCAAACTTGGAAGTGGTGTGCATAACTGTTTTCACATTCAAAACCTGGTCAATTGCCCCACATTGCTGGAAGTGAGGCAGGGAAAGGATTCTCCCTGTGAGCCCAGGGGGTAAATAAGATGATTTTGGCAATCTCCTAAAATTGCCTCCCCTCTTGTTTGAAAATACAAGAGAATCAACTGAAAATCTATTCAAATTTGTAAGAGATGAGAAGAAATCAAGATCACAGATTAGAAGGTCACAGAACTTACCAGCTTACATGAACACTCAAGAAATTATCTACATATGAAATAATTCAAGTGCTGTGTCAGCAATGAGAGACTCCAAGGTTGCTCTGAGTCTTATCATCCAATAGCCAAAATGAGAAGAAAGAATGTGAGGGGTAATTTGAGAGATTTATGATCAAACTTGGAAGTGGTGTGCATAACTGTTTTCACATTCAAAACCTGGTCAATTGCCCCACATTGCTGGAAGTGAGGCAGGGAAAGGATTCTCCCTGTGAGCCCAGGGGGTAAATAAGATGATTTTGGCAATCTCCTAAAATTGCCTCCCCTCTTGTTTGAAAATACAAGAGAATCAACTGAAAATCTATTCAAATTTGTAAGAGATGAGAAGAAATCAAGATCACAGATTAGAAGGTCACAGAACTTACCAGCTTACATGAACACTCAAGAAATTATCTACATATGAAATAATTCTCGCTGAAAACCAACCGGAGACTGGCAGACAGACTCCCATACTACAAGGGCTATAAGAAAGATTCACACAGAATTGAGTAGGAAGGGAAGAGAAGCAATCAGGTCAGGACCAGGGCCTCTGGGAGGGAATTCAGAGGATGAGGGAGATTACACAGAGACAATCCATGGGTAGTGAATTTTTAGAGCCTTATATTGGCTTTCCCAGGTCTGGGGTCTGACCCAAGGCAAATGAGCTCCTTTGGCTGGTTGCAGGACAGGAGAGATTAACAGGAAGGCTATGGGAAGCCTAGACTTCGCTTATGAAGAGCACACCACATGCTTTCTTGTTCCCAAAGCAGGACAGAGAAGGTGGGTTGAAAATTGTATGGGTAGCTGGATGGTTTCTCATGACTACACTGCCATACACTCCACTCCAAGCCAATTAAATTATTCAGCCCTGCTTGCGAGCTCAGCTGTGAGACATGGAGGTGGCTCAGACCTGAACTGGCATCTGAGAAGGATGGGGCAGCCATTACTGGGGCTTTAGGGACAACCTAGGAGAGGAGCCCAGATCTCTGTGGCCAGAATAGCAAAACCTGTGCCCCACACAGGCCCCACCTGCCCTGCAGGACAGTTCCATCCCAGGGTAAGGACAGCAGGGGTTTAGGGGAGAGATATGCTATAAGGTACAAAGTAGGATCTGAGCAGGCGGAGGCAGCCATTGCTGGCACTTACCCAGGGAGTGCACCAGGGACAGTCCAGATCTCTGGCCCTATCTGAACAGCCATAGCCTATACCTGGGCCTGTGCTGGGTACCCCTTGCCAGATCCTGTTGCCATAACACTTCTCTTCCCTGGGACTAGAGTGTCAGTGCTGGGAGCAGGGGATAGGAGGGAATCACACACTTAATGGGAGCTGAGCCAGCTCAGATCCAGCCTTCAGGGTTTTTGCTTTACTAACTGACCCTGCCACCAATAGGATCATAAAGGCCACTCAGCAGAGAGGAAGCCACAGCTCATACCTGGTTTTGGCCATAGCCCCTCCATCTCCAGCCTATCTACTACTCAGAGGATAGCTGCCAGTAGACCTTGAGGAAAGACATGACCTGTTTTCATGTCGGATCCATACCTCCCACCAAAGCCACTGGGCACATGGAGACTGTATAGGAATGCTCCCACATAAAGATACCCTTTCAAGACAGTAAAAGGTAATGGTTTCACCTAATCTCCTAGAGAGAAAGTTAATCAAAATGAGAAGACCTGAATTTGTCTCAATTCAAAGCATGAGAGAAAATTCCTGAAAAATGCTAAGAAAACAGAAATAATTTACAATATAAAAATTAAAAACTTTAGTAATAAGCATGATAACTGAATGAGGGAAAAGAATAGATGAAAACATTGAGAATTTTTAACTAATAGATATAAAAAAGAACCAGTCAGAACTGAAGAATACAGTATCTGAGATAAAAGACACACTGGAGTCATTATTAACTGACTATGTAACACAAGGCAAAGAAATGCAAAAAAGCAAAATGGCTGTCTGGGGAGGCCTTACAAATAGCTGTGAAAAGAAGAGAGGCAAAAAGCAAAGGAGAAAAGGAAAGATATAAGCATCTGAACGCAGAGTTCCAAAGAACAAGAAGAGATAAGAAAGCCTTCTTCAGCGATCAATGCAAAGAAATAGAGGAAAAGAATAGAAGGGGAAAAAATAGAGATCTCTTCAAGAAAATTAGAGATACCAAGGGAACATTTCATGCAAAGATGGGCTCGATAAAGGACAGAAATGGTCTGGACCGAACAGAAGCAGAAGATATTAAGAAGAGGTGGCAAGAATACATGGAAGAACTGTACAAAAAAGATCTTCACGACCCAGATAATCATGATGATGTGATGACTAATCTAGAGCCAGACATCTTGGAATGTGAAGTCAAGTGGGCCTTAGAAACCATCACTATGAACAAAGCTAGTGGAGGTGATGGAATTCCAGTGGAGCTGTTTCAAATCCTGAAAGATGATGCTGTGAAAGTGCTACACTCAATTTGCCAGCAAATCTGGAAAACTCAGCAGTGGCCACAGGACTGGAAAAGGTCAGTTTTCATTCCAATTCCAAAGAAAGGCAATGCCAAAGAATGCTCAAACTACTGCACAATTGCACTCATCTCACATGCTAGTAAAGTAATGCTCAAAATTCTCCAAGCCAGACTTCAGCAATATGTGAACCGTGAACTCCCTGATGTTCAAGCTGGTTTTAGAAAAGGCAGAGGAACCAGAGATCAAATTGCCAACATCCGCTGGATCATGGAAAAAGCAAGAGAGTTCCAGAAAAACATCTATTTCTGCTTTATTGACTATGCCAAAGCCTTTGACTGTGTGGATCACAATAAACTGTGGAAAATTCTGAAAGAGATGGGAATACCAGACCACCTGACCTGCCTCTTGAGAAATCTGTATGCAGGTCAGGAAGCAACAGTTAGAACTGGACATGGAACAACAGACTGGTTCCAAATAGGAAAAGGAGTACGTCAAGGCTGTATATTGTCACCCTGCTTATTTAACTTATATGCAGAGTACATCATGAGAAATGCTGGACTGGAAGAAACACAAGCTGGAATCAAGATTGCTGGGAGAAATATCAATAATCTCAGATATGCAGATGACACCACCCTTATGGCAGAAAGTGAGGAGGAGCTAAAAAGCCTCTTGTTGAAAGTGAAAGAGGAGAGTGAAAAAGTTGGCTTAAAGCTCAACATTCAGAAAACGAAGATCATGGCATCTGGCCCCATCACTTCATGGGAAATAGATGGGGAAACAGTAGAAACAGTGTCAGACTTTGTTTTTTTGGGCTCCAAAATCACTGCAGATGGTGACTGCAGCCATGAAATTAAAAGGCGCTTACTCCTTGGAAGAAAAGTTATGACCAACCTAGATAGTATATTCAAAAGCAGAGACATTACTTTGCCGACTAAGGTCCGTCTAGTCAAGGCTATGGTTTTTCCTGTGGTCATGTATGGAAGTGAGAGTTGGACTGTGAAGAGGGCTGAGCACCGAAGAATTGATGCTTTTGAGCTGTGGTGTTGGAGAAGACTCTTGAGAGTCCCTTGGACTGCAAGGAGATCCAACCAGTCCATTCTGAAGGAGATCAACCCTGGGATTTCTTTGGAAGGAATGATGGTAAAACTGAAGCTCCAGTACTTTGGCCACCTCATGTGAAGAGTTGACTCATTGGAAAAGACCCTGATGCTGGGAGGGATTGGGGGCAGGAGGAGAAGCGGATGACTGAGGATGACATCTGGATGGCATCATGGACTCAATGGACGTGAATCTGAGTGAACTCCGGGAGTTGGTGATGGACATGGAGGCCTGGCGTGCTGTGATTCATGGGGTCGCAAAGAGTCGGACACGACTGAGCAACTGAACGGAACAGAACGGAACGGAACAGAACGGATGTAACACAAAAGAATGCACACAGGATCAAGAAGATAGAATCATGGAAATCACCCAATCAGAACAGAAAAAAAAAAAAAAAAGGAAAAAGAAAAGAGAGTAGCTTAAAGAAACTCTTGGACAGGATCAAGCTTACCAATTTTTAAATTGTAGAAGTCCCAGAAAAAGAGAGAGAGGTATGTATTTGTTGACATTTTGTCTGAAAAAGTTTCAAATCTGAATATTCAAGCACAGAAAGAATAGTTTCAAACAAGATGAACCCAAAGAGACCCAAACCAAGACATGATCATAACTTAAATGGCAAAAGTTAAGGAGAGAATTCTAAAGGCAGCAAGAAGAAAAAGTCATGCAAAGGAAAACCCATGAGGCTATCAGCTAATTTTTCTGCAGAAATCTTGTAGGCCAGATGCAAGCAGCATGATATATTCAAACTGCTGAAAGGAAAGAGTCTCCAATCTAAGACACTCCATCCAGCAAAATTATTATTTAAAATTTAAGAAAAAAAACTTTTCATACAAGCAAAAACATAATTTATTAATATAATAAAACTAAGAGTCTATCATAAAACTAAAAGAGAAGAAATAAAGAACAGAGAAGAAATACAAAAACAAATGGTAAACCAGCAATCAAATGACAGTAAGTACATAATCATCAATAATTATAATACCTTAAATGTCAGTCGACTAAATGCTCCAATCAAAGTCATAAGATGACTGATTGGAATTAAAAAATAAGACATTATGCTGCGTACAAGAGACTCAGTTCAGAGCTAAAGAGACTCGCAGACTGAAAGTGAGGGTATTGAGAAAGATATTTCATACAAAGAAAAATGACAAGGAAGTGGGGGTAGCCATGCCCATATAAGACAAAATAGAATTTAAAACAAAGTTCATAACAAAATACAAAGAAAGAATTATATAATATAAGGAATCAGTGTAAGAAGAGGATATTACACTTGTTAACACATATATGCATCCAATGAAGGAGCACCAAAATATATACAGCAAACATAGACGTAAAAGGAGAAATTGACAATAACATAATAAAAGTAGGGAACTTTAACATTCCACTTACACCAATGGAGAGATCATCCATACAGAATATCAGTAAGAAAACAGTAGCTTTAAATGATTCAATAGATGAGTTGGACTAATTAGATATCTACAGAACATTCCATCCTAAAACAAGTTCACATGGAACATTCTTCAGGATATATAACATGCAATGTGACAAAACATATCTTAACAAATTTAAGAAGATAGAAATAATATCCAGCATTTTTTCCCAACAACAACAGTATGAAACTAGAAATCAATTACAGGAAGAAAAATGGGAAAAAATCCCAAATACCTGTGAACTAAATAACATGCTATGAAAAAAATCAATGGGTCAATGAAGAAATTGAAGAGGAAATCAGAAAATAACAAAATGGATGAAAATAGAAAAATGACTTCCCCAAATCAAATGCAATCCTAAGAGGGTTTATAGTAATATAGGCCTACCTCAAGAAACAAGAAAAATTCCAATAAACAACCTAACTTATCATCTAAAGGAGTTATAAAATGAAGGACAAACAAGCCCTTAAGAGAAAGAAGTAAGTAATATGGATCAAAGAAGAGATAAATAAAATAGAGACTCTTCCAAATAGAAAAGATAAGTGAAATCAAGAGCTTGTTTCATGAAAAGATAAATAAAATTGATAAGCCTTTAGCCAGAATCACTAATAAGAGCGAGGACACTTATAAAATAAGAAATGAAAGAAGAGAAATAACAACTGATACCACAGAGATACAAAAGTTATAAGATAATACTATGAATAGTTACCTGCCAACAAATTAAACAAACTAAAAGACATGGACAAATTTCAAGAAAAATGCAATCTTCTAAGACTCAATCAGGAAGAAATAGACAATCTAAACAGACTGATCACTAGTAATTAAATTGAATTCATAATAAAATATAAAAACTCCCAGCAAAATAATTCATAAAGAAAAGATAAATAAAATTGATAAGCCTTTAGCCAGAATCACTAATAAGAGTGAGGACACTTATAAAATAAGAAATGAAAGAAGAGAAATAACAACTGATACCACAGAGATACAAAAGTTATAAGATAATACTATGAATAGTTACCTGCCAACAAATTAAACAAACTAAAAGACATGGACAAATTTCAAGAAAAATGCAATCTTCTAAGACTCAATCAGGAAGAAATAGACAATCTAAACAGACTGATCACTAGTAATTAAATTGAATTCATAATAAAATATAAAAACTCCCAGCAAAATAATTCATAATAAAAAATAAAATTCCCAGAAAACAAAGACCAACATTATCCTGAAAGCAAAACCAGACAAAGAAACTACAAATTAATAAGATTACAGGCCAATAATGTGATGAATACTTACACAAAAATCCTCAACAAAGTATTAGCAAACTGAATCCAACAATATATCACAAGACTCATACAATGTGATCAACTGGGATTTATTCCAGGGATGCAAGAATTGTTCAAAAATTGCAAATCAATCAATGTCATACACTACATTAATAAAAAGAAGGATAAAAATCAATGATCATCTCAATAGACTCAGAAAAAGCATTTGAAGATTCAGCATCATTCATGAAGAAAGCTGTCATCAAAGTGGGTATAAGAGGGAACATATCTATACCTACTAACATATTTAACATATCTTATATATCTAACATAATTAAGAGCAATTTATGATAAATGCATAGCTAACATCATATACAATGGTGAAAAACTGAAAACCTTTCCTCTAAAATCAGGACCAAGACAAAGATGCCCCCTTTTTAATACAGTGTAATGTTGGAAGTCCTAGCCACAACAATTAGATAAGATCAAGAAATAGTCATCCACAATGGAAGGGAAGAAGTAAAACTGTCACTATTTGCAGATGACATGATACCAATATAAACCTAGAGTTTCCACCAAAATAATATTAGAACTAATAAATGAATTCAATAAAGCTGTAGAATGCATGATTAATACATGGAAATCTATTGCATTTCTATACACTAATAATGGATTATCAGGAAAAAAAAAGCAAGAAAATATTCTCATTTAAAATCACATAAAAAAATACCTAGGTATAAACTTACTCAAAGAGGTCAAATACCTATACCCTGAAAACTACAAAACATTGGTGAAGGAATTTGAGGATTCTACAAAGTCATGTAAAGATATTCCATATTCTTACATTGGAATATTTTAAGCTGTTAAAATATTTATTTATACTACCCTCAGCAATCTACAGATTTTAAGCAATCTCTGTCAAAATACCCATGGAATTTTTCACAGAACTAGAGCAACTAATCCTATTGTGGTATATTGGAAACCACAAAAGAACCTGAAGAGCAAAAGTGATCTTGCAAAAAAGAACAAAGCTAGAGGTTTTGTGCTTCTTGACTTCAGACTAAAACACAAAACTACAGTAATCAAAACAGCATGGTACTGACACAGAAACAGATATACAGACCAATGGAACAGAATAGAGGGCCCAGAAGTAAACATACGCACTTATGGTCAATTAATCTATGCCAAAGGTGGCAAGAATAGTTGAGAAAAGACAATCTCTTCACAAAGTTGTGCTGGGAAAACCTGACTGCTTCATGTAAAGAGATGAAATTGGAACATTTCCTCAAACTATATATAAAAATAAACTCAGAATGAATTAAGATCTAAATATAAGACCTGAAAACATAAAATTCCTAACAGAGAACATAGGCAGAACAGTCTGACATAAATCAGCAATTTTTTTTTTTTTTTAGATTTGTCTTCTAAGGCAAAAGAAATAAAAATGAAAGCACACAAATGGAAACTTCTCTGGCAGTCCAGTGTTTAAGATTCCATGCTTCAAATTCAAGGGGCATGGGTTTGATTTCTGGTCAGGGACTAAGATCTCACATGCTTCACAGTGTAGCCAAAAACAGATAAAAAATTGGACCTAATTAAACTTAAAAGCTTGTTCATAGCAAAGAAAACCACTGACAAAATGAAAAGACAATCTGCTGAATGGGAGAAAATACAAATGATATGACCAATAAAAGGTTAATATTCAAAGTATAAAAGTAGTTCATATAACTTAATAGTGACAACAACAGGAAAAACTAACAGCCCAATGAAAACCTGTACAGACATTTTTCCAAAGAAGACATGCAGATGGCCAACAAGCACATGAAAAATGCTCAACATTGCTAATTATCAGAGAAATGCAAATCAAAACCACAATGAGATATCACCTCACACCTGTCAGAATGGCTATCATCAAAAAGACCACAAATAACACATGTTGGTAAAGATGAGGAAAAAAGGGAACCTTTGTACACTGATCGTGGGAATGTAAATTGACATAGCCACTGTGGAAAAATATTATTCAAGTTTCTCAAAAATCTAAAAATAGAATTACCATATGGCCCAGCAATTTTGCTTCTGGGTATGTATTTGAAGACAAAAACACTATTTCAAAAAGATACATGCACCCAGTGTTCATTACAGCATTATTCACAATAGCCAAGATATAGAAGCAATCTGTGTCCATTGACAGATGAGTGGATAAAGATGTAATATATACACACAATGGAATACTGCTCAGCCATAAAAAGAATGAAATTCTGCCATTTGCAACAGCCTAAGTGGACCTAGAAAGTATTATGCATTGTGAAATATGTCAGACAGAGAAAGACAAATAGTCTATATTATCACTTGTGTGCATGTATGCTTAGTTGCTCAGTCAAGTCTGACTCTTTGTGACCCCATGCAGTCCACCAGGCTCCTCTGTCCATGGGGATTTTCCAGGCAAGGATACTGGAGTGGATTGCCATGTCCTCCTCCAGTGGATCTGCCCAAACCAGGGATTTAACCCAGTTCTCCCATATGGCAGGCATATTCTTTACCGTCTGTGCCACTAGGGAAGCCCATACGATTATCACTTACATGTGCAATTTAAAAAATAAATAGATGCATATTACAGAATAGAACAGACTTGCAGACAGAAAACAAACTAGTGGTTGCTAGTGGGGAGAGAGAAGCAGAGGGGCAAGACATTCTTCTATGTATAAAATAAAGAGGCAACAAGGATATAATGTATAGCACTGGAAAATATAGCTTTATTTTTTAATAACTTTAAATAGAATATAACCTATAAAAATAGTTGGATCTCTAGTTTGTACACCTGGAACTAATATTGCAAATTAGCTATACTTTGATAGAAAACAAAACAAAAAAATGGTAACAGATTTTTAGCAATGTAATTGGAACAAAGATTAGCTTATAAAAATAAACTTGCTAAGCAATAGCTGGTAAGAGTTATAATAGTTAATATGACAGAAATTTCTTAGTTTTTAAATATTGTCTCCAAATAGTGAATATTTTGGTTCTTTCTTCCTGGTATTTTAAATCTCTGAGTTTTGTTTTAAATTTCAAGGCTGGAACATATCATGATATTGAATTAAACGGGACTAACTCTTGTTTGTTGTAATAAAATTTAAATTGTTAAAGAAAAAAATCCTGGAATGCCGCTGGCTGGATTTCTGAAGTGTCTGTCTTGTTGGAATTTTCTCTCTTCATAACAAATCATGATTTTTAGATCCTTCACTTGATAATGAACCCCTACTTGTGTGGTTCTGAGCTTTTTCTCTCCAAAAAGACAATATTCTTATTGTTGTAGTAAATTTAATGGTGCTTTTGCCTAAAGGTTTCTGGAAATCATTTTTCTTTTTTTGGGTGGTGGGGGGAGTATGGTTTTAGAAACTAACATTTGAACAAAAATAACAGTTGAGTGATAGTTTAAATATTGACTGTGTATCAGAGTTGCTTCTGCATTTTAGTTGCCCACATAACCTATAGTTTACTCAACTATATTGTTATTTATTATTTGAGCAAACTCCAGGAGATGGTGAAAGATGGCGAAGACTGGCCTGCAACAGTTCATGGGGTCACAAAGAGTCAGACACTACTTAGCAACTGAACAACAAATCATGATGGAAATAACAAAATTTATAGGATTCAAGCTCTTATTTAATAAGTTATTGTTTTTTGGGGGTCAGCTACACTTTTTGCCTTGACTCCACACCGTGGCGGATTCATGTCAATGTATGGCAAACCCAATACAGTATTGTAAAGTAAAATAAAGTAAAAATAAAAATTAAAAAAATATATAAAAAAATAAAAGGCACTGAAAATATATTTCCTTCTGAAAAATGTGAACTGGACAATGTTGTTCTTGTTTTCTATTATTATTTCATCTTTTTCAAGCTTTTTTCCTACCCTTTTTTAGTATTGATGACTTCTCAAATTATGTCTTCAGCATTGATCTCCCTACAGAGATCCAACTCAGATTTTAAAAATCCCTATTGGCATCTACATTTGAATGAAGGACTAACACCTTAAATATACTTTCTCCAACATACAACACATTATCTTATCCCTCAAACTTGATCTTTTTGCTGTGTTCTCAAACTTTATATATAGCATTATTGTTCAAGTGGAAATTTTGTGTATAAATATTTTCTTAAATAATCCTATACATGTGAAATACTTTATCTTTCAATTAAGTAATATTTACCCTATGCTTCTGGCAAAGCTGTTTTTAAACTTTCTCATACACATTATGAGAATTTTTTTCCTCAATAAGCCTGGAGAATACTCTCAATCTTGATGACTTACAGTTATGAAAATCAACCCTTTCTGTAATTAAATTCATGAGCCAGAAATGAGGGATATGTTCATTGTTAACTGAATAGTTAGGTTAATCATCCTAGGTCAAGCTTTCTCTCTAAGCATGTTCTCTCCTGTGAAATGACTTTTATCACAGAGATGACAACAATCTACTTCATAAAATTATTCTTTTCTTTTCTCACTCCATTTATTCTCCATGCATGATATTACCCTCTCTTAAAACTTTAATTACTGTGTGCTTACCAAAACATCCCAAATTATTTCTCCAGCACAGGTCACTCTGACCGCTGGATCAGCATGACCACATGCTGATTGGACACTAGATGTCCCATAGTTATTCAAGTTATTCATTGATTCTTCTACTCCATTTACTAGATGCTAAAACCAGAAGCTTTCTTCTCAATCTTGAGTCTTTAAACAATCCACTCCCTACATCAAATCAATCACCAAACTCCAGTTATCTTTTTCTCACCAGCTTGGAATCAGGATACTTCTCTCCATCTCACTGGTATTAAATTAATGCTATCATCTTGTCTCATTCAGACTTTTGTAGTAACCATCTAACTGCTTACCTTCACTCTGATTTGATTCACCTTCAATCCTGTCTAAAAGTTCTCTTCAAGCAAAATGATCTTTTGAAAATTAAAATCTGGTAAAGTTATTTCCCTGCTCAAAGTCCCCAGTCCTTCACATTGCTTAAAAGAAGTTTTATATTGTGTCTTCAGATTTTCTTCAAAGCCACATCTTTCACCAGCCACTTAACATATTTTACTAGGTCTCCAAATGTTTCATGGTCCCTGTCACCATGGGGGCTTTGCTTCCTGAGCATGGCCTTTCTAATCCCCTTCCTCTCATCCTTTATATTTTCTCTTTCTTTCAATTCAGTTTCCCTGACCAGTCTTTTTGACTCCCTCTAGTGAAGTGAAGTCGCTCAGTCGTGTCTGACTGTTTGCGACCCCATGGACACCAGCCTCCTCCGTCCATGGGATTTTCTAGGCAAGAGTACTGGAGTGGGTTGCCATTTCCTTCTCCAGGGAACTTCCCGACCCAGGGATCAAACCCAGGTCTCCCACACTGTAGACAGACGCTTTACCATCTGAGCTACCAGGGAAGCAATCCAAGACTCAATATTTTCTCACTCATGTCATCTGAGTATCCTTTACTCAGTCTCTAGTTTAGTATGTATCACACTGCAGTATACAACAAATTGTGATACCTGTAAACTTGAGTTTCTCTTTTATCAAATTGTGGGAGCCTTGAGGAGAAGGAGAGGATTATATGTTGTTCATTTTATAGACTTAGTGGTGAGGACTTCGCCTGGCACATAGTATTCATTAATTATTACTAAATAAAAAAATTAATAAGGACTACCTAAAATATTTGCAAACTATTCTATGTAAATATTTCAAGTAGTGGTAATAAGGAATACTTTTTAAAAGAAATGAAATTATAATTTTTAGTTATTGTTACCCTTGCCTAATTTTAAATGAAGCCTATGAAAGGACATATTCTTTTGGAGTTTTCTCTGCTGAAGTTTATGAACTTTTTCTCTTAAAGAAGATTTGTAGACTTGAATTCCAACCAAAAAATGAAGCATTACCTCTTTAATGTTTAAAATAACAATTAAATATGCAAAGAAGTTCTGTCATAACTCTTAGGCCAAAACACACAGATTCTTCTTATAAAACTATATTTTTGTAATATAATTATTAAATGAGAGGAGAGACATCATTTTCTCTTTTTTTCCCCTTTGCCTATTTTATTTCATTTTTTTAATTTTAGTTTTTACTTTATTTTGCTTTACAATATTGTATTGGTTTTGCCATACATTGACATGAATCCGCCACGAGTATACATGAAACCACTGTTTTTATTATGTTTATTTATTATTTATGTTCTCTGTTAAGATTCAGAATTTTCATTGGCAATTTTTTCTTTACATATACTTTTATTTTCTATGCTGCTTACATTTCATTTAATTTCTCTTCAACATGTTGAATTATCT
The DNA here is from genome assembly GCA_006408695.1 of Aepyceros melampus. NCBI lineage: Eukaryota > Metazoa > Chordata > Mammalia > Artiodactyla > Bovidae > Aepyceros > Aepyceros melampus. The sequence continues at coordinate 154,559 of SJXQ01003949.1, read as the reverse complement.
ATTTTATCTTAAGTAGAACATACAAATAAAATATGGCCTTCTTATTGCCATAAAGACATCTAGAGGCTGTATAAAAGGATATATTCCAAATAACCATCTAAGACCATTTTTTTCAAATTTGTCATCAATAAAGAAGTGAATGAATATTCCCTTAAATAAATGAAGTCGTTGCTTTTGAATATAAAGCAAAGCAAAAGAAAACAAACCAAACAAAAGCAAAATCACAATCACAAAATGCTCTCCCTGTCCAGTCACCACACTGGGAACCCTATTTGTAGACATGCTCTGTCCCAAAGAGTGTCCACTCAACCTCTTCTGCCTTACTTTAACATAATAGAAGCAAACAGAAGCTTGCAGAAAAAGGACAAAGTTCATGAAGCAGAATATTTTTGTTTTAAATTACTTTCATCATGGAAGGAACAGTAGTTATTACATCCAAAACATAGGAGCAGAACACCATGCAAGAGGAATATCTGGGGAACAAGAAGCAGAAAACTTTTTAGAGGAGTTTGCAAGATAATTTGAAGAGATTTCATAGAAAATAGAAGGAAGAGACAAAGATATGAAAAATGTGAAGTCTGATTTTTAAAATGGAGAATTAGAGAGGTGTGGACCAGATGGCAAAACGAGAAGACTGGAGCTCACTGCCTCCTACAAGCGCACCAGAATTACAACTATTTACAAAGTAACTATATATGCAAATAAGCTGAAAACTAGCAGAGAATATTTTCTACCACTAAAGATGTAGAGAAAGAATCATAGCAAGACAAATAGTTGGGACAGAGGTGCAGTATAGTCAACCTAACTAGTATAGTCACTTAACTAGTCACTTCTAGTTAGTTCAGTTCAGTTCAGTCACTAAGTCGTGTCCAACTCTTTGCGACCCCATGAATCGCAGCACGCCAGGCCTCCCTGTCCATCACCAACTCCCGCAGTTCACTCATAGTTGCGTCCATCAAGTCAGTGATGCCATCCAGCCATCACCTGTAGTTAGATGACCCACAAATGGGAGGATAATAACAATAGCAGAGGTTCACAGAAATGAGAGTTTCAAGCTCTACACTGGGCTCCCCAGCCCAGGAGAACTGCACCAAGATGAGCCCCCTGAAAGCCTGGCTTTGTAGGCCAGCTGGGCTTGCATATGGGAGAGCCAGAAATCTACAGGAAAAATGACTTCAGCCTTAAATGGCACACACAAAATCTCCAAGTCCCAGAGCACAGAGGGTAATTTGAAAGGAGGTTGGGTCAGGTACATTTGGTGATTTTTGGAGAGTCTCTGGGAGAGGCAGAAGGTAACTGAAACTCTCCCTGGGGACATAGACATGAGCAGCAGCCATTTGGGAGTGCTCATTTTACCACAAGGTAAAATGGCAGGAGCCATTTAGAACCTTCCCTCTAGCCTGTTAGCACTGGAAGACTTCCAACCCATCAGATGGCCAGTATCAACTCTGGATACCCCCTTGGCCATGCCATCAACTGCCCTGGAACCAGGTTCTACCCAGCAGTAGACAAGTACAAGCCTCAGACCCTGTAACCAGCTGCCTTGGGACACAACATCACCCAGAGGTGGACAGACACAAGACCTGGGACTGCTGAGCCACACAGATAACCACTCTAGGACAGGGTCCTACTCAGCAGCTGGCCAGCAGCTACTACTTAAGGCACAGCCTGGCAGCCAGCAAGGCCAGGGGCCAGCCTCACCTACCAGGACATTGGCAGTTGTCCACCTACTGTAATAGGAAGGCCCATGAAGCTAACATAGGCAGCAGCCCTAGAGCACAGGGCTCTGGTGACCAGAGGGGAGTGTGCTATTGAGCCTCATGAGATGTCCCTACATAAGGCTTCTTCTCTGAGACCGGAAAATGTAACTGACCCACCTAACACTTAGAAGTAAACATGGGATATTAGGCAAAATGAGGAGACAAGAATGCATTCCAAATGAAAGAATAAGACAAGACCTTGGAAAAGGAACTAAAGGAAGTGGAGATAAGCAATTTATTTGATAGAGTTTAAGGTAATGATCATAAAACTGCTCAATAAACTAGGGAGACAAATAGATAAACAACAATGAGAATTTTCAGAGTTGAAGAATACAAAAACTGCAATTAAAAAATACACTGGAGAGAGTCAATAGTAGACTAGATGATACAGAGGAACATATTAGTGAACTGGAAGACAGAGCAGTGAAAATCATCCAATCTGAACAGAAAAAATATTTTTTAAAAAATGAAGATTGTGTCTAAGAGACCTCAGGAACAGCATCAAGCATACTAACATTTGTGTTATAGAGGGGCCCAGAAGGAGAAGAAAAAGATAAAAGGGCAGAAAACTTATTTGAAGAAATAATAGCTGTAAACTTCTCTAACATAGAAAGAAAACAGACATGTTGGGAATTCCGAGCATAAGGTGAAGGGTGATCCCAGATAACACAAATGGATCAGACTTTCATAGCAGCCAATCCAAATAGAGTCAGGAAAAGGGACTCTTTTGTGGAAGAGAAAAGAACTTAAAATAATAAATTTTATAATGTGTAGAGATAAATTAGAAATCTATCATATTTTCAAGAGTTTGGGTTAATAATTGTGATAGAACTTCAGTTAAGGTTTCTGTCCAGTTCAGTAACTCAGTCATGTCCAACTCTGTGACCCCATGGACTACAGCATACCAGGTTTCCCTGTCCATCACCAACTCCTGGAGCTTGCTCAAACTCATGTGCATTGAGTCGGTGATGCCATCCAATCATCTCATCCTCCATTGTCCCTTTCTCCTCTGCCTTCAATCTTTCTCAGCATCAGGGTCTTTTCCAATGAGTCAGTTTTTTGCATCAGGTAGCTAAACTATTAAGAGTTTCAGCTTCAGCATCAGTCCTTCCAATGAATATTCAGGATTGGTTTCCTTTTGGATAGACTGGTTTGATCTTCTTGCAGTCTGAGGGACTCTCAAGAGTCTTCCAAAACCACAGTTCAAAAGTATCAATTCTTTGGTGCTCAGCTTTCTTTATAGTCCAACCCTCAAATCCATACATGACCACTGGAAAAACCATAGCTTTGACTAGAGAGACCTTTGTTGGCAAGTTAAGGTTTAGAGAGAGAAGAACACCACTGTGATATATGTTCAGCGATAATTACTAGAATTAAGCCACACATATTGTGAGACAAGCTGGAAATGTAAAATCTGGAAGGGGCATTAAAGACTTAGAGAGGAGATCTTCCCAACCCAGGAATCAAACCCAGGTCTCTTGCATTGCAGGCTGATTTTTTACCATCTGAGCCACCAGGGAAGCCCAAAGAACCAAATAATGAAGCTACTGACCAGCTCTCCTAAAACCCTGGTACACGTGAACAAGCTGGAGCTTGTAGGAAAATCTAACTGGCCAAGTATGTCTAGCCACTAAAGTGGGTCCCTGAGAGGGAACTCATGGAGAGTTTGTAGGTAATTCTGTGTAGACACTGTATCTGGTGCTGGACATGCAGTCATTTACTGTAGTCTAGAAGGAAAACTGGATAGGGGGCAGAGGAAAGTAAGCCCAACCTGTAGCTGCTTGGTGGCTCTGTGTGTATCTGTCATTGTTCTATCCATGAAAAGACCTTTGAAAACCAGTGCTCAGAGCTGCATCTCCACCTTCAAGATCTTGCACAAAGTGTTATTTTGGAAGATGCTAATCTGGAACCATGCAGAAAAATGAATTCCAGAAAATAGTTTTCAGACACGTCAAGTTAACAGAGGAATCCAAGATAGGTAGGGAAAAGAGATTTAAAAAGCAATTAAGGAAAAACTATCTTAGGCAATTAGGAGAAGGCAATGGCATCCCACACCAGTACTCTTGCCTGGAGAATCCCATGGACGGAGGAGTCTAGTGGGCTGCAATCCATGGGGTTGCGAAGAGTCGGACATGACTGAGCAACTTCACTTTGACTTTTCACTTTCATGCATTGGAGAAGGAAATGGCAACCCACTCCAATGTTCTTGCTTGGAGAATCCCAAGGACGGCAAAGCCTCGTGGGCTGCTGTCTATGGGGTCGCACAGAGTCGGACACGACTGAAGCGACTTAGCAGCAGCAGCAACAGCATCTTAGGCAATTATTAACTCCAGAGGAGGAAACGTTAATACAGGAAACAAATTAGAGCATTTCATTTGGCTCATCTGTGAATAATAATTACATAATCATCATGAAATTATCTGACATATTAATTTAACCAAAATTCATAGCTATATTGAATGCATGGGAGGGAGGAGAATATTTGCATAGAGAATGAGGTAAAAAATAAGATTCAAGGCTGTTAAATCCTTATATTCCAGAATAGAAATTCCAAGTATAATGAGTAAAGTTTTTAAAATCAAGATATAGTGGTATTATCATTTATATAGACTTAAGCATATAAATGTAAGGACCCAACTAAAAATGTTGAAGCTGTTTTGAAGGAGGTGATGAGGGGTGGGAGATGAACTACTTGCTTGTTTTCATAAGGCTTAGAGAACTAATTGACATCTTAAACTTGTACAGATAATACTATAACAAAATGAAACATTTAACAGAAATAATTGGGGAGCTAATGCTATAATAATCTATAATGCTATAATAATCTATAATGTTATAATAATCTATATATGTAAACAGGGTTAAAACTGTAATGAGATATTTCTAGGAATATTTTAAGATATAATCAGTGGAGAAAGAATCTCTTTTCAAATCTGTGAAGAGGATATCACAAAAAAACTAGGGATTAATAAAGGTGTCACAGCTAAAGAAATATTTCAGATTCTTTAGGAAAAAATTGTCATGTTCAGGTGCCATTAAATTTTAAGGAGAAACAACAATTTCATCCAACCAATGAGTAATATCCGTTTAGAACTCAATGGTTAGAACCTAACTTCCTCTGTAAAACAATAGCAGGTACCATCATAACTTAATTTAAAAAGTATTTTTATGATTTTGCTAGAGCTCATTATTGATAATTAAACTTGAATTACTTAATTGCCTTAGAACTGCAGCTAGCATGTAAATAGGTATTCTGTCTGCAGTTTTGAGGGTGACCTTCAACTAACACTGAATACATTATGTTTTAATTAAACTCAACTAACCACTTGAAGAGTTCTTCTCACAGTGAGAATTTCAGATATGCAAACAAGTTCTTGGAACATCTGTCATTGAAATAACCACAGTTTTAGTCCAAATGTTAAGACATTTGAAGCCAATGTTTTTGAAAAAAATTCTTTACCTCATCAAATGATTGTTCTAGGTTGAGTTGTGTTTAATGTTTAAAATATTCAGGATAGCTTAATAAAGAATTAGAACATGTCTGAGAAGACAGAAGTATTTCCATTTAAGGGCACTTAAAAATTCACTGAGCAGGAAGTTATTAGCACAGTATTCAGTAGCCTTTCCTCAAACCATCTGATCAATAAATACAATAACTGAAGAACAGTTTCATATTGTGACGTATGAATTTTGAGACAGCGTGAACATTTTAGGAATCTAGTGACTGGGTTAAGCAACATTCCTAGAAAGACATTAGAACATAGTTTTTTCTTGAGACTCTTGAAGATTATATGTTATAAGGCTATGCACCTTTAAATTCCTTTAAGCTACATCCTTGTACCTTTTTACTAAGGATGAAAGAATAAGCTAATCTGTAGACAGAGTGAGGGAGAGATGGAAAAGTAGAGGAAGAAGGGTAATGGAACATACAGTTGTCCTTCAGTGTCCCTCAGTGGGGGATTGGTTCTAAAATATAGCCCGCCATGGATACCAAAATCCCTAGGTGCTCAAGACCCTGTTATAAAATGGTGTGGTATTTACATCTAGGTTACTTCCGTGTCCTGGCTGCTGTAAATAGTGCTGCAATAAACATTGGGATACATATGTTTTTTTGAGCTATGGTTTTCGCAGCCTCCCATATGAAAATGAAGTGAAATGAAATGAAAGTTGCTCAGTAGTGTCTGACTCTTTGAGACCCCATGGACTGTAGCCAGCCAGGCTCCTGTCCATGGAACTCTCCAGGCAAGAATACTGGAGTGGATTGTCATTCCCTCCTCCAAGGCATCTTCCTGACCCAGTGATCCAAACCATGTCTCTTATGTATCCTGGATTGGCAGACCAGTTCTTTAACACTGGCGCCATAAACAGAGATGGGTTAATTATAAGTAAATAAAGTAATTCAGATCCATGTCAAAAGGAATTTTCCTCAATGGGCTAATCATTAGAGTATATTGCAATTTTCAACTTCTTCTAAATTATAATATTAGGTCACAGAGCGGTTTTAGAATACAAATGTTATCAAGCAATTAACTGTACTGAAATAATGCTCTTTTTCCTTTCACACACTGATAATAAAGTCAATCTTTTGCTCTTAACCTGTATATATGCTTCATCATGCTTGCCTGGAAAATCCCATGGACCGAGGAGCCTGGTAGGCTGCAGTCGATGGGGTCGCTAAGAGTCGGGCACGACTGAGTGACTTCACTTTCGCTCTTCACTTTCATGCATTGGGGAAATGACAACCCACTCCAGTGTTCTTGCCTGGAGAGCCCAGGGACAGGGGAGCCTGGTGGGCTGCCATCTCTGGGGTCGCACAGAGTCAGACACGACTGAAGCGACTTAGCAGCAGCAGCAGCAGCAGGGAAGTTGTGCTTTCTAAATTGGTTTTCTGCTCTCAAAATCATTTGACTATCAATATTTGCAGCTACTACAGTTTAATAACTGTAGTATGGTCTGCAGGAGAGGCCATTTAATGCGAGAGGTCAAGGTCATAAAGAAGCTGATGAGATGATTCCTTAAGAAATGATGGCAGCATCAGAATAAGCAGTAACAAGAAAGACCACCCAGAGAGGCTGCCTTTCAGCCAAGGCTCCCCCAGCCACACCCAAGTGAGAAAGAAATGCTGACAGCCTAGTTAAGAGGCACAGCCCTAACAAATAAAAAGACTGTCATCAGCTTTGCAGATGGGCTCAGGAAAACGTCTGAGCCTATAAAACATTGATCTTTCCTCAGATAGCCCTAGCTTTCTACACCTTTATTACGAGTCATAAGTAAATGAAGAGCAGTGGAGCCAGAAAAACTATTTTCTAATGTGAATACCTTGTGTCCAGACAGTTCTTTCACAAACATTTTATTTGACCCTCTCAACAAACTATGAGAGAGGCAATGGAGTTACAATTATTATATTTTGTTGACCAGCAATCTGGAGACCTCTATGTCTTGCTCACCTGATTAATGCCACTGTGTTATTACTTAATAGAACATTTTTACAGCAATTATGCTAGGCATTGTGGGTTAAGCACTTTAAGTGAATTGTCTCATTCACCTTCACAGAGCCACTTTAGAGTAGATAATGTTTCAATATTCAGAAAACAAAGATCATGGCATCCAGTCCTATCACTTTATGGCAAATAGATGAGGAAACAATGGATAAAGTGACAGACTATTTTTTGGGCTCCAAAATCACTGCAGATGGTGACTTCAGCCATGATTTTATTTATTTTTTTAATTTAAAAATTTTTTATTTTTTTTACTTACAATATTGTATTGGTTCTGCCACACATCAACAGGAATCCGCCATGGGCATACGCATGTTCCCCATCTTGAACCCCTCTCCCCACTCCCTCCCCATACCATCCCTCTGAGTCATCCCAGTGCACCAGCCCCAAGCATCCTGTATCGAACCTGGACTGGTGATTCGTTTCTTATATGATATTATACATGTTTCAGTGCCATTCCCCCAAATTGTCCCACCCTCTCCCTCTCCCATAGTTAAAAAGACTGTTCTATACATCTGTGTCTCTTTTGCTGTCTTGCATACAGGGTTATCATTACTATCTTTCTAAATTCCATATATATGCATTAGTATACTGCATTGGTGTTTTTCTTTCTGGCTTACTTCACTCTGTATAATAGGCTCCGGTTTCATCCACCTCATTAGAACTGATTCAAATGTATTCTTTTTAATGGCTGAGTAATACTCCATTGTGTATATGTATCACAGCTTTCTTATCCATTCATCTGCTGATGGACATCTAGGTTGCTTCCATGTCCTGGCTATTATAAACAGTGCTGCTAAACAGACAGTTCTCCAAAGAAGACATACAGATGGCTAACAAACACATGAAAAGATGCTCAACATCACTCATTATCAGAGAAATGCAAATCAAAACCACAATGAGGTACCTTTTCACACCAGTCAGAATGGCTGCTACCCAAAAGTCTACAAGCAATAAATGCTAGAGAGAGTGTGGAGAAAAGAGAATCTTCTTACATTGTTGGTGGGAATGCAAACAGTACAGCCACTATGGAGAACAGTGTGGAGATTCCTTAAAAAACTGGAAACAGAATTGCCTTATGACTCAGCAATCCCACTGCTGGGCATACACACCGAGGAAACCAGAATTGAAAGAGACACATGTACCCTAATGTTCATTGCAGCCATGATTTTAAAAGATGCTTACTCCTTAGAAGAAAAGCTATGACCAACCTAGATAGCATCTTAAAAAGCAGAGACATTAATTTACCAACAAAGTCCATATAGTCAAAGCTATGGTTTTCCAGTAGTCATGTATGGATGTGAGAGTTGGACTATAAAGAAAGCTGAGCACTGAAGAATTGATGCTTTTGAACTGTGGTGTTGGAGAAGACTCTTGAGAGTCCCTTGGACTGCAAGGAGATCCAACCAGGCCATCCTGAAGGAAATCAGTCCTAAATATTCATTGGAAGGACTGATGCTGAAGCTGAAACTCCAACACTTTGGCCACCTGATGTGAAGAACTGATTCACTGGAAAAGACCCTGATGCTGGGAAAGACTGAAGGCAGGAGAAGAAGGGGACAACGGAGAAAGAGATAAAACAGTACAGCCACTATGGAGAACAGTGTGGAGATTCCTTAAAAAACTGGAAACAGAATTGCCTTATGACTCAGCAATCCCACTGCTGGGCATACACACCGAGGAAACCAGAATTGAAAGAGACACATGTACCCTAATGTTCATTGCAGCCATGATTTTAAAAGATGCTTACTCCTTAGAAGAAAAGCTATGACCAACCTAGATAGCATCTTAAAAAGCAGAGACATTAATTTACCAACAAAGTCCATATAGTCAAAGCTATGGTTTTTCCAGTAGTCATGTATGGATGTGAGAGTTGGACTATAAAGAAAGCTGAGCACTGAAGAATTGATGCTTTTGAACTGTGGTGTTGGAGAAGACTCTTGAGAGTCCCTTGGACTGCAAGGAGATCCAACCAGGCCATCCTGAAGGAAATCAGTCCTAAATATTCATTGGAAGGACTGATGCTGAAGCTGAAACTCCAACACTTTGGCCACCTGATGTGAAGAACTGATTCACTGGAAAAGACCCTGATGCTGGGAAAGACTGAAGGCAGGAGAAGAAGGGGACAACGGAGAAAGAGATGGTTAGATGGCATCATCGACTTGATGGACATGAGTTTAAGCATGCTCTGGGAGTTGGTGATGGACAGGGAAGCCTGGTGTGCTGCAGTCCATGGAATCACAAAGAGTCAGACACTACTGAGTGACTGAACTGAACTGAACTGAATGTTTCTTAATTTAGATGTGAGAGAACCTGGGTCTAAGGGCGTTACTTGTGCAAAAAATTCAGAAACTAAACCTGGAGTCTAAATTATATGCTCTTCATGTAGTCCTGACTTGAATGTCCATTGCTTGAATTATTTTACTTAAAAAAAATTGGGGGGGGGCTACTGCCTATCTAACTAGTTTTTGACTGTTGTCCTATGAGCTTAATTATTTCAACACTTATTTTATGCGTATAGCTAGGCACTATTATAAGTTTTGAGAAAATATTAGCTTAAAAATGTCATGTTTTTTCTATTAACATGGTTATACTTGCTTTTCTTCAATTTTTTGTAATTAATTATGCAAGGATGATGTCTTTGTTTTCACATGTGGTGTCCCATATGGAATAGTAGAACAGTAGTAGGAATCTTGGGACTTGAACAACACTGAAAGGATGTTTGCAGTTAAGAGACCTTCATTAAATATGCAAAAGGTAACAGGAGAAGGGACTTGTCTGTTAGTAAAATGATTGCTATTTGGGAGAACACTTGTCTCCTGTTCATCACAGTTCACTGTAGAAAAAACCTCTGCTGGAGTAACTCTTGACATTGCTTTTCTTCAATTTTTTGTAATTAATTATGCAAGGATGATGTCTTTGTTTTCACATGTGGTGTCCCATATGGAATAGTAGAACAGTAGTAGGAATCTTGGGACTTGAACAACACTGAAAGGATGTTTGCAGTTAAGAGACCTTCATTAAATATGCAAAAGGTAACAGGAGAAGGGACTTGTCTGTTAGTAAAATGATTGCTATTTGGGAGAACACTTGTCTCCTGTTCATCACAGTTCACTGTAGAAAAAACCTCTGCTGGAGTAACTCTTGACCTCTCTCTGCCTCTTCACTTACCCTTTTCTGAGTTTAGTAGGAGGAACTGAAATGCCTGGCTCAGTATCTTCTGCGTTTGGTTTGGGGTCAGGTGAAGATTATGGTAAAAAAAACCCCGCCTGCCAATGCAGGAGACATAAGAAAAGTGGGCTTGATCTGTGGATCAGGAAGGTCCCCTGGAGGAGGGCATGGCAACCCACTCCTGTATTCTTACCTGGAGAATCACCTGGACAGAGGAGCCTGGCAGGCTATAGTTCATGGGGTCATAGGAGTCAGACACAACTGAAACGACTTAGAAGGCACACATGCAAATAAAGAAACAGATACAACTCTGTGTATGTAAAACTAACAAAATTTGAATAAAATCAGTGGATTGCTTTGATGTCAATTTCCTAGTTGTGATAATGTTCTATAGTTATACAAAATGTTACTACTGGAGAGACTAGCTGAAGGGTACACAAGATCTCTTTCAATTGTTTCTTACAACAGTATGTGAATCTACAAATACTTCAAGAAGGAGTTTAATTAAAATAAAAAGACCCAAATGCAACTTTCAACAAATAAGTATTGAGAGATTGAACTGTTAAAGAATGTTAAAGAACATTCTTCTGGAAATAAAATGATACTATGTAGACACTTGGACCTGTCTAAGCATGAGAATTAATGTGACAGAAATTATAAATTTATGGGTAAATATAACATTTTTCTCATTTTTAATTTTTTATTAAAATGATATCTGAATGTTTAAAGCAAAATGGATAACAATATATTGTGAAATTAAGAGTATATGCAGGAGTGAAAGGTAAGCCAACAATAGGATAAAGACCAGGAGAAGGGACTGAAAGTACAGAACTGGGAGATTTTTCTTTGCATGAAGTTAAAATTAGACTCTGATGAATTAAGTATATATATTTTCAATTTGCAACCACAAAAGCAACCAAATAAATAGAAAGATAAGGCTAATAAACCAATGGGGCTTCCTTGGGTGACTGAACAAAAACAATCTTTGAGTGTTTAAAAAATTTATATTTTATTTATTATTGATAATGTTAAGTTTAAATCTTCAGTCTAGTTTGTTTTCTCTTTGCCTCATCTACTCTTTGCTTACCTTCTTTTACCTAATTCCATGCTTTCTTCTGGATTATCCAGAAAACAAAGAGAAAACAGACTAGACTGCTGATTTAAACTCAACATTATTAATGACAAATAAGATATAAATCAAGTACAAGCATCCTGCATCCTGCATCGAACCTAGACCGGAAATTCGTTTCACTTATGATATCATACATGTTACACTGCCACTCTGCCAAATCATCCCACCCTCTCCCTCTCCCACAGAGTCCAAAAGGCTGTTCTATACATCTGTGTCTCTTTTGCTGTCTTGTGTACAGGTTTATCATTACCATCTTTCTAAATTCCATATATATGTGTAAGTATACTGTATTGGTGTTTTTCTTTCTGGGTTACTTCACTGTGTATAATCGGCTCCAGCTTCATCCACCTTATTAGAACTGATTCAAATGTATTCTTTTTAATGGCTGAGTAATACTCCATTGTGTATATTTTTAAAACATAACAAATATCTTGTTTCTAGCTCTTAGCACGTTAAGTATTTAAAAGTTGACAGTCTGGTCCTTAGAAAAGAAGAAAAGACACTGAATAATTTGAAAATCAATAACTTTTCCAGTATCTGCCAGAGAACTGAAGTCATAGGGCAAATAAAGATCCTGAAATCTGGAAGCAGGTAATTACAGATATGCCCAAGTTGAACTTTTTGTTATTGCTTTAGTTACTCAGTTCTGTCCCAATTTTGTGACCCAGTGGACTGTAGCCCACCAGGTTCTTCTGTTTACGAAATTTCCCAGGAAAGAATATTGGAGAGGGTTGCCTTTTTAGGCGACATTCCTGACCCAGGTATCGAACTCATATCTTCTGTATATCCTGCATTGCAGGCAGATTCTGTACCCAATTAGTTACTGGGGAAGCCCAAGATGAAGCAAACAGAGAGAACTATAAACAAACAGCTAAAAATACTATAATCAGTTCCTGAAGGCTGAGAGTAGACTTTCTGAGGGATACTCCTGAGGGTCACATTCTGAAAGAAATCTTTACTCTTTCATGGATCTTACCTCTGGGAACTCCATCAGTTTCTGAAAGTAAAGAACTAATGATTCTCCTCTTGGCTGTGGCAGAAAGAGAGGAAAATAAACTGTGCTAAATATGCTCAGTGTTTTGTTTTGTTTTGTTCTTTTCCAAAACAAAGGCTTACTAACCAAGAAAAAAGACTTTACTAGAGCCTAATCCATCAGAAGTTGCCCCAGGTGGTGCTAGTGGTAAATAACCCACCTGCCAATGCAGGAGATGCAAGAGACATGGGTTCCATGCCTGGGTTGGGAACATCCCCTGGAGGAAGGCATGGCAATCCACTCCAGTATTCTTACCTGGAGAGTCCCATTGACAGGGGAGCCTGGCAGCTACAATTCACGGGGACTTGGCACACACACATGATCTCACCAGAGGGAAGAGAGTTCCCCTGACTTACGCCCCTTCCAGGTTTTCTATTTCAATTAAGCAGAGCAAAAAGCTAAGAAACCTTAGTAAAGCTCATAGGGCCCCTAAAAGTCTGGTAATTAATTATGATTGCAGGATATTTCTACTCTCACAAACTTTATCATCAAAACAGCAGGGGTCCAATAATAACAGTGGTTCACAGTTTTCCAGTGGTTATGTATGGATGTGAGAGTTGGACTGTGAAGAAAGCTGAGTGCTGACGAATTGAGGCTTTTGAACTGTGGTGTTGGAGAAGACTCTTGAGAGTCCCTGGGATTGCAAGGAGATCCAACCAGTCCATTCTGAAGGAGATCAACCCTGGGATTTCTTTGGAAAGACTGATGCTAAAGCTGAAACTTCAATACTTTGGCCACCTCATGCAAAGAGTTGATTTATTGGAAAAGACTCTGTTACTGGGAAGGATTGGGGGCAGGAGGAGAAGGGAACGACAGAGGATGAGATGGCTGGATGGCATCACTGACTCGATGGATGTGAGTCTGAGTGACTCCGGGAGTTGGTGATGGACAGGGAGGCCTGGTGTGCTGCGATTCATGGGGTTGCGAAGAGTCGGACACGATTAAACGACTGATCTGATCTGAACTGAACTGAATAGATAAAAAAGCTGCAAGGCACAGAATCTAAGGAATAGTTCTTAGTTAATTTAAAGACAACAAGGGAGTAAAAAGCAATGGTAATAGAGGGCATTGAAACCATTGACAGCTACAGCAATAGTACATGTTAACCATAGCCAACTCCTAGCCAGAGTAGCATAAAACTTTACACTGAAGCACTATTCACCTCAGTTCCAATTATCCAAAACATCACATTTGACTTTCAACAATAAATTACATCCAAATTGCATGTCTGTGAATAAATAAAATAAGCATCAGAAACAGATATGACACAAGTGATGGAGTTGCCAAATAAAATTGAAAAACCATGCTTCAAAAAAAAAGAAAGAAAGAAAAACCATGCTTCATATACCAAGAACATTAATGGAAAAAGAAAAAAAACTAAAATGAAAATTCCACAAATCAAAAACACTGTAACAGACATGAAGAAAACTTTTTTGATGAGTTCATCAACAGATTGACCATGACCAAAGAAATGATAGGTAACCTGGAAGAAATGTCAATAGAAACTTTCCACATTGAAGTGCAAAAGAAACTAGTAGGGAATAAAAATGAACAGAAAATGCAAGAGTTGTGGACAATTCCCAAAGGGTAACGTGTACTTGACATAACAGGAGAAAAAAATAACAAGACAGGAAAAAGGTACTGAAATAATATCAAAGAATTTTCCAGAATAGAAAAATACCAAATCACACATTCAGGACTCTGTTCTGTAAAGAACACCAAGCAGATTGTGTGAGTGCATGCTCAGTCGCTTTAGTGGTCTCCATCTCTGCCACTCAGGGATTGCACCCATGTCATCTGCATCCTCTGCATTGGAGGGGGACTCTTTACCCACTGAGCCACCTGGGAAGACCACCAAACAGGATAGTTGCCCCCAAAATCTATACTTAGGATTAACTATACTAAACAGCAGGGAATTGTACTGTTGGTATACTAAAATAAACAGGAAATTAAGACCAAGAGGAAATCTTACAAGAAGCCAACCAAAGAGGGGGAGGTAAGGAAGGAGGATTCAACCTTACCAACCTAGTAGCAAGGCTAAGAATTACATCAAACTTCACATCAGAAACTATGAAATCTAGAAGACATTTGAGTGAAATGGATAAAGCATTGAAAGAAAGATGAATAAAAACAAACTTCCATTTTACACTCAGCAAAACTTTCCCTCCAAAATGAAGTAGAAGACTTTCTGGGGGAAACAAAAATGGAGGAAAATCATCACTGACAGACATATGCTGCAATAGATATTAAAATAACATATTTATGGTGAAATTATATAGGTCTGTAATTCAGGTGTAAATAAAGAAAAACTATCAGGGAAAGAATAAAGTTATAATGTAATCTTTTGTTTTTCTTAATTGATCCAAGATATGACTATTTATGCAATGTAATAACAGTAAGAATGCATTGGGCGATTATAGCATGTGTACATGCTCAGTGGCTCAGCCCTGTCAAACTCTATGCACCCTCATGGGCTGAAGTCTGCTGTGCTCCTCTGTCCATGGGATTTTTTTTTTTTCAGGTAAGAATACTGGAGTGGGTTGCCTTTTCCTCTTTCAGGGGATCTTCTCCAAAAGGGATAAAAATGGTGGATCCAGAGATGTCTACATTGTCAAGTGGGTTCTTTACCACTGTGAATCCCAACTGTAGCATCAGTCAGTTCAGTCATTCAGTCTTGTCCAACTGTTTGAGACCCCATGGACTGCAGTACACAAGGGTTCCCTGTCCATCACCAACTCCTAGAGCCTACTCAAACTCATGTCCATTGAATTGGTGATGCCATCCAACCATCTTGTCCTCTGTTGTTCCCTTCTTCTCCTGCCCGAAATCTTTCCCAGCATCAGAGTCTTTTCCAATGAGTCAATGGCCAATGTATTGCAGATTCAGCTTCAGCATCAGTCCTTCCAGTGAATGTCAGGACTGATTTCCTTTAGGATGGACTGGTTGGATGTCCTTGCAGTCCAAGAGACTCTCAAGAGTCTTCTCCAATACCATAGTTTAAAAGCATTGATTCTTCAGCACTCAGCTTTCTTTATAGTCCAATTCTCACAATCATACATGACTACTGGAAAAGTCATAGTTTTGACTAGATGGACCTTTGTTGGCAAAGTAATGTCTCTGCTTTTTAGCATGCTGTCTAGGTTGGTCACAACTTTTCTTCTAAGGAGCAAGCATCTTTTAATTTCATGGCTGCAGTCACCATATGCAGTGATTTTGGAGCCCCCCAAAATAAAGTCTGTCACTGTTTCCATTGTTTTCCAATCAACAGAAATGCTTTGTTACAAAGTAGGAGAACTATAAATAAATTGCTAGAGTGTTATTTGAATTTGAACTTAGGTTAGTTAAAATGTATTTTGAAAACTTCACAAGAATTTAAAAATAAGAATAATTGCTATGCTAAGAAAGCAGACAAAATGTAATAAAAAAACTTTAATTAAGAGAAAACAAAAAGGAGAGGAAATTAAAAATAATTAGTAATGACTAAGAAACAGCTGCAGATTGGTATTACCATGATGAGATCTATAATCATATTAAATATAAATAGTTTAAATAAGCCATTTATTTTGTCAGAGTGGATTAAACAAACATGACCCAAATATATGTTCTCCACAAGAAACCCATTTTAATTATAAGGAAAGATACATTAAAGAAATGGAGAAAGAAATACTATTATGCTCAGTTGCTCAGTTGTGTCCAACTTTTTGTAACCCTGTAGACTGTAGTGTGGGAGAAGGCAGTGGCACCCCACTCCAGTGCTCTTGCCTGGAAAATCCCATGGATGGAGGAGCCTGGTGGGCTGCAGCAGTCCATGGGGTCGTGAAGAGTTGGACACGACTCCATGCCTTCACTTTGACTTTTCACTTTCATGCATTGGAGAAGGAAATGGCAACCCACTCCAGTGTTCTTGCCTGGAGAATCACAGGGACGATGGAGCTGGTGGGCTGCTGTCTATGGGGTCACACAGAGTCGGACACGACTGAAGCGACTTAGCAGCAGCAGACTGTAGTGCACCAGGCTCCTCTGTCCATGGGATTCTCCAGGCAAGAATACTGGAGCAGGTTACCATTTTATACTCCAAGAGGTACACCACTAATGTTCATAAAAAAGAATGTCTGGATAAGTATAATAATTTTAGACGAAGGACTTTTGTGAACAGGGAGAATATTAAGGATAAAAAGATTTGGCATAATAATAAAAATGTCACCATCCCAAGAACCCTTAAAGTGTATGTCCTTAAATTTAAAATAAATGAAGCAAAAAAAAAAAAAAACACAGAAATTCAAGACAAACTAGGCAATCCACTCTTAAGGTTGAAACTTCAACATCCTTATTTTAATAATTTACAGAATATTCAATTTGACAAAGGCAGAACCTAGATTTAACTGGGTAGGGTCTTTTGGAGCCAGAGATTATTTTAAAAAAAAATGAAAAAAGAAATAAGAATTTAGTCCTATATCCTGTGGGAGGGAATTCAGAAGGGAAAAGAAAGAATTCAAGGAAAGGTAAGATAGCTTTGCCATATATTATATCACTTCAAAACTTCAATAAATTCATTAAATTTAATGATATTCAGCTTTGTTAGACTTTATTCCTTTTTTTTCCTTTTATGTTCATCTTTTCAATGGATAAAAATGGTAAAGGAATGATGTAAAGAATGTTTCCATAGCTTTCAAATGTACAAAGGAGAACTCAGCTGTGCTTTATGCAGAATACTAAGGAATAACATTTCCCTCATAAGTTATCTTTGGTGTTGATAGCAAATAAAATTCATACACAACAAAATTCATAGTAATGTTCAAAATTTAGCATATTCCTGAGTTGATTTCTTTGTGTTTCTAAATTCAATTGTGTGTGTATGTTCAGTCACATTTGACTATTTGTGACTCCATGGACTATAGCTCTCCAGATTCCTCAGTCCATAGAATTTTCCAGGCAAGAATACTGGAATGGGTTGCCTTTCTTCCTCCAGAGGATCTTCCCCAAGCAGAAATCAAACCCAGGTCTCTGATGTCTCCTACATTGGTGGGCAGATTTTTTACCATTAAGCCACTAAATTCAATTATATGGTGGATATTTGCATTGTGCATTTAAAATTCTGAAAGAAAATAAAATACATATTCAATTTGTCATCTGCTATTAATATGGACAACTTAGTTTTTTCACAAGATTAGATTTATCAATACAGTTTAATACCTAGTGAGAAATTATTTTATAGAATATATCTCATATTGTACACATTTATGCAAGTATATAATTATAGCATATTCAAAAAGTAACGCAATGAAAATACAAGCAGTTTGGTACACTGAACGCTAATGCAACAATATCTTAATGGACAATTGTGTTTGGGGTTCCCTTGTGGGTAAGCTGGTAAAGAAACTGTCTGCAATGTGGAAGATCTGGGTTTGATCCCTAGGTTAGAAAGATCCCAACTGTGTTTAAATTATATGATAACATTCTGAAATTTACTATTTCTTAATCATTGTACAGTAGTAGGAAGTGTGAGAAATGTAACAAGAGAGGAAGGGAATCAAAGAGAACATAAAAATAATAGTCACATGGTGGATCATATATTAGAGTTCCATGCAAATTAAAATGCATGTAAATGAAGAATGGCCTTCCAGAAATCTTATTTATTCAAATAGGTGAGGGTCTTGAAACCTATCCATCTGCAAGACACAGAATGAGATGAAAATGCAGAAAGGGGACCCTTCAAATGCCTCAGGATTCCATTGACGACTGACATCAAACATAACTGGGTCCTTTCATCTCTAACTTAAGAAAGTGGTCAAATTTTCTCTGTATGTGCCTTGAGAGAAGTTAACCTGCCTTTATGTATTTTTAATATAAGAATTACTTTGTATAAAATACTACCGTCCAACTTAGCAACCAAACCCCTAAAGAAGAATATGCAACTTGTAATTAAATGAGTTCTACATATAATTTTTGCTGTGAGGAAATCATGGTTCTCAAATATAAGTAAAAATATACTATGCTTAACTCCCAGAACTATGCATACAGCTTAATATTGGCAGAAAATGTCTATCTTTAATTTTAATCATATTGATATGAAGATTATTCACTAAATTTAGATTTAGAAAATAAGACGTCAAGGATTTCAACTAGTGTTAACTTACTTTTGATTTAATCTCTTCATCCAGAGCAAATGTTATATATTCATGTAACAATGTTTAAAATATTACATGTTAATATTTATTAATGTTGCAAAATGCTACATTTTTCAGTATCATTATGATAAATCCTATGTAACATTTATCAGAATTAATAAATTAAGTCACAGGGAACATACCTGAAATAAAATGGTATTTTACTAAATACAAATTCATAAATACAGATGACTTTTAAGCCTCTGTGGGGCTTGTTATTTCTGTTGTTTCTGTTAGAAATAAAAAACAAATGGAGGCCAGCCTTGAAAATTCCCTCAGCAGACAAAACTAGTTTAATCATATAAGCAGAGCTTAATTTAGCTTATTTTACAAGAGCACAAAACAAACATCTCCCTACAAGACTGGACAGAAAGGTGAAAATAGGGAGTCTCAGCTGAGCAGAACAGAGAGACATGGGGAAATCACTTCAGGAACCAGAGCCAGGGTAGGAAAATCCGAACCAACAAATGTAAGGAGGCTCATCAGTCCCTTATGAATGGGTTGCCCACAGTATTGTGAGATTTACCTCCAGCTCAAATAAATGTCCATCTAGTCAAAGCTATGGTTTTTCCAGTAGTCATGTAGGGATGTGAGAGTTGGACTATAAAGAAAGCTGAGTGCCAAAGAATTGATGCTTTTGAACTGTGGTTTTGGGTAAGACTCTTGAGAGTTTCTTGGACTGTAAGGAGATACAGTTTGTCAATCCTAAAGGAAATAGGTCCTGAATATTCATTGGAAGGACTGATGCTGAAGCTCAAACTCCCAATAATTTGGCCACGTGACGCGAAGAACCTACTCATCGGAAAAGACTCTGATGCTGGGGAAGATTGAAGCGGGAGGAGAAGGGGAAGACAGAGGATGAGATAGTTGGATGGCATCACCAACGCGATGGACGTGAATTTGAGTAAACTGGGAATTAATGGCGTGTTGAAATCCATGGGGTCGCAAAGAGTCAGACACAACTAAGTGACTAAACTGAACTGAACAACCAAATTTTCACAATAAATATTGGAGAAATATCCCCTCAGGCTTTTAGCAGAGCAAAAGAAAAGGCCATTCTGAAATAAACTGGAGTACTTCTCACCTTCATAATTAGTTTTACCTTCAGGTGAAACTAGTTAACCACAGCCTAACCTGCTGAAGTATATATAAAACTTAACTGACCTGGAGGAAGGGAAATACCTTTCAGGTATTTCTCATCAGCCTCTTCCAACTAATGTGGAGAAAAAAAGAAAATGAGAAACACTTCTGAAGCTCACAGTCTAGAGGCACAGACTATAGCATGCTTCTTCCATCTCTACCCATTCCTCACTCTACCTCACAACTAAAGGCCTGTTTTTGGCAGTTCCATTTACACTATGCATCATCTCCATCTCTGGCTATCAGGAAAAAATTATGGGGGCATACCAAAATGTGAAAAACACATTTTATGAGCTAGAGTAGGCTTCAGAATCAGATATGGCAGCAAAGATATTGGAATTACCAGCCAAGGAACTTAAAACAGTTATGATGAATATGTTGAGGATTCTAAATGGACAAAGTAGGCACCAGGAAAGGACAGTTAAAGGAGAGCAGTGGCAATTCAATGAACAAAATAAAAATGAATGCTAGAGATAAAAAAATATTGTAACAGAAGTCTTTTTCATAGTCTTCAGTTCAGTTCAGTTCATTTCAGTAGCTCAGTCATGTCCAACTCTTTGCGACCCCATGCATCACAACACACCAGGCCTCCATATCCATCACCAACTCCCAGAGTTCACTCAAATTCATGTCCGTCGAGTTAGTGATGCCATCAAGCCACTCATTCTCTGTCGTCCCCTTCTCCTCCTGCCCCCAATCACTCCCAGCATCAGGGCTTTTGCAATGAGTCAATTTGTCGCATGAGGTGGCCAAAGTACTGCAGTTTCAGCTTCAACATCAGTCCTTCCATTGAAGACCCAGGACTGATCTTTAGGAAGGACTGGTTGGATCCCCTTGCAGTCCAAGGGACTCTCAAGAGTCTCCTCCAAAACCACAGTTCAAAAGCATCAATTCTTTGGCACTCAGCTTTCTTTACAATCCAACTCTCACATCCATACATGACTACTAGAAAAATCATAGCCTTGACTACATGGACCTTTGTTGGCAAAGTAACATCTCCGCTTTTGAATATGCTATCTAGGTTGTTCATAACTTACCTTCCAAGGAGTAAGCGTCTTTTAATTTCATGGCTGCAATCATCATCTGCAGTGATTTCGGAGCCCCCCGCAAAAAAGTCTGACACTGTTCTACTCTTTCCTCGTCTATCTGCTCTGAAATGATGAGACCAAATGCCATGATTTTCGTTTTCTGAATGTTGAGCTTTAAGTTAACTGTTTCACTCTCCTCTTTCACTTTCATCAAGAGGCTTTTGAGTTCCTCTTCACTTTCTGCCATAAGGGTGGTGTCATCTGCATATCTGAGGTTATTGATATTTCTCCTGACAATCTTGATTCCAGCTTGTGCTTCTTCCAGCCCAGTGTTTCTCATGATGTACTCTGCATATAAGTTAAAGAAGCAGGGTGACAATATACAGCCTTGACGTACTCCTCTTCCTATTTGGAACCACTCTGTTGTTCCCTGTCCAGTTCTAACTGTTGCTTCCTGACATGCATATAGGTTTCCCAAGAGGCAGGTCACGTGGTCTAGTAGTCCCATCTCTTTCAGAATTTTCCACAGTTTATTGTGATCCATACAGTCAAAGGCTTTGGCATAGTCAATAAAGCAGAAATAGATGTTTTTCTGGAACTCTCTTGCTTTTTCCATGATCCAGAGGATGTTGGCAATTTGATCTCTGGTTCCTGTGCCTTTTCAAAAAGCAGCTGGAACATCTGGAAGTTCACAGTTCAAGTATTGCTGTTCCTGGCTTGGAGAATTTTGAGCATTACTTTACTAGCATGTGAGATGCGTGCAATTATGTGGTAGCTTGAGCATTTGGCATTGCCTTTCTTTGTGACTGGAATGAAAACTGACCTTTTCCAGTCCTGTGGCCACTGCTGAGTTTTCCAAATTTGCTGGTATATTGAGTGCAGCACTCACAGCATCATCTTTCAGGATTTGAAATAACTCAAATCCTGATTTGGAATTCTATCACCTCCATTAGCTTTGTTCATAGTGATGCTTTCTAAGGCCACTTGACTTCACATTCCATGATGTCTGGCTCTAGGTGAGTGATCACACCATTGTGATTATCCAGGTCATGAAGATCTTTTTTGTACAGTTCTTCTGTGTATTCTTGCCAACTCTTCTTAATATCTTCTACTTATGTTAGGTCCATACCATTTCTGTCCTTTATCGAGCCAATTTTTGCATGAAATGTTACCTTCATATCTCTAATTTTCTTGAAGAGATCTCTAGTCTTTCCCATTCTGTTGTTTTTCTCTATTTCTTTGCATTGATCACTGAGGAAGGTTTTCTCTTCTCTCCTTGCTATTCTTTGGAACTCTGCATTCAGATGCTTATATCTTTCCTTTTCTCCTTTGCTTTTCACTTCTCTTCTTTACATAGCTATTTGTAAGGCCTCCTCTGACAGCCATTTTGCTTTTTTGCATTTCTTTTCCATGGGGATGGTCTTGATCCCTGTCTCCTCTACAATGTCATGAACCTCCATCCACAGTTCATCTGGCACTCTATCATATTTAGTCCCTTAATACTATTTCTCACTTCCACTGTATAATCATAAGGGATTTGATTTAAGTCATACCTGAATGGTCTAGTGGTTTTCCCCACTTTCTTCAATTTAAGTCTGAATTTGGAAATAATGTGTTCATGATCTGAGTCACAGTCAGCTCCCAATCTTGTTTTTGCTGACTGTATAGAGCTTCTCCATCTTTGGCTGCAAAGAATATAATCAATCTGATTTCAACATTGACCATCTGGTGTGTTCATGTGTAAAGTCCTGTCTTGTGTTGGAAGAGGTTGTTTACTATGACCAGTGTGTTCTCTTGGCAAAACTCTATTAGCCTTTGCCCTGCTTCATTCTGTATTCTGAGGCCAAATTTGCCTGTTACTCCAGGTGTTTCTTGATTTCCTACTTTTGCATTCCAGTCCCCTATAACGAATAGGACAGCTAGAGAATATGTCAAAGAATGCTTAAAAACTGAAAAGAATAATAAAAAAAAAAAAAAAAACTGGAAAAACACCAGGGTATCCAAGAACTGTGGGAAGACTACAAAAGCTGTAACCTGTTGTGTCACTGTTCACATTATTCACTGAACCCAAGGTAGACAAGGCATGAGAAGGGAAGCTGGAAGAAAACTCAAGGAGCCATAGGAACTACATACATGTTTATTCTCTCTGGGCTGGCACAGCAGCAAAAGGGGTTTCTCGGGTGAGGCTTCTATAAGTTTTCAGAACAAACGTGGCCCCTGGCCAACTGAGGACATCATGATGTACATGTGCAATCCTATAAGTGACCTCAGCTGTTACATAACCATGTAAAGTCATTGTTTACAGGATGCGGGGTGAGGGCAAGAGGACATACTGCTAGAAAGCCCACCATCTTGCTAAGTACTATTTCCCCACAGCTGTGTAAAAGGAATACTAGAAAAAGAAGAATGGATGTAGCAACTAAAATCTTTGAAATAATAATGGCTGAGAATTTCTCCAATTCTTGTCTTATACCAAACCATAGATACAGTAAGCTCAGAGACCATCAGTAAATGCCCCAAAGCATCAAAGCATATAATTTTAAAATGCTTCAGTTGTTGTCTAGTGTCCAACTCTTTGCAATCCCATGTACTGTAGCCGGCCAGGTTCCACTCTCCCTGAAATTATCCAGGCAAGAATATTGGAGGGGGTTGCCCTGCCCTCCTCCAGGGTATCGCCAAACCCAGGGATTGAACCTGTGTCTCTCAAGTCTCCTGCATTGGCAGGCAGATTCTATGCCACCTGGGAAGCCGTAAAGTACCTCCTTAAGCTAAAAATTGCTCCAGGTAAGGATAGATGTAAGCTATGATTTCTCAGCAAGCAGCATTTCCAGCTCCTGAGTCACTGAAGGATTCTGTCCTGAAGCAGAGATCTTCCTGGTGTGCTGCAACCAGCCCTATATGTGCTTTTGATAAAGCAGTAGAATATACTCCTAAGATAGCTTCTTCTCTATCTGAAGACATTGCTAATTTTTGAGACATTGGATTGTGGACAAACACTATGATTTTTTTTTTTATTAACTTTAGGTTTCTTGACATGGCCTTTTTTAGCTAGATGGTCATTTGGACAGGATCTAATACCAGGGGGTCTACTGTCTGCTATTCTTTGTTGAAATAAGACATTGCTTACATAGGACTTCAAGTATGCATGTGGTTTTAGCATTACTCTCCACAGGAGATAAGTTAAGCACCTTAGAGTGTATGCCACACTGAGGCCATTGCCAGAGTGCTAATAGTCTGTGCACAGCTGGTAGACCTCTGTGGGGCGGAAGGGGGGAGGTGGGGGTCGGGATTGGGAGTTCATGTACACTCGTGGCTGAATCATGTCAATGTATAGCAAAACAAATACAGTATTGTAAAGCAAAACAAACTGAAAAATAAAAATTAATTAAAAAAAAAATATTGTCTTTGTCCTCTATTTTGAAAGCACCAGTGGTACAAAACCTGCCATGTACCTTAATTACTCCACTTTTAAAGCAATTAAATAATTTAAGTGAAATGAATATAATTAATTTAATGATTCTGTATGTCCTAATAAATATGTATGACTTTATCAGGGAATGTATTTTGCAAAATCTAGATTTGCTTTCAGTTTTTCATAAATTACTCAAACATTTGCTATTATAATATTTTGTTTGTTAAAGATTTTTGATGGTTTCATAAAACCAAATTGCTTACTTTTGTTCACAAATTAAATTGATAATTGTGCTTTTCATTCAGTTATTTTCATTTGAGATGAAAACTATTTTCTTCATCTGTGTGTATTAGTCACGAGGTCTGTCCAACTCCTTGCTATGCCATGGACTGTATCCTACCAAGTTTCTCTGTCTATGGAATTCTGCAGGCAAGTAAAACAAGTTATTTTGCTTACTAAATCTTGTTAAGTATCTTTAATACATGTTATTTTTTTTATTTTTTTGCTTTTTTTAAATTAATTTTTTTTTATTTTTTAGTTTGTTTTGCTTTACAATGCTGTATTCGTTTTGCTATACATCGACATGAATCAGCCGCGAGTGTACATGAACTCTCAATCTCGACCCCCACCTCCCCCTTCCCGCCCCGCACCATCTCTCTGGATTATCCCCGTGCCTCAGTCCCAAGCATCCTGCATCCCGCATCGAACCTAGACCGGCGATTCTTTTCACTTATGACATCGTACATGTTACACTGTCACTCTCCGAAATCATCCCACCCTCTCCCTCTCCCACAGAGTCCAAAAGGCTGTTCTATACATTAGATTAACTTTAGATATGATATCTTTTAGGGAAGTAGCTTTTCAAGTACACCTAGTAATTATTATAACTTTGGGATTCATTTACAGGGAAGATAAACAGTATAATTTCTAAAGCATTCTATCCCATTGTTGTTGTTGTTTAGTCACTAAGTCATGTCTGCATATTTTGTGACCCCATGGACTATAGCTCACCAGGCTTTTCTGTCCATGGAATTTCCAACCCACTGCAGTGGATTGCCATCTCCTTATCCAGGGGATTTTCCTGATCTAGGGATCAAATTCTCATCTCCTGCATTGGCAGGTGACTTCCTTACCACTGAGCCACCAGGAAAGACATTCTCTCATGTAATGGGTACATTACAGTATTTCATGAGCATCTGCTTTGTACCAGGAATTTGCTGATTTAATATTAATGGAAAATTTGATAATAGGAACAAGAGGGCAATTATATATTTGGAATTGTACAAATGGTTAAACTGTTGAAGATCAGAAGAAACATCATTAGTTGGATAAGGCAAATCTGTAAGTGGAAGGAGCAGCTATTAAGTTAATATCTATGAGAGAAAGTCATATATTTTTAAAAATGCTTTTAAAAACCATACATCAAGGAATATTGTATATATAGTTTAAAAATATAATAAGGAACATAAACATGGAAAATAATTATCCAGTGATTCAAACATTTGATGTCAATTTCTATATAATTTGAACAAAAGACATATTCATACAAACCCATACACACACCAATACCTTACCTTGTTTGTGCTGCATTTACATAATTGAAATCTGACTATAAAAATGTTTTGGAAAACTGCCCTCGTTAAATAAAGAAAAGATCACAAATATATTTAATTAGTAGCTATATTTTTATCTCCTTACTTGAATTCAGTTCAGTTCATTCAGTCACTCATTCGTGTCCGACTCTTTGCGACCCCACGCCATCACAGAACGCCAGGCCTCCCTGTCCATCACCAACTCCTGGAGTTCACTCAAACTCATGTCGATTGAGTCAGTGATGCCATCCAGCCATCTCATCCTCTGTTGTTCCCTTCTCCACCTGCCCTCAATACCTCCCAGCATCAGGGTCTTTTCCAATGAGTCAACTCTTTGCATGAGGTGGCCAAAATATTGGAGTTTCAGCTTCAGCATCAGTCCTTCCAAAGAACACCCAGGACTGATCTCCTTTAGGATGGACTGGTTGGATCTCCTTGCAGTCCAAGGGACTCTTAAGAGTCTTCTCCAACACCACACTTCAAAGCATCAATTCTTCAGCACTCAGCTTTCTTCACAGTCCAACTCTCACATCCATACATGACCACTGGAAAAACCGTATCCTTGACTAGACGGACCTCTGTTGGCAAAGTAATGTCTCTGCTTTTGAATATCCAGGTTGATCACAATTTTCCTTCCATGGAGTAAGCGTCTTTTAATTTCATGGCTGCAGTCACCATCTGCAGTGATTTTGGAGCCCTGCAAAATAAAATCTGACACTGTTTCCAATGTTTGCCCATCTATCTGCCATGAAGTGATGGGATCAGATGCCATGATCTTCGTTTTCTGAATGTTGAGCTTTAAGCCAACTTTTTCATCTCCTCTTTCACTTTCATCAAGAGGCTGTTTAGTTCCTCTTCACTTTCTGCCATAAGGGTGGTGTCATCTGCATATCTGAGGTTATTGATATTTCTCCTGGCAATCTTGATTCCAGCTTGTGCTTCTTCCAGCCCAGCATTTCTCATGATGTACTCTGCATATAAGTTAAATAAGCAGGGTGACAATATACAGCCTTGATGTACTCCTTTTCCTATTTGGAAGCAGTCTGTTGTTCCATGTCCAGTTCTAACTGTTGCTTCCTGACCTGCATATAGGTTTCTCCAGAGGCAGGTCAGGTGGTCTGGTATGCCCATCTCTTTAGCTAAAAAAACTAATAAAAAAAATCAGCCAGCTTGTCATTTTCCTATTGGTGTGAATATTCAAATTGTCAACTTATTTATATTTCAATTTGTTATAATTCAATGCATTGGTAATTCAGTTTATTATAAATAAATTTAATTGGTTATTGTCTTACAAAGACCTTTGCACATATATATGGACATTCTTAACAGGTATATTCTTGACAGCAGAATTGCATAATCAAATAGTAAGACAATCAAATACCAAGTAATACAACTATCAATGCATCAATGTATTGATAAGGATCAAAACAATAATGCTTGCTTTATCTTTGAAGAGTCAGAGAGAGAGAGATGGGATGAGGGAGAATGGTCAAGTCTACCTCTGGAAACTGATTTAAGTCAAGTAACAGGAACTTCACTAATGTGATATCGAAAACAACCATAAAATAATTATGGAATTGATAAAACAATGATACATGTACAAAGGGAAAAATATATTTTGATAATTTGAATGCAAACAATCTTATATAAATCTGTAAGATAAATCACAGCTCAGTTTAAGCCACTGAATAGTTTCTCTTCTTAGGAATGAAGAACACCTTGTACTGCAAATTTGAACTAAATTATTTTCTACTCACCTCACAGCTAACAGAGTTGAAAATTAAGTGAATTTCAAGTGAAGTCAGGTGAAGTCATTCCATATTCATGACTCAATGTCACCAGACAGAAATAGGATTATTTAAATTAGAATTTTCAAGAGTGTAATGGAGAACTATATTAATGATTTGTGAAAAGTGATCCAATGGTTTGAAAATGACACAAGTAAATAATGTCTAGTGAAAATTTGGTTCTCATGTGGATGTTTCTACAGAGGCTTACGTCGACTTAAATGATAAACTGTGCTTAAGGAAAAGACGAGAAATGCAAGAAAAAGGTAATTAACCCATGCCAGCCAATTTATTTTAATTGCATTCATCCTTCCCAGTTTATAAATAAGTTCTCCAGAGATGCTTCTTTCATTTTAAATTGAAAGTACTGAGTATGCAGTCTTAAAGGCACCACTCTGCATTATTAACAGCTCAGTGACTTTATTTTCAATATGTTTTCTGATTTAATCCCATGGGAGTAAAGCATGTGACATTATACCAGAAAAGTTTATGAAAACACATTTATTGACAGCTACATTAAATATATTTTCTACATATATATGTACATTATATATTGTATATGTAATGTGCAATTATTTGGGGAAACAATACTTATGGTTCTCAAAGTAATTAAGTTTATATTTATACAATAAAGGTCAATGAAATCAGTTCTAATATTTCTTCAATCACCACTTCTCTTCTAATAGAAAACTAACAAGATTTAACTCCTTTATTTCTGCTTATTAAAATGAGTCTTTTGGATTGATCTTATTTTAGTTAGCCATTAAAATGTTAGTGCAATTAAAAAAGAGAAATTACACCTAATACTTCAGGAAAAATGTATATATTTACATAGTTTTTCATTGAAGAAGTATTTATAAAGCCATTAAGAAGGATTTAGAAAATAAAAATTAAAATAAATAAAACAACTGCTATGAATATTTCCATTAAGCAACATCGTTATGAAAACAACAGTTTGATGCTTTTTTTCTAGTCAACATCTCTCAGAGTTCATATGTCTGTGTGAGCATGGAGCACATTTGCAAAACTTGTCTTTTGAACAAATAATTTATATGTAATCATATTCCTTGGCTCATATTCATTATAGTTTGCATGCTTTTAAGTTTTGACTGAACAAGGGCTTTTAATGAGGGCGTTAGCTAGATGAGATTGTTGGATGGCATCACTGACTCGATGGACATGGGTTTGGATGAACTCCGGGAGTTGGTGATGGACAGGGAGGCCTGGCATGCTGTGGTTCATGGGGTCGCAAAGAG
This sequence comes from Aepyceros melampus, assembly GCA_006408695.1. Lineage (NCBI taxonomy): Eukaryota > Metazoa > Chordata > Mammalia > Artiodactyla > Bovidae > Aepyceros > Aepyceros melampus. The sequence continues at coordinate 125,583 of SJXQ01003949.1, read as the reverse complement.
TCAGGCATGACTAAGAGACTGAACTGAACTGAACATTTCAATACATGTACAGGTTATTTAATGTGACATGACTAGATTCTAAATATTTAATTTGTTCAGAAATGTGCCAATCTAGATATTATGGAAACCAAATTATGCAGTGATAGAGGAGAGAGACCATGGTTTACAGAATCATCTTTTGCCATTTAATGATTATTTGATTTTGGATATTTTATTTTATTTACTATGGTTATTGAATTATTATTTCTTGGTAATAATTTGTATGTCTAGAAAACTATGGGAGCCCTTAGTAAAAAGAACTAATCTACTTGCTGTTTCCAAATTCAGAGAACAAGATTCAGCATACAATTGTCATTTATTCAAAGACTAAAACCTTTATTGACTTCCCTGGTGGCTCAGTGGTAAAGAACCGGCCTGTCGATGCAAGAGATGCAGGGTTGATACTTGGGTCAGGAAGATCCCCTGGAGAAGGAAATGGCAACCCACTCCAGTGTTTGTGGGCTTCCCAGGTGGTTCAGCCCATAAATAATTTGCCTGCAGTACAGGATACCTGGGTTCAATTCCTGGCAGTGCAGGATACCTGGGTTCAATTCCTGGGTTGGAAAGATCCCTTGGGGGAGGGCATGTCAACCCACTCCAGTATTCTTGCCTGGGAAATCCCATCCACAGAGGAGCCTGGCAGGCTACAGTCCATGTGGTCACAAAAGATTTGGACATGACTGAGCAACTAAACACAGCACATCAACAATACTTCTGTCATCACACATAATTACCATCTCTTTCTTTTTTTTTTAATATCTAAAATCCATCTTCTAGGCTACTTTTATTATACAGTACTTTAACTATAATCATGCTGCCATACATTCAGTTCTTTTCAGTCACTCAGTCGGGTATGACTCTTTGTGACCCACGAACTACAGCATACCAGGCTTCCCTGCCAGGCAGTACACTGGATCTCCCAAATTCCTGCATCTTACAACTGAAAGACCTTCAAATGAATTAACTGAACAGTCTATAAATTGATCAGTAAGATGAATAAGACTCTTTTCCTGTGCACCATTGATGCAATGGTACCAATAATGTAATCCAATATTTATTTTCTATACAACAAACTATGAATGATTACCTGTAAAGATATTAAGATCTTAAATAAATTTATGATATGATGTAGGTAATTGCCGGGCAAGGTCATTTTCTGTGCATTTTTTCAGTTTATAAGATAACAAGATGAATTGTCTCCCGGCTCTTTTTGCTATTCTTTGTAAGTCACATTCATTTTTTTTTAATTATCAAATCAATTTGTTATAAGGCAAATTCAGTAACTGCTATAGAAAATGTGATAGAATATCATATTAAGGCACTAAAAATCAAATAATTACCTTTTCTTTGTGCTTTGACACTCTATCTAATCCTTCAGCCACTTATCCATAAGAGAATAATGGTAATATTTATCTACCCTATTTCACAGTGATTTTCTGGGTAACATATGATAGGATACCAATGAGTATAACTAAAATGCAATACACTATTATATTCATTTATTAAATTCATATTTCAGATTAATTTAGCAGTTTCTAATCATGGTATGGTGAATAGCTGAGAGCAAATGCCTGGTACAGACTTTAGCACTCACTGATGTTTGGAAAAGAACTTTCAAGTGAAGGCTTTAAAGAATTTTGTGTGAGCATGGAGTGCATTTGCAAAATTTCAGTCTTTTGAACAAATAATTTATATGTAATTATATTCCTTGGCATCATATTCATTATATTTTTCATGCCTTTAAGTTTTGACTGAACATAGGCTTTTAATAAGGACATAACATCTCAATACATGTACAGGTTATTTAATGTGACAGGACTAATTCTAAATATTTAGAGAAAATATTGAGAAAATCATTTAAAATGAGAAAATATTTAATGAGAAATATCTAATGAGAAAATCATTTAAAAGCTTGCTAAGTATGTCAGCATTTATTGGCTGAAAGTGTAAACTAAATTAGACCTAGCTAACATCTAAAGCGCCATACACCATGAGTGTGAAATATTGCTATGCTTTTCTTGAGAGAGAGTGAAATTGCTGAATATGATATTTAACCTTGCAATGTATGATGACAGCAGTGATGATATGCCTGATATTGTAAACTATCTGAAAAGAAGTATCTTTGGCATGGTAGATAGGTGTGCGCATGTAAATTTTGTTCTTAGAAATTTATGTTAATCACGCAGATGCCACTGGAAGGGGCCCTTACAAAAATTATTTCTCACAGCCTTAGTTATTAAACTCCATATATTTTTCCCATCATAAAATGTTCAGTTCTAGCAAGATGTTGAAGTTGGGAGCAGTAAGTGATTTATCTTTTTCTCAAGTATCCTCAAATAATGAAGGGTAATTAGTACTTACTGCACATATACAGATATTTATCAGTACCTTAGTATATGACTTATTAAACACTACTCTTAGAAATAATATATACTGTACTAGATATGGGGCTTCCCTGGTGCCTCAGTGGTAAAGATTTCACCTGCTAATGCAGGAGATATGGGTTTCATCCTTGGGTCAGGAAGATCCCCTGGAGAAGGAAATGGCTGCCCACTCCCAGAATTCTTGCTTGGAGAATCCTATGAACAGAGGAACTTAGAGGGCTACAGTCCAAAAGTCACTAAGAGTTGGACATTACCTAGCAAGTGAACAACAATGATGACAGCTATAGTCTACAATTATCTTATGATTTTTAAATAAATTTCATATTCTATAAGTAAATATTGAATAAACCATAATATTAGGTGTGTGTTAGTCGCTCAGTCGTGCCCGACTCTTTGCGACCCCATGGACTGCCATCCACCAGGTTCCTCTGTCCATGAGATTTTCCAGGCAAGGATACTGAGTGGGTTGCCATTTCCTTCTCCAGGGGATCTTCCCAACCCAGGGATCGAACCCGGGTCTCCTGCACTGCAGGCAAATTCTTTACCGATTGAGCTACAAGGGAAGCATTAACAGTCTTTAAAATCACATCAACGTGTTTCATTCTGAATGATGCTCCAGATCTCACTTAAACTTTCTGTAATATGTGGAATATACACTCTATTAGTTTAGTTTTTTTTTTTTTTTTAGTTTAAGATGAATACTGAAAAATATATTGATCTAAATATTTTGGATAGAGAATGGTGAACTAGCACTGCATAATTAGTTTACAAAGTAAGTGTTGGTCCAGTAAGTGTTTCCATCAAACATTTAACATAGAAATATGTATTTCATGTTCAGTTCTGTTCAGTCACTCAGTCGTGTCCGACTCTTTGTGACCCCATGGACTGCAGCGTGCCAGGTCTCCCTGTCCATCACCAACTCCTAGAGTTTCCTCAGACTCATGCCCATCGAGTAGGTGATGCCATCCAAACATCTCATCCTCTTCTCATCCCCTTCTCCTCCCACCTTCAATCTTTCCCAGCATCAGGGTCTTTTCAAATTAGTCACTTCTTTGTATCAGGTGGCCAAAATATTGGAGTTTCAGCTTCAACATCAGTCCTTTCAGTGACTATTCAGGACTGATTTCCTTTAGGAGGGACCAGTTGGATCTCCGTGCAGTCCAAGGGACTCTCAAGAGTGTTCTCCAACATCACAGTTCAAAAGCATCAATTCTTTGGCGCTCAGCTTTCTTTGTAATCCAACTCTCATATTACAAACTAAAAAATATTAACAACACAAATTTGTTAATTGGAAATATAAATATAAAATATTTTCCAAATATTTTACTCATGTTATTCATTTTGATTTATTGTTTATTTTCTCATAAATGAATGTTTGCTTTGCTAAATTGTTCTGAAAACTTAAATCTCTTTTAAGTCAAAACCCAAAAGATTTTGAATGTTAAATTCCTATGATATTCTGAATAGTATGTATAACTATAGCTAGCAATGTTGATTTGTACTTATTCCTTTGTACTTTAAATGTATCATTCATTATCTTATTTATAGTTTTATATTAAGATTGTATAAAAATATTAGATGTATGTGTGGAGCTTAGTTGGAGAAGGCAATGGCATCCCACTCCAATACTCTTGCCTGGAAAATCCCATGGATGGAGGAGCCTAGTGGGCTGCAGTCCATGGGGTCGCTAAGAGTCGGACAGGACTGAGCGACTTCCCTTTCACTTTTCACTTTCATGCATTGGAGAAGGAAATGGCAACCCACTCCAGTGTTCTTGCCTGGAGAATCCCAGGGACGGGGGAGCCTGGTGGGCTGCCGTCTATGGGGTCGCACAGAGTCGGACACAACTGAAGTGACTTAGCAGCAGCAGCAGCAGCAGTGGAGCTTAGTCATGTTATAGAATCCATGAGTCCAAATGCTGTAAAATCATATAAGAATGTTATAAATTATGCATAACACATAGAAATATAAAATATCCTATGTCAAGAGAACAGTGTAAGAGTACTTTGCTAATTTTTATTCAGCTCTTAATAAGGATGTTTAATACATATTTAGTGCATGGATTTATTCTGTGCTTTCTATTTTTTTCCATTTAATGCAAGGTCTAGATTGTATATGTTTTAAAATTTTAAAAAATTGTTATTATGAGAATTTTATGTTTAATAATTTCTAAATGACTATGGACAAGAAAATAAATGTATTGAATAAATGTTTTACATTTTTACCTCTAAAAGTACTATTTTAATATATATATATATATATTTTAGTATGAATACAAGAAATTTAATGAAAAATTTTAAAGAACCAGAATTTTTTTATCCTTGTTTCTGGTGCTCTTAACAAAGTGGTTCTCTCCTCTGGAATTGAAAATATTATCTTAATAAAGAATAATAATTTACCTTTTAAAGTATATCTTTATGAAATTTATTTCATGTTATTCCTATTATGTATGCAGCCTGTATTGCAAAGAGAGCTGATTATTATGTTAAAATTCCTGGCCTCAGGATCTCATCAACTCTAGGAAAATAAGTATAAAATCAACTCTATGATATTAAAAGTTTGCTGCCATAAAAATCTCAGATAATATTTTGGAAAAAAATATTCCTATTTCTGACCTGAGATTTTCATGTCAGGAAAAAAGAAAGAAGCAACTGTAACTATCTCTCCTTAGTCTGTACATCAAGTTTAGAGCTTCTTCTTTGTATACAAGATAACTTAAGTTTCTGCTCCTCACAATTCTAAGAATTCGTGTAGACCCTCAGGAGACAAAAGAGACCTCAGGAACTCAAGTAATCACAGTTCAAAAAGATATTTGAAAGAGATAAGATCCAATTTACATTTAAAAATCAGATTCATTTTTGTTGTTGGAAAAAAAGTGAAGTCACACTATTCAATTGAAATAAAGTGTGATAATAAAGAGCTGTAAATTTGTCAAGTGAGTAAACATTAAACTCATGTGTGTGTGAATGTGTGTGTGAGACTATGTCTATTTCTCTGTCTTCCCCTCATTATTTCTTCATGGATAAATGTTTGGCAATTTATAAATGCCATACTCAAAAGTTTATTTAACTGAGAAACTCTGTTAATGAATTCCGTATTACTTACTATTTTAAATTAACTTTTATTAGAGTATATTTGCTTTACAAAGTTGTGTTAGTTTCTGTTGTACAACAAGGTGAATTATACATATATCTCCACTCGTTTTTAGATTCCCTTTCCATCTAGGTCACTGGTGAGCAGACTTCCCTGTGCTACTGTGATATACAGTAAGTTCTCATTAGTTATCTGTTTTATATATAGTTATGTATATATGTCAATCCATTTTTGCCATTATTTAGAGGTATAGCAGAAACAAGTAATAAGTCACCTCCATAAATTCATAAGTATATTAATATTATAAAGTCAATTTAATGGAGAAGTAGAAGTATATGTGATTCAACTGTGTGTATATGTTTAATAAGGCATTATGTCTAAATTGTGTATTTCTATACAAAGCATGTCTTGTTGTTCAGTCACTCAGTTGTGCACTCTTTCCAACTCCATGAATTGCAGCATGCCAGGTTTCCCTGTCCTTCAGCATCTGCCAGAATTTGCTCACAAACATATCCATTGAATTAGTAATGCTTTCCAACCATCTCATCAATGAGTCGGTTCTTCCCATTAGATAGCCAGAGTACTGGAGTTTCAGCTTCAGCATCAGCCTTTCCAATGAATATTCAGAGTTGATTTCCTTTAGGCCAGTTTGATCTCCTTGTAGTCCAAGGGACTCTCAAGAGTCTTCTTCAAAACCACAATTCAAAGCATCAGTTCTTTGATGCTCAACCTTCTTTATGGTTCAACTCTCACATCTATACATGACTAATGGAAAAATAATAGCTTCGACTATATGGACCTTTGTTGTCAAAGTAATCTCTTTCCTTTTTAATATGTTGTCTAGGTTTGTTATAGATTTTCTTCCAAGAAGCAAGTGTCCTTCAATTTCATGTGTAAATATGTAGATTAAAATGATTCTATTCAATTATTTATATTTCATTTTGTATTACCTTTAAAATGATAATTTATCTGTACACAGGGTACATAAGGTTTTCATTTTTGGTATGATTGTGTCTGTATTTGTTTTGAATAGCATTGGTGGGTAAATATTGTGTATGCACTTGCTATCTTAAAACTAATCAATTATCTAAAATTTTCTTCCCAGTATTTTATAAAAATCATCTGATTTATTGCCTTTCTGATGACCAATTATTTGTGTCTATGTTACTGAATTGATTGTCTGGACTCATTTTGGGGTCCTAGCCTGGGCTCAGACTCCTTGTCTCAGCTAGGGAGTTTCTTTTTCGGCCCAGATTCTCACAGTCAGTAATGAAATTGATGGTAAAATGGAACTGCACAAGCTTCATTCAATGACCAAAGACTGGAGAAGCCAGAACTTAGTTTGCAAATCAACTTCCCAACCCAATTTAAGGAGAAACACACAGAGATACCACTAGTCAGTCCTAAAGGAAATCAATCCTGAATATTCACTGAAAGGATGGATGCTGAAGCTCAGTACTTTGGCTATCTGATGCAAAGATCCAAGTCATTGGAAAAGAGCCTGATGCTGGGAAAGATTGAAGGCAACAGGAGAAGGGAGTGGCAGAGGATGAGATAGTTAGATAACAAGACTGACTCAATGGACATGAATTTGAGCAAACTCTCGGAGGTAGTGGAGGACAGAGAAGTCTATTGTACTGCAGTCCATGGACTAGCAAAGAGTTGGACATGACAGTGACTGGACAACAATGACATCTACATATATAGGAAGATCAGGGCGAAATGAAGGGAATTAGCGAATAGGAGGAATATTCATGAATTATCCAATAACTAGAGTGGGTTTGGACCCAAAACTAGTGCAGTACTCCTTTTATCCCTTGTGAAGGCTTTTCAGGTTGTTGTCTTGGTATTTGTCAACTGTCCCTGTTCTGGTGCCGGTATGACTTAGCTAACTTATTAATATTACGAGTGTATAATGAGGCTCAAAGCCTGCTGCTGCTGCTGCTGCTAAGTCACTTCAGTCATGTCCGACTCTGTGCAACCCCAGAGACAGCAGCCCACCAGGCTCCCCCGTCCCTGAGATTCTCCAGGCAAGAACACTGGAGTGGGTTGCCATTTTCTTCCCCAATGCATGAAAGTGAAAAGTGAAAGTGAAGTCACCCAGTGGTGTCTGACTCGCAGCGACCCCATGGACTGCAGCCCACTGGGCTCCTCCGTTCATGGAATTTTCCAGGCAAAAGTACTGGAGTGTGTTGTCATTAATATTACGAGTGTATAATGAGGCTCGAAGGCTACTGGAAGTTAAATCTTCTTCTTGGGCTAATTGGTTCTAACTAGTTCTTGCTTTTCTCTTTGCAGTGTCAACTGAAAAAAAATAAATAAATAAAAAAGCCGAAGCTAAGCTGAGAATTGTGTTTTATTTAGAGGACAAAACTGAGGACTTAAGCCTGAGACACTGCATCTCAGCTCAGAGAAACTGCTCCAAAGAAGTTAAGGGAGGAGACAGTATATATAGGAGATTTTGCAACAAAGTAGTATAATATCAAAAAGTTACCAGACACCTCATTTTAAGGAATTATCACTATTCTATATGTGGGAAGATGCAAGAGTATGCAAGTTGTAAGGCTCACTGAAATCATTCATGAGATATGCACCTCATCTACCTAGGATCAATATCTTCTGATTTCTCATGCTGAGTCTCCTCAGGGTGCACCTTTAAGGGTGAGCTACAGCAACTGACTGCTTGATTGGCAAATTGGTGTTCAATTGCTCAGTCATGTCTGACTCTTCGTGACCCAATGGACGGTAGCACGCCAGGCTTCCCTGTCCTTCAGCATCTCCTGGAGTTTGCTCAAACTCATGTCCATTGAGTCAGTAATGCCATCCAACCACCTCATCCTCTGTCTCTCCCTTCTCCTCCTGCCCTCAATCTTTTCCATTATCAGAGTCTCTTCCAATTAGTTGGCTCTTCTCAATACGTGGCCAAAGTATTGGAGCTTCAGCTTCAGCATCAGTCTATTCTGAGTTTCCTCAGAATTCACCATTAGATGGCTTTAACATGATGGCTTGATGGCTGCAGCATTCTTTGTGTGGATGGAAACATTTTTTTTTTCATTGACAGCAGCTTCCTTCTGAAGTTTAGATAAGACCAATTGGCTTCTGTTTGGAGCGAGGGCAGAGTTATGATTCTGGGGCAATAATCTTGGTAACAACCCATACATATGCTATTCTAATTATTTTCTTCCTCTAAATCATTGTCCTGAAAAAGTTTTGATATATTTCAGATAAAGTGGTCATCTCTCTTATATTCAGAATCATAATATGGTCACATATTTGCCATTTACATTAATTATAACTAACAATGTGTCAACTTTTTGAAATAGAAACATGGTATTAATAAATTTTATTCTTCACATTAAAAAAATTGCATTTAGTATATTCATGCTAAAACGAAGTATTCAACAATAGATTTCTAAAACGAAGTATTCAACAATAGATTTCTTTCTAGAATTATTCCTAGCTTCAGTAATGCATTTTTTCAACTTTTCATATCCATCATGTGTTATAGATAGTTGATTTTAAATAATTAAAGGAAATTATATTATATAATTGGAATTTTTAATATATCTATAGTATGTATATATACTATGTATATATTTGAATATATTCTCATTCAAAGAAGCACAACATGATAGAATGCAAACAATGAGCATATTTTTGAATCATTTCTGCAGATCCTAATAGAATTTGGTATTTTATTAAACTGGAAGACAAATAAAAATTTTATAGAAATATCACTATTTTCTTTATTAAGATTTTGGTTTTTTACCCCTAGAGGTAAAAAAGTAGTAGTTAGCCAATTATTTCTGTCATCAGCAATTGTAGTCATATGATTATACATATAGTAGCTGTGACACATTCATCTAGTATTGATTAGTCTATGAAATGTCATTCTGAAATGGAATTAATGATCTGGTAATAGAATTTTCCTCAAAATGAAACATTTAGAGATATTGAAGAAATAGGAGCGCAAGATATAAAAGCAGCTTATTTTTATTTAACATGGATAATTTGCATCATTTTTTATCTACAGTTTTATATGTAGGGTGATGAAAACCTGTTCAATTAAAAATAAAAATACAATTATATGAAATCTTATCTTTTCACATATTATCAACATAAACATTTTAATTACAAAGATATTTCAGTTATTTCACTTCAGTTGTTCAGTCGTGTCCAACTCTTTGTGACCCCATGGACTGCAGCATGCCAGGCTCCCCTGTCCATCACCAACTCCCGGAACTTACTCAAACTCATGTCCATCAAGTCAGTGATGCCATCCAAGTACTCATCCTCTGTCATCCCCTTCGCCCCCCACCTTCAATCTTTCCCAGTTTCAGGGTCTTTTTCAATGAGTCAGTTCTTCACATCAGGTGGCCAAAGATTTGGAGTTTCAGCTTCAGCATCAGTCCTTCCAATGAATAAATATTAAGGGCTGATTTCCTTTAGAATTGATTGGTTGGATCTCCTTGCAGACCAAGGGACCCTTAAGAGTGTTCTCCAACAACACAGTTCAAAAGATCAATTATCAAATCTTTCCCACTCAACTTTCTTTATAGTCCAACTTTCACATCCATACATGACTATAGGAAAAAACCATAGTTTGACTAGATGGACGTTTGTTGGCAAAGTAATGTCTACTTTTGAATATGCTGTCTAGGTTGGTCATAACTTTTCTTCCAAGGAGCAAACATCTCTTAATTTCATGATTACAGTAACCATCTGCAGTGATTTCGGAGCTCCCCAAAATAAAGTCTGTCACTGTTTTCATTATTTCCCCATCTATTTGTCATGAAGTGATGGGACCAGATGCCATGATCTTCGTTTTCTGAATGTTGAGTTTTAAGCCAACTTTTCCACTCTCCTCTTTCACTTTCATCAAGAGGCTCTTTAGTTCCTCTTCACTTTCTGCCATAAGGGTGGTGTCATCTGCATATCTGAGGTTATTGATAGTTCTCCCGGCAATTTTGATTCCAGGTTATGCTTCATCCAGCCCAGCATTTCTCATGATGTACTCCACATATAAGTTAAATAGGCAGGGTGATAATATACAGCTTTGACCTAGCCCTTTCCTGATTTGGAACCAGTTGGTTATTCAATGTCCAATTCTAACTTTTGCTCCCTGACCTACATGCAGATTTCTCAGGAGGCAGGTCAGGCAGTCGGTATTCCCATCTCTTGAAGAATTTTCCAGTTTGTTGTGATCCACACAATCAAAGGCTTTGGCAAAGTCAATAAAGCAGAAGTAGATGTTTTTCTGGAACTCTCTTGCTTTTCCGATGATCTACTGGATGTTGGCAATTCTGTCTCTAGTTCCTCTGCCTTTTCTAAGTCCAGCTTGAACATCTGGAAGTTCACGTTTCACGTACTGTTGAAGCCTGGCTTGGATACCTTACAAATATAAATGAAGATATTTAACAGTAAGCCTTTTTATTTTACTGGATATTTTTGTGAGTGTCTTATCAATACCTTCAGTTTGAAATGGGAACAAAATTTTACTTGCATATTATGTATGTAATATATACATGCAACAAAAAATCAGAGATTTTCACAATATTTCCAGAGCAAGACAAATTATTCAAGATATTGATATTTACCTGGAAAATGTGTATAGAGATTATGACAGTATATTGAATCAGATTTTTAAAAAATCAACATAAGGTCATTAAAATACTATGCAGTAATCATTAAAATAACCAATATTACAATGTTAAACAACTCATCACTTCAAATGTGTATTCAAATAACTTACTTGTAACATCTTATGCTCGAAATAAAACTTATCACACATTTCTCCATTCAATTTCTGTGTTATTGAAGGGAAAGATTAACCTTAAGAAGCTTCAGGGGATTTATTTTGCTGACAGTTTGGTTGGCTACATAGTTGAAAAGTCTTCATGGTGAAAAATAAGACTATATTATAAAAAGTATCATTAACTTCTATTTTTAAAAGTTTTGCAAGCTCACAGAAAGCAACAGGAATTCCCAAAGAGAGAATAAAAACAATAAAAATAGGAGCAGGAAACAGATGGGTAGCAAAATCCAGCTTCACCATTGAGAGCAAATGCCCATCTGAGGCAGGTGCCAGATGTTAACAACCACAGCAGAGGATGATAAATTGGGTTTTGAATCACTATGGTTGTGGGGAATCAATTGAAATTGAAACCTAAAGATTAGGCTTTTATGGAAAGAATACGCTAAATAAAAGGGCGAGCTTCAAGACATAAAATTAACTTTTCAGAGAAATACATCAAGAATAAAATTGTTTTCTTCTACTTTTTAAAATATTAGATAAAAAGACAATCATCACCTTTGCTGAGAACACCTATGATGAGAAGTTGTGTCATTCCAAATGTGTAGACACATCATGAGCTATTCCGGTGGTGAAATACTATATAGCCATGAATATTAACAAATTGCTCCTCCATACAACAGCATGGCTTAAGGTGGTGGAAAAAAACTTAAAAGATGACAATATCAAAAGATTATGTTTCTAACAGCCAGTTTTACGACGTTTGAGCAATGACAAATAATAACAATTCATTACAGAGTGAAGAAAATGTGCTTGAAGCAAGATAAAGACTGGAAAATAAACCTAAAGTGGGTTTCTGGTATTCTGCTGGTTGCATAGAAAGTTTAATTTATGAAAATTCATGCACATATGAATTTTTGATCTTTATACATTTCAACATACATATTACTATTCTAGAAGTTCTTCTTTAAATGAAAGAGGAAGACTTCAATATGAAGTATGATCTAAGTGGTCATATGTGTTATGGTATCCTAAGATCCACTGATGATGGATATATTTTCACTAATGAAGTTACACTCTCCACCTTGTTCAACTACCTGCAGTGGTTTCGGTTCAAAATTTGCAATCAAGATGTATAATTAAACTCACAACACAAAACGAGCATCTCCCTACCTTAAGTTTTAGGAAGGAGTTCACGACAGGTGACAGTATAGCATACAAACCAACAGCATAAGTGTTGACACGCTGAGGTACAAATTCCCATTGCTCATTTCCATTTTGACATATGATCATGATGACTACAGTTGAATATTTGCCCACACTATTCAGTGATGACTTACCAATTTTAAGCTGGCCATATATCCTGAGGCACCAGCTCACTTGATAACTGTCTTAATTTGATCAGACTCTTTTGTCGTCTTTTAAGGTGCATGGCTTAAGCATAGCCAGTTTCCTTGAAAACAGCTCCCTCTTGTGTTTCTATCTAAGTTAACAAGTCTTATCATATCCAAGTCTTTTCATACCCAAGGTGAGCCTCCAGAAATATCCTTTCTACATCCAGTTCACACCAAATCCAGTTTCCAAAGCCGCAAGAACATTCTCACTTCACTGGGATCAGTGATAGCTGAGTCAGGAGAAGTGCTGAGGACCTGTGGTAATGGTGAAATTCAAGTGAATTATATGCACGCTCAAGAAATGAGTGTTCTGGGCAATGGTTCATTAATCATATCCAATGATGTGTTTCAAGATATATTTCAATCAATCTGCAAAAATAGCTTTGCGGAATTATAGTTTCTGAAGTTCCAGAAACAAATTATTACTGATTTTTAAATGTACATCATCAATATTCACAATTTTGGACATTATGCTGATTCTTTCCATAGCCACTTTCATAAAGGTCCATCCATAATCATATGTGGCCTAAGAACAAAGCAGAGTCTGTTACAGAAGCACGCAGTAAAAATCCCTTGGCTTTGAACCCATGCAGTTGTCTAAAAAAGATTCCATCCTGGTTAGACCTAGCTGTTAGGTAGTAGTTCTTTTAAGATTATAAAATAAACAATATGATAACACAACCAAGAAAATGCGACAAATGTGATAAATTAAACTGCTTTAATAAAAAAATTCATCAAGAAATTCTCATTGATGTCTTTCTCCAAATAATTCAAGTGGTCTGAGGGTAAATCTTTGAATTTGGTTTCAGCTGCATTCTCCTTTGCAGTGAAAAGATATCTTGAGCTTCTTCCAACTTTGACCATAAGTCAGCCCTACAGCTAACAGAAATGACAAAGAAAAACAGTATTATGATTTTGGAAGCTAAGTTAGATAAGGAATAATAATTTCCTTCTCTAGTTTTCTCATCCATCTATAAACCTCTTTTCAATTAACCACAGTTTCTTGCTACCACTGCCCCAAACCTGTGAACCTAAATTTTGAATCCCTGATACTGAAACCAAAAACCCACAGGAATAGCTTTGCCATAGTTTCTATTTTACATATTTCCAGGAAGTAGGAACATGTTTCAAAATATAATGGATTTATGAAACAAACCAAGTTTATCAGTACTTCCTAATTTTCTAAGATGTATATGTGTACTTTTTATTTAAATATATTTTACAAAAGCTTTATAATTAAGAAAAGGCAACATGAAATAGTACAACGAGTTTGCATATACTCCATACTTGGATAATCCTAACACCTTACATTAGACTAGTCCATATGATACCATTAACTAATATTGATATATAATTATTATTAAATAAAATTCATTATTTATTTAGGTTGACTTAGTTTTTTCTTAATTTTCTTTTTTAATTCCAAGATCCCAAAGTTAATTTAGTGGTCCTGTCTCTCTAGATCCTCTCAGTTATAATGGTGACAAATGTTTTCCTTCACCTTGGCAGTTTTCAGGAAATCTAGTCAGGTATTTTGTAGAGTGAGCCTGAGTTGGAATTTGTTGATACTTATCTCATGATAGATTGCAGTTTTGGATTTTACAGAGGATAACCACAGAAGAAAAGCATTATTGTTAACACATTATATCAAGAGTACATATTATAAACATGGCTTAACACCCCTGATGTTAATGTGGAGTTTATCAGGTTTCTTCACTGTTGAATTAGTCTTGTTGGCCTCTTCCATTATTTACACTAGGCTTCCCAGGTGGTGCTAGTGGTAAAGAATTTGCCTGCCCATCCTGAAGACGTGGGTTTGATCCTTGGGTTGGGAAGATACCTTGGAGTAGGAAATGGCAACACACTCCAATATTTTTGCCTGAAAAAAATCCCATGGACAGAGGAGGCTGCTGTACTACAGTCCATGGAGTCACAAAGAGTTGGACATGACTGAGTGACTGAGCATATCCTTTCCATACTATACTCTTCATGACAAAGTAATTTTCTCACTCCACAATTAAGGAGTTGTTTTAACTCCATGAAAATGAAGAATATACCTACATTATTTGGAATTGTCTATATTGGAAATTGTTTATTATCCATCATTTATTTAGTAACCATTTACTAATAACACTAAAGACACCTGGAGATATATATAAGATATTAAGGTTTAAAATGCAATATTATTTTATTTTTTGGCTCAAAATTTCTAGTTTTAATTGTTTGGAACTCTCTATATTGGCTTCTATATCCCTTTGATGTACTGCCAACACTTTTTCTTTTCCACTTATATGGGCTTTCATACTTTGCAATGCAAGATGCTCCAAACTCACTTGTTTTCTCACCCAGTCCTAGAATCAATCATTTCTCCAAGGGCACTGCCTGATTTCCTTTGTTGGTAAATGATACTAGAAACTGGGATATTTTTCTAAGTGGGCTCATTGATCCTGTGGTTTCACTGTCTCTAGATTTTCTCAGTGGAAACGCAAGGGAATACATATCTATGTACTAATCTATATACATATACACTCCCTCTCTATATCTATCTCCACAAGTATATACATTGTTGCAATCATTTTTCTAATACTTTGCTAGGAATTTTTGTCTATGCTCCTGACAGCTATTGCTATGCAGATCCCCCCGCACCCCCCACCCCGTAACGCCTTTATTTTAAAAATTGTTAAGTCAAAGTGGAGAAAATGTCTTAGATAAGACGCTGTATAAGGTGTTGTCTGAATGAGATACTTATGCTAGGAATGCAGATATGTGTATGAGCATGACTGACCTGGGTTTGAGTCCTTGACTGGAGCTCCTAGAAACTGCAATGTACTGGTGCAGGGAGGGAAAATTATCTCCCTCCCTCAGCCTTGGAAACACCATCAGGCAAAAATCTTATAATGGCCTATGGTCAGATATGAAAGATAAAGGATTTGGATTTGAAGTTAGAACTAGACTCTCAATTCTTGATCCTCCAAAACTTGAGTAACAGATTATCTATCCATTATGTACTTAAATGACCACAACATTAAGAGGCTGTGAGAATAACTGGTTAATCTGGGGCAACAGCAGGTCAAGATTATAGCAGATACTATTCCAAACAGGATGACAAGCTGCCCAGAGGACTGAATGTAGTCAAGAACTTGCCTGTAGTTGTTTACCAACTTAAGTTGTTTGAAGTGTGATTCCTAGCCTCTCTTGCAAAAAAAAAAGGGGGGGGGGAGGTTTTCTGCTAATTAATTAAGCAGACATTTAACATTTTACATACCTTTTGAGCTGTATAACTTAATATTTCAATACTTGACAATTTGTTTTATTATGTAATTCATAAAATGGTGATGTGTATAACATTAGCTCAACCATATATTTATACTGATGAGGAACATGTGGTTATAGTTCTGTGGGAGAAATAATTTGTCAGTGTTCACCAGCTTGTAAAAATCTAGTAATCTAATGCAAGAGCTTAATCATGAAATGAATGATGAAATGCAAAAAAAAAAAAAAAAAAAAAACAAGAACTTCAATTATTACCAAACCAGGAAAATATGCCCCAGAGGCCACTAGGGTCCTTTCTAGAAGACCCAGGAGGTCTTCTGATCAAGACTCATAGAGGCTACTTTGTCATTTTTGTTGATCTAGATTAACTCTATGAGTTGGCAATTGAATAAGCTGTTTGAGAAATATTTGTTGAAAATCTTAGGGAATTATCACTCAGTTTCTCACCAATAAGGATCTCATCATTGTATGCTGTGTGGTAAGTTGCTTCAGTTGTGTTCAACTCTTTGAGACCCTATGTACTGTACCCTGCCAGGCTCCTCTCTATCCATGGAATTCTTCAAGCAAGAATACTGGAGTGTGTTGCCATTTTCTCCTCCAGGGGATCTTCCTGACCCAGGGATGGGACCCTAGTCTCATGTCTCCTGCATTGGCAGGTACCACTAGCACCACCTGGAAAGGCCCATCTCATCTTTAAATGATGGTAAATATCTCACCATCAAATATCTGAAGTCTCAGATCCATTATTCCCTAAATGCAACCATTGTACTGGAGACTATATTTCACCATATTAATTGACCATTGTCACCTAGTAATATGTATATACTTTCACAGCTTTAAGTTCCTCCTTGACTTATTTCTTTGAGAAGAAACACATCATGATATTATATCTATAATACTCTCACAGGCTAGCAAAGTAATGTTCAAAATTCTCCAGGCTAGACTTCAAAAGTATAGGAACCGAGAACTTCTAGATGTTCAAGTTGGATTTAGAAAAGGCAGAGGAACCAGAGATCAAATTGGCAGATCCTCTGGTTCATAGAAAAAGCAAGAAAATTCCAGAAAAAAAAACATATATTTTTGCTTCAATGACTAGGCTAAAGCCTCTGACTGTGTGGATCTCAACAAAATGTGGAAAACTCAAGAGATGGGAATACCAGACCATCTGACCTGCCTCTTGAGAAATCTGTATGTAGGTCAAGAAGCAACAGTTAGAACTGGACATGGCACGACAGACTGGTTTCAATTGGAAAGGTGTATATCGAGGCTGTGTATCGTCACCCTGCTTATTTAACCTGCATGCGGTGTACTTCATGCAAAATGCTGGACTGGAAGAAGCACAAGCTGGAATCAAGATTGCTGGGAGACATATCAATAGCCTCAGATATGCAGATGAACCACCCTTATGGCAGAAAGTGAAGAGGATATAAGGACCTCTTGAGGAAAGTAAAAGAGGAGAGTGAAAAAGCTGGCTTAAAACTCAGTATTCAAATAACCAAGACCATGGCATCTGGTCCCATCACTTCATGGCAAATAGATGGGGAAACAATGGAAGTACTGACAGACTTTATTTTTCTGGGCTTCAAAATCACTGAAGATGGTGACTGCAGCCATGAAATTAAAAGACATTTGCTTCTTAGAAGAAAAACTATGAAAACCTGGACTGCATATTAAAAAGCAGAGACATTCCAATAAAGGTCCACGTAGTCCAAGCTATGATTTTTCTGGCAGTCATCTATGGATGTGAGAGTTGGACCATAAAGGAAGCTGAGCAATGAAAAACTGATGCTTTTAAACTGTGGTGTTGGAGAAGACTCTTGAGAACACCTTGGACAGCAAGGAGATCAAACATGTCAATCCTAAAGGAAATCACCCCTGAATATTCATTGGAAGGACTGATACTGAACCTGAA
This sequence comes from Aepyceros melampus, assembly GCA_006408695.1. Classification (NCBI taxonomy): domain Eukaryota; kingdom Metazoa; phylum Chordata; class Mammalia; order Artiodactyla; family Bovidae; genus Aepyceros; species Aepyceros melampus. The sequence goes on along the minus strand of SJXQ01003949.1, from coordinate 107,736 downwards.
GCTCCAATAGTTTGCCACCTGTTGCAAAGAACTGACTCACTGGAAAAGACCCTGATTTAGGAAAGATTGAAGGCAAGAGGAAAAGGGGATGACAGAAGATGAGATGGTTGGGTGGCATCATTGACTCAATGGACATGACTTTGAGATAGCTCTAGAAGTTAGTGACGGGCAGGGAGGCTTGGCGTGTTGCAGTCCATGGGGTTCCAAAGAATTGTACATGACTGTGCGACCAAAGAAAGCTGATTATTTCTATAATGAATCTATTTAATTTTGATAATCATGAAATTCAAATTTGGTTTCTGGATTCAATAAGCTTGCAAATTCAGATATCTCCTTGAATGGGAGGATGGTGACATGAGTACAATATTACAAAAAAGTGGATTTTACTTCATTTTCTTTTATAGTTAGAATAAAATAAGAAGCATTCAGCAGGCTTCTGTAAGAATACCATTCCCTTTACACTGTGGGACTTACTGAATAGCTTTCATCGTGTCTGATAAAGTGTAGGGTAAAATGCATGAATTTATTCTAACCACAATAATCAATAGTCCTTCTGAGCCATTTATTTATTTATTTATTTATTTTTTACAGGCTACTCAAGATAAATGAGATGCAATTTAGTGGAGATAAGAGCCCTTTATTTCAATAAGTTTCATTTAAAGCTGATTATTTCCTGTCCCTGTAAAATGTGATATTACTTAGTTGTATTTTGATGTAAAGTTTAGGAAATTTTCAGTTTTCTCATGTGGTATGACCAATGGAAAGTAAACATCACTAATTTGTGTGCAACTCTTTGTGGCCCCACGAACTGTAGCCTACCAGGCTCCTCCCTCCATTGGAGACAAGAGTACAGGAGTGGGTTGCCATTTCCTTCTCCAGGAGGTCTTCCAATCCAGGGAAGTGCACCTGGTCTCCTGCATTGCAGGCAGACGCTTTACCATCTGAGCCACCTGGCAAAGCAGACACTTGCCCCAAATCCAACAAGTAATAAATGGCAAAGCCTTTTAAATCTCACTCCTATCTTAGCTGTGCATTAAATGAATAAGTGATGACCTGTAAGGTCTACTTATTTTTTTTGTTTTCCACTGTACTATTCTCTATAGCCTCTCTGTCTTCCACTACAGCATCACTTTAGCCACCAGAACCTACATTTTTGCTTACAGCCCCCTGACATTTTCCATCAGGTACTAAGGTGCATTGTGCACTTGTTGACATTTAACATTATCCTCAGGTTGTTCCATTTAGACAACAGCAAATGCTGCAAATGATCCTTAATCTCCTGCTGACTTTTAGGCAAATAGGTTCTAGACCTCAACTCAATCATCTTTCTCTCTCCATCATAATAAATTGAAAACATTCAATAATCTGTTCTAACACCATTTTCCAATGTTATTCACTGTTATTGGATTTACATGGTTCTACCACAGTTGTCCTTATTAATGTATCAGTGACTTCTGTATACTTATTTTTCAATCCTCATATTTCAGTCAATCTCTCATTCTTCTTTAAAACTCTGTTTCCTCACGTTCACTTTCCTACGTGGATCACCTTAAATCTCTGCACTTCTTTGGATCTTCTGCTTACATGTCTCTCCTCCACCTTGTTTATAGGTGCAGAATATTCATATCCCTCTAATCTACACTGTTTGAGAGTCTTCTCTTTTAATTCTGTATTCTCTTGATAATTATGTTGGGGACTCAGCAAATTTTCTCTGTAAAGGACCAGAAAGTAAACATAACTAGAAAGTGAACTTATCTTGTGTATTGTCTGGTGTTTGTCATAATTACTCAATTCTGGATTGTAGTTGGAAAATAGCATAGACAGTGTATATAAACCAATGGGTATAGAAAGTAAAAAGTAGCATACCATTTAGAAAATATAGTTGACCACTGATCTTGTTCAATATTGTGAATTTTATTTGACTCTGTACTATTAAAATATAGGTACTTTCTAGTCAAGAACACTTCTGTTACCTGTACACTTTTTATTTAACCCAATGTTCAATGAGCCCACTATCATAGAATCTTAAATTCAAGATTTCAAACTATAATTATAATTTTCTCTTTCAAATTTTCTTTTATGTCAGAGAAAAATTATGAGTTTTGTCTCCTGTTTTTCTGCATCAACTGTATAAGCTTGGTTTCAATTTAGTGATGATTTGGTGATTTCTCCTCAGTTTCTTTTTCTCTGCCACCTTCCTTAGCTAGCTCAAACACAATTTGGCAGAAAATAAAGTATACAGAATGGTATAAAGTATACAGATGGTAAAAAATAATTATACAGAATAGATTTGAAATAACTGCATAAGGAAAAAGGCTCCTGATAAATTTTATTGAAGTTTCCTGTTGTCTGTTCTTATAATGAACTGTACAATTTTTTTTACACTCATCAAACCTCTCANAGTCCAGATAATTTTATCATCTCAGCTTTTTCTATCATGCCAATAAATATTTGTGACTGATTGGTAGTATGAGGGTGTGAAATGATTCTTATGAGTACTAATGTTATTGTGGCATATTTGCTGTTGTTCTGTGTTAGTCGCTCGGTTGTGTCCAACTCTTTGCAATCCCATGGACTGTAGCTCACCAGGCTCCTCTGTCCATGGGATTCTCCAGGCAAGAATACTGGAGTGGGTCGCCATTCCCTTCTCTGGGGGTTCTTCCTGACCCAAGAATCCAACCCAGGTCTCCCACATTGCAGGGACATTCTTTACCAGCTGAGCCATGAGGAAGCCCAGCACTTACATTACCACTTTATAAATACCTCTTTACAGACCATTTCCCGGGTATAGGGACTATGTTATTTACCTGTAATAATTACTATAGAATAAAGTGAATCAAATAAATAATCATTCTTTTATGATTGCATAAGAGATATTGAGAGTCAAGAACTGTGCTCATGATGTTTTAGCTTCTTAACAGTTTCACAAGTCTCATAACCTGATCAGCTTTTTCATTCAGTGAATCATTTGAAGGGTAGTTGTGGTTTCTGTGTATCCATTGCATGGACAGAAGACCCTGCATTAGTCGTATCCTCCTACCTTATATTTAACAGTGATATCATGAGTCTCTCACAGGAATTCTCAAGCCGTTGATTCTACTCTGATCGTTCCTAATAATAGGACAGTTGCAGATCTGAGGAGACTGGTTGGACTCTCAACAACTCTACTCACTATCTACATAAATTTGAGAAAGTTACTTAACCTCTCGAGACCTTAGGTCTCACATCTGTAAAATGACGATTGTTGTAATAAGACAACTTGTGTAAAAATCCTAGAAGGCACCTGCATATGGCGAGGGTGCTATGGCAAGAATCATTAAATGTTTTATCTTAATTCTTACTATGGCGGGAATCATTAAATGTTTCATCTGCTTGCTTCGCTCACCATTCTCATCCTTCTTCAATAGCTAAATTTGACGTAATCATGTTGGATATCATCCTCCTAATGGCCGTGATGATTCTACTGAGGGAGAAAATTTAAACATAAAAGTGGAAATTTCTAAAAACACGAATTAAATCACCTACTTTGAAAAGAATCTATTATTCCCCATACCTCATTCATTCATTCATTCACTTAAGAATATTTTATTGAATGTCTGACATGTGCCAGAACTTAACTAGCTTTGAATATACAGTAATTAATAAGACAATATTCCTTACCCTCATAGGGCATTTAGTCTAGTGGCCTTAAAAGTATGAAGAAATCAAATGCTTGGGTTTGTGTATAAAGCTGGAAAATAGTTTTATCTCTAATCACGAAAGTGTTTTATTGTTTCTTAATGAAGACAGAATTTTCATGTTGAATTGTTTCTCCTGGCACCCTACTCCAGTACTCTTGCCTGGAAAATCCCATGGATGGAGGAGCCTGGTAGGCTGCAGTCCATGGAGTCACGAAGAGTTGGACACGACTGAGCAACTTCACTTTCACTTTTCACTTTCATGCACTGGAGAAGGAAATGGCAACCCACTCCAGTGTTCTTGCCTGGAGAATCCCAGGGATGGAGGAGCCTGGTGGGCTGCCGTCTCTGGGGTCGCAGAGTTGGACACGACTGAAGCGACTTAGCAGCAGCAACAGCAACATATTTTTTAAGGTTATCACAGTGTCTTGTACATAGTGGCTGCTGAAAAAAACACTTATTGAATTAATGAAATTTTAGAAAACTTGTATTTATTTTAACTTTAAAATACCTATGAAGATACAACAAGTCCAAAAAGATCCTAGAAATAGTCACTGAATGTTGACTAAGGAGCAAAGAATGTGAATTTTATGCATCATGCCTGCTATCCTGCCTCATTTAGGAAAAACAGACAGGTTGGATATTGAAATAAATAAAAAATTTTCACAGCTGGTGATTTTGGGTATTTAATTATGAGATGAGAAGGAACTGTTTTTCCTACCAGAGAGGAACATGAATTGGTCTTATCCACTGAAAAGATTTTAAAAAGCATATTTTAAGATGTGTATAAGAGACAGCAGTATTCTTGCCTGGAAAATTTCTGTCCATGAGATTTTCTCTAAGCCCTATAGCTTAGAGGGCTATAGTCCATGAGATCACAGAGTCAGACATGACTGAGAGTACACATGTGTTTTATTTTTTCATATTTATTATTATTATTATTATTATTTTTACTTTACAATATTGTATCAGTTTGGAAACCAGAATTGAAAGAGACATGTGTACACATGTGTTTTAAATAATGAGTTGTAATGTGGTAAATTAGATTGCTAAAGCTACCATAGCAAAATACCACAGACTGCACAGACTGGATACATATACAACAAAAATTTATTTCCTCACAGTTCTGGAGGCTAGAAGTTCAGGAAATGGAAGAGTTAGTTGCTCTCAGGACCCTTTTTCTCAGATTGCAGTTGTCTTTCTCTGTGTACACACTCATTCCTGGTAAATTTTGTGTCCAAAGTTCCTATTTTTAAAGTTTTCTTTTTGCCTGTGTCACTGGTTGTAATTAATTGCATTTAAGTTGACATAATCAATGATTAAGATTAAGTTTATGTCTTTTTTTAAAATTATGAAACTATGATAACACATTTGCAAGTATGGAGACTTGGAAAATACAGGATAAAGCTACACATAGTCTCACTATATTATAATTATTTTAAGTAGATATATTAAGATTTTTAGTTGCTGTTTCTATATCAAACTCTCAAAAATTAATAGAACAAATAGACAGAAAAGTAGAAGACATAGTAGGCCTGAAAAGCACTATGAATCAATTCAGCATAATTAAGATTTATACAATTTTCACAAAGCAGTTGGATACAAATTCTATTCAAGTTCCCATAGACTATAAACCAAGGGACACTGGAACATAGCCAGGAATATAAAATAAGGTGCAAAAATTTAGTGGTCTAAAGGTATTGAAATCATATAGATTCTCTTATTACTGTGTAATTATGCTAGAATTTAGTATCAAAAGATTTGAAAATAGCCCACATATTTTCAAGTTCAATGTGACATTTGCCAAGAGAGATCTTTGACCTAGTCATTGAAAACCAATAAAATGAAAAGACTGAAAAAACTCAGAGGGAAATTGCAGAGAATAAAACATTTACATGAGAAATTAACATCAAAATGAGAAATTAATATTGATGATAATTTGACAACCCCACATATTGGACATTAAATGTCCACTTTTAAATTATGACTGCATATAAGAAGCCATAACAAGGAAAATCAGAAAATATTTGTACTACAATAAAAATGAAAAGAGAATTTATCAGAATTTTTTGCATGCTGCTGAGGTTGCTCAATTCAACTAAATGCAATGTAGATTTTGAATAAGTTATGAAAACAAATAATGGACACTAGCAAAAATTTTTGTGAAGTTTGAACAAAATGTGTACTTTAGTTAATAATGCTGTACCACATGTTAATTCTCCCCTTTTCCTGCAACATAATATTTCTTTACATTCTCAGATTCAAAGTTTCATTTCTTACAAGAATACCAGTCATAATGCATTAGGGCCCACCCTACTGCTTTATTTTAACTTAATCACTTCTTTAATGTAATATAAGTGAAAATTTCGACAACTGAATTTGGGAGATGAACACAAATTTCTCCATAATATCTGAGGAATAAAATCAAATGTAGATGGTAAAGTATCCATTGGCTTTTTTTTTTCTTTTTGTCTAACAATCACTCTAGAGAATGAGCTGCTCTCAAGGACAAGGCAACGTGTTATTTTCCTTCTCTCTGCACTTGTAGTCTGGTACCTGTAGAGAATTAAAAAGAAAAAAAAAAAGTTTGCTATACTTAATTAAACTGAATTAAATGCAAGGTTGTAAAATAAGATTCTTTATCAATGAACAATTGATATTCACTTGGCATAAATATATTCTTACTGCATTAATTATGTGAAACACACACAGATCTTGAGGGAGAATCTGGATATTTTTAATGTTGTACTTTTTAATTTTCTAGTTTGGATTCTTCTGTGAAGAAATGAAGAAGGTAAAACCACCAGAATTGCCACAGATAGGTAATAAAACCAACTTTAATTTTTAAGATTAACTTTTAAGAATGAATCAAGTCTTAGGTAATTCATAGCATGTTTGAGCAAAAAAAAAACTGAGCTTGCGATTCTTTCTAACACAACATACTCATTTTATTATTTCTTAAAAATCATGAATATGCATTTATGGCCGGTTACTTCAATGGGAAATAGGTTAAAATGTCTTACATGTGTGGGTTTTATCTATTAGTACTCTTCACACAAATTCAAGATGTTTAAGTTGTAGTTCTACTTACAAGATGAAATTTAATCAGGCTTTCTAAAACATTTACATCTCTCAGAATAAAAGGGTGTATGATCATTTTGGAATATAAAATCATGATGAAAGTTGTGTGATATGCTTTCATATAAGCATTTATAGCATAAATAAATCAACTCAAACATTTACTACTCTATATGAATCATGAAATATTATCTTTCATAGAAATTGATTTTTGTCATTACAGTTAATTTTTTCTGCATATATTTTTCAAATTAAAACCTTGAAAATACACAAATTAGTTTTTTTTTTATTTTCCAATTATATGATATATGGCTTTCATAAAAATTCATAAATAATTAATGTTTGTTTACTTATGAAATAATTACTAATTAAGAGTTCTCTTTTGCTTGTTTGTTTAGATGCCAAGATTGGTTGAAATTTTTTAAGTGCTTTACTATTTTTGTTTTGGCAACTTTTTCTTGAATCAGGGGAATTGCACTAATATTTTTCAATGTAAACAACCAAAAGATTCCCAACTTAGACCAGAAGGGAAGTAGAGATTAAGGACTGTGGGGAATATTGAGAAAGGACAACAAAGGATTCTCTAGAAGCAGTAAAAGGGCACTAATAAAAAGGCACCAGTTAGGATAAGAAAGAATAGAAAGTTCCTAGCTCAGTGAGGCTTCCTAACTTTATCCTTAGTGAGAAAATTGTCACAGGTTGAGAGCCCTAGATTTCAGGGGGCTCATCTAATTAATTTTGCTTCTCTCAGACATTGTAGCCTTGTGGAGCCTGTCAATCACTAGCCAGAAATTGTAATCCAATGTATATTGTTCATTTTCTTCTCATTTTTGGTGCCAGGGCTTTTCTGATGGCTCAAACAGTAAAGAGTCTGCCCACAATGCCAGAGATTTGGGTTTGATCCCTGGCTCAGGAAGATCCCTGGAGAAGGGAATGGCTTCTCAGTCCAGTATTCTTCCCTGGAGAATCCCACGGACAGAGGAGCCTGGCAGGCTCATGCAGTCACAAAGATTCAGAAAGCACTGAATGCTAACACACACAGGGCTAGTTTGATGTCATTTACTTTACTAGAATTAAATATTCATTTCATTTTTGCTAAAAATGTTCTCAAAATACATTTTTCAAGTGAAAAAAAAATCTCAACAACTTTTCATCTTATAGGGCATTCAAATAGTCTCTTTTGTGATTTACTTATTTAACTTCTCTTCATTCTTTCAAATAGGGTGTTAAACCCTGAGGTTGCCATTTTTTCTATTTTTCAACTTATTGGACTTGGAAGACCTTGACTGTTGTTCCCTATCACTTGAATTTTTTCATTCAAACTATGCAAGTCAAATCTAGCTGCTCAGTCTACCAATGTTGTTTCCAGTAGGCTGATTTTGTGATAATTTAACCCTTTTGCCATTGTGTGTCATGCATTATTGATTTCCATCTCCAAGAATAGAATCATCTTTGTCTTCAAACCCAACCAGTTCAGATAAATAATCCTAGATTTTCAGTTCTGAGCATCTGTTACTTGATTTTTAAACTTTTTACTTTGTATTGGAATATATCCAATTAACAGTGTTGTGGTAGTTTCAAGTGAACAATAAAGTGACTCAGCCATACATATACATGTATTCATTCTCCCCCAAACTCCTATCCCATCCAGACTGCCACATAGCATTGAGCAGAGTACCCTGTGCTGAAAAATACAATAGGTCCTTGTTGGTTATCCATTTTAATATACTAGTGTGTGCATGACCTTTCCAAAGCCCCTAACTTTCCCTTCCCTCTGGCAACTGTAAGTTCATTTTCTAAGTCTGTGAGCCTCTTTCTGTTTTGTAAGTATGTTCATTTGTATCATTTATTTTTAGCTTTCACATACACAGGATGTCATATGATGTTTCTCCTCTCTCTGCTTTACTTCACTCAGTACAACACTCTCTAAGTGCATCTTGTTGCAAATGGCATTATTTCATTCTTTTTAATGGCTCCAAATCCACAGGTTGGGAGAAAATATTTGCAAATGGTGTGACTGATGAGATTAGTTTCAAAAATTTATAAACAGCTTATGATGCCTAACAGCATCAAAACAAACAACTCACTCAAAACATGAGCAGAAACCTGAATAGACATGTCTCCAAAGAAGATATTCAGATGGTCAATAGGCACATGAAAAGATATTCAACATCACCAGCTATTTTAAAAAAGGAAATAAAAACTACAATGAGATATCACCTCACTCTGGTCAGATTGGCAGTCTTAAAAATATCCACAAATAACAAATGCTGCAGAGGGTGTGGAGAGAAGGGAACTCCCCTACATTGTTGGTGAGAATGTAAGTTGGTACAGCAACTGTGGAGAACAGTATGCTAAGTTGCTTCAGTCTTGCCTTCTTGTCTGACTCTGTGTGAACCCATGGACTATAGCCTGCCAGACTCCTCTGTCCTTGGGATTCTCCAGGTAAGAAGACTGGAGTGGGTTGCCATTTCCTTCACCAGGAGAATACTGTGGAGGTTCCTTATAAAACTAAAACTAGAGGTACTAAATGACCCTGCAATCCCACTCCTGGGTGTATGTCTGGAGGAAATCATGATCTGAAAGGATATAGAAACCCCGATGTTCATTGCAGCACTGTTTACAAAAGCCAAGACATGGAAGCAACCTAAATGTCCATAGACACAGGAATGGATAAAATAGGTGTGGTGCATATTAACAGTGGACTATTTCTCTGTTACCTAATTGTATTGTTAAACATTATGTCAGTCTCTAGTGGCTCAGTGGTAAAGAATCCACCTTCCAATGCAGGAACCGCTGGAGGTGCTGGTTTGACTCCTGGGTCAGGAAGACCCCCTGGGGGAGAAAATGGCAACCCATTCCACTATTCTTGCCAGAAAAATCCCATGAACAGAGTCGCCTTGTGGGCTACAGTCCGTGATTTTGCACAGAGTAGGAAACAGCTGAGTGACTGAGCATGCACATACACATGCCATCAATCCAGAGAAAAGATAAAATAAACCAACTATGTATATTACCAGAAAGAGTTAATTAAGTGCAAATACTTAGGTCAATAATCTTAAAAATGGCAATGTGTTAGTTTTCTAGGGCTGTTGTAGCAACACAAGTTTCCCAGGTGGCTCAGTGTAAAGAATCTGCCTACCAATGCAGGAGATGTGGGTTTGATCCCTGGGTCAGGAAGACCCCCTGGAGAAGAAAATGACAATCCACAATATTCTCACCTGGGAAATCCCATGGATACAGGAACCTGGCAGGCTACAGTCCATGGGATAGCAAAGAATCTGATACAACTTATCAACTGAGTACACACACCGTAATAAAATACTACAAACTGAGTGACTTGGAATACAGATTTATTTTCTCATACCTCCAGAGGCTTGGCATCAAGGTCAAGTATCTGGCAAGGTTAGTTTCCTCTTAGACCTCTTGCCCTGTCCCTTTCTAACTCTTTGCATAGTCATCACTCCTTACATGTGTGGTACTGGTGCATTTCTGTATATACTAATTTTTTTTAATAAGGGCAACAGTTATATTGCATTGGTTCCAACCATAATGGTCTCATTTTAACTTAATTACCTCTTTAAAAGCCTTATCTCTAAATACAGTCACATTCTGTTGTACCTGGGGTTAGGAATTCAGCATACAATTTTAGGAGGACACAATTCAGTCCATAACAGGTGGGATATACCAGATCTAGGCTGTAAATATAGAAATGGCTTCCAGTAAGCCACAAAGCTGACTCTCTAATGATTTAGAAAAACAACTGGAACCAAGGAAAGCACACTATTAAAACCTCACACCAGAGTGTTTCCAAACTTAGGTTTTGCTTCTCGTCACTCACAGGCCAATAATTCAAGAGGCAATTCTTACTAGAAAGGAAAGGTGCTTTAATTAGGAAAGTTTCAGTCTGGGGAGATGATGGACTCCAGAGATTGACTCTGAAGATTCTGCTCAGTTAGGACAGTTTTTAGAAGGGGGAACAAATGAGGAAGAATCTCAGTGAATCATCCAAGTAGGAGGTTGGTTTCTGAACCATGCTCCATTGAGTGCAAACTGACTGACTCTTTCTTTAGATATTATCTTGCCCTCCTGATCTGCATGCCGGATTGCTTAGGGTGTTGAGGGTAGAGAGCTAATCATTCTTTAATACTTAATTCTTCATTCTTACCTATTTTTATCTAGGAAAAGAATCAAGATTAGACAAGGCATAGTGTGCTTTCAAGAATGAGTAACAGGAGATAGTTTAAATTGCCTAGTGATCTCATTTCTATAATTAGATTCTTTTAAGATTAGAAGGGAACAGAAATGGGCAAACAGGAAATTGGCAAAATAGAGGCTAAAGGATCAGTAAATGGCTGAGAAATGCACTGTAATGTTTGTCTGAAACCCTATTCAAAACTGGTTAAAATACTTTAAATCATATTTTTAAAATAAAACATGTATAATATCATACATGAAATGAATCACCAGTCCAGGTTCGATGCATGATACTGGATGCTTGGGGCTGGTGTACTGAGATGACTCAGAGGGATGGTATGGGGAGGGAAGAGGGAGGGGTGTTCAGGATGGGGAACACGTGTATACCTGTGGTGGATTCATGTTGATGTATGGCAAAACCAATACAATATTGTAAAGTAATTAACCTCCAATTAAAATAAATAAATTTATATTAAAAAATAGAACATTAAATAAAAAATGTTTTTTTCTTATTATTAGCCTAATCTGAAATCCTGTTGCTTCAATTTTCTTGATTCTTTGAGTACAGACAGACAGATATTATAGTTTTGTTGGTTTAATTATTATGATTAATTGTGTACATATCTTTCTCAACAGATTACCGTTTTTCCCACTGACAATATATTTAGTCATCAATTGTCAGACTTCACCTTTCAAATGTTTACTTTGTAACCATATTTATTTGGCATGTTAAAAAATGTGCTTTTCTAAAACAAATTTCTCACCTAGAAATAACGTAGTTTGGGCTCAAAACACCCTCATTTTGTTTATTATATTGACATTTTGAAATGTGCAATTAAATTTTGATTTAGTTTTATAATACTCCTTCTGAGGTTCACTGTCACTCATCCTACAGATAAATGTCTTATTTGAAATATAAGATATTCGGAAGGTTAACATGAGACAGGTTAAGAATGGAAACTGTAAAGTATATTTACAACAGATTTAATAAGAATACGGAGAAAACAGAGAAATCCAGCAGTATAATTTATATACTTATGGATGATTCCTTCTCTTTTCCATTAGTTTTTATTATAAATAATTCTACATGTTAATTCCCAAAGTCATAAAAAATATATTAAGATACAATGACTATTTTACCAAATGCATTTTTGTTTCATTGGACTGTTTACCTGAGTGGAATCTATATTGATTGCATTTCTCATTACTATGTTGGTAGAGACTATAAAGAGAAAACAAATGAATTTGGGATTAATAAAGGAAACTAAATTGCCTTTGAGGCAGCAGATAGATGGGCCCCAGGCTAGGCATTTACAACTAGCTTACTGTTTACACTTCATGGGGCAGGGAAAAAAGTATACTTCAGGTGGGACCCTTACAACTAGCTCAATAGGTGGACTCCAGATTAGATATTTACAACCAGCTTCCTGTTTGCTCTCTGAAATGGAAGTATCAACTAAAACAGGGTGAATAGCCAGGCTCTGTCTCCTGTGGACACCTTACGATAACAGTTATGCAGGAACAGAGAGGGGTTAAACCTTTTTTGAGTAAAAGATCAAGAGGCCATATATTTCCCATCTTTGGGGCACAGGAGACATCGCAGATGTGCAGAAACGCTTCTTAGGGTTCAAAAATAAGGGGATGCCAAGCCATAATGAGTCATACTTCTCCTAGACAGCTTTAAAAATGAAATCCATACTGGAAAAAAGTTGTGCACACGTGTCAGAGAGGATTCTAGCACAGATCAGATTGGAAAAAGAAGGCAGATAATTGGCCAAAGGTAAACAAAGACCTGGAAGAACTGCCCTATAAAATAATATAACCACCTCTTTCCTGTACTCATCAACATTAACGGGGATGTGCACACCCTTTCAGAGAAGACAATGACACCTCACTCCAGTACTCTTGCTTGGAAAATCCCATGGATGGAGGAGCCTGGTAGGCTGCAGTCCATGAGGTCGCTAAGAGTCGGACACAACTGAGCGACTTCACTTTACTTTTCACTTTCATGCATTGGAGAAGGAAATGGCAACCCACTCCAGTGTTCTTGCCTGGAGAATCCCAGGAACAGAGAAGCCTGGTAGGAGGCCATCTATGAGGTCGCAGAGAGTCGAACACGACTGAAGAGACTTAGCAGCAACAGCAACAGCACACCCTTTATCTTTGGATATGCTTCTCTGCCTTGCTTCCATATTAACTAAACAAGCTTTCTCTCTTTAAACAAGCTGTTTCTTCCACTTGCAGTCATCCTATGTCTCTGATAATAAAATTTGTGTCTGTGTTTACAGCCTTTGCCTCTATGACAAATGCATTTTTTCACTAGGGTCAAGAACCAAGGAAAAATAGCTTCTACCCTTCAGCCCTTGCTAGTTTAGTAGCTAGGATTCCTGGTTTTCATCCAGGCTACCAAGATGTAATTCCTGGCACAGAATTAAGATCTTGCTTCATGCCACCACTTAACTCTGTGCCTCTCCAAGATCACCTTGGCTAGCTGACTGTGGTATTAAAAAGCATTGATCTTGTCTGTTTCTATGCCTCTATAACTCCTTTCTTTTGCCCTGTTTCATTAAACCTTCCACTCAGAAAAGAGACAAACTCCATGTAAGGGGACTGATTCCTGATCTTGACTGGTTCATGTTTATTAAGGTGCAGTACTCTTTGTTGAAAGATCAAAGGCTTTCTTTTGTCCCTGATAATTTATGCTTCTCAAACAATTGGATATATCATGTAAGCCCATTCCTGGATCTATATGGAGAATTGACATTCTTGTTTAATTCCTCCTTTTCTTCTAGAGAATATTACATTCTTGGATATTTTTATTAAATTTGTGTTTAGTGACTGTTAGGTAGTTAGAATAGAAAAAAGGAATCCGGAATGGCAGTGGCTAAACGACGAGGAAGGGAAAAGCCCAAGAAAATAGAACAAAGGAAAGTCCAAGGACTGAGTGAGGACCTCAGGTAGAACAAACAGCACTCTTGGCTAGCCCAATTTACATAAGGCAGGCCCAGGGTGGGGGGGAAGCTTAAAAGAGGAGCCAAAGGGCCGGGGGTCTCTCTCTCCCACATGTGCACACTTTTTCTCTCTCTCTTTCTCTTCGTGTCTTTTGAGTTGGCATACACTCATGCCTTGAAGATGTATTTTCCAAATAGAACTGATCTGTCCAAGAGGTATAACATGGGCTGTCGGAGAGCATTGATGTGCTGAGGGCTTTAACAACCGTCACTTCAAATTTTTGTTGTGACAAGACAGAACCAAGGAGATTACACTCCCCTGACATAAAGAAAGCTGAGCATCAAGGAACTGACGCTTTGGAACTGTGGTGTTGGAAAAGACTCCTGAGAGTTCCTTGGACTGTAAGGAGATCCAACCAGTCCATCCTAAAGGAAATTCGTCCTAAATATTCATTGGAAGCACTGATGCTGAAGCTGAAACTCCAATACTTTGGCCACCTGATGTGAAGAACTGACTCATTGGAAAAGACCCTAATCCTGGGAAAGACTGAAGGCAGGAGGAAAAGGGGATGACAGAGGATAAGATGGTTGGATGGCATCACCGACTTGATAGACATGAGTTTGAGCAAGCTCTAGGAGTTGGTGATGGACAGGAAAACCTGGCGTACTGTAGTCCATGGGGTCGCAGAGAATTGGACATGACTGAGTGACATTTTTATCATGACAGAAGTTTCAATTATATAATATACACACTTTCTCAGACTTCTCAGGAATTTTGTATATATCTCTGTTTATAAAGGTTTGTATGTATCTCTGTATAAATCTACCTAAAACAAATGAAAAACCTAAACAAATATTGAACTCTAGAAGGCAATAGCACCCCACTCCATTACTCTTGCCTGGAAAATCCCATGGATGGAAAAGCCTGGTGGGCTGCAGTCCATGGAGTATCCAGGAGTCAGACATGACTGAGTGACTTCACGTTCACTTTTCACTTTCATGCATTGGAGAAGGAAATGACAACCCACTCCAGCGTTCTTGCCTGGAGAATCTCAGGGACAGAGAAGCTTGGTGGGCTGCTGTCTATGGGTCGCACAGAGTTGGCCACAGGCTGAAGTGACTTAGCAGCAGCAGCAGTTACTCTTATGCTTCCTGAAATCTAGAGGTGAAATGGATTATGTCTGTAACTTGGTTTGAAAAACATCAGAAAACTGAGATAAGTTGACAAATGGACAAGTATATAGATAAATGATACAGTTGTATGTTCATTCTAGAATCTAGGCGGTAAATATATAGGTACACTATTTTACCTTCTATGTACAATTAATATTTGTAATAAAATATTATAAAACTGTAATGACATATCTTTCCTAATATTACACTGTTAGATTTATATACTGTTAAATTTATAAGAAATAACATGGTCATTCCCATACTTCCTTCTCTGTGAATATCTGTAGTAAAGAAATATGTCCAAAATTGCTCATGTGTGGAGGATATATATAGTTTATACCTTTTTATAAGGATTTAATTGTAAGATATGTCTGTAACTAATTAGTTAGCTATCTGTTGCAAGAGGAAGCATTTTTCTCCCCTACTTTGGGAAATAATTGCTTTCTCATTGTGAAATATGTCAACAATGAGAAAGCAATATATAAATAAATGGCACTCAGGCTTCATTAAGAGGCCATGCATTATTTTAACTTTTAGAGTTTTATAGTACTATCAGATTTACTACTTCCCTGCTGCTGCTGTTGCTGCTGAGTCACTTCAGTCGTGTCCAACTCTGTGCGACCTCATAGACGTCAGCCCACCTGGCTCCCCTGTCCCTGGGGTTCTCCAGGCAAGAACACTGGAGTGGGTTGCCATTTCCTTCTCCACTTCTTCACTACTATTCCTTTAACTGACTATGTCTAACAATGTTTTATTTGTTTGTATGTTTTGTTTTTCCCTTTCCCATCAGATAAATGTATCACCTCAACTCTCTTCTTAAGTATTCATAAAATTATATAGTCTACCAGTAGATTTATCTTCTTAATTTGTAACCTCTTCTTCCTTCTTTCACTCTTATATTTTAAATGAAATTGGGAAAAAATAGGCTGGATTTATGAATATAATAAGCAGTTAAATTATGTATGTAAATATAAGACAGAAAATGCTCTACAATAGAGGTGAAATCACATATTTGGTCCAAGAGTTTGTGAAAAGAAAAATTAAATGAATCCCAATTAAACCTAGCACAAGGCTGAGTAGAACTAGTGTTTATTTTTCATTAGAAATTGGAAGAACACACTCCTGGGAATAGAGTGTTTGTTTTAAAGAAAGATCTTTGGTTTCATGTTAATTAAAAATCAAAATTAACCTCAGACTGAGTAAAGAAATGCAATTGTTTTTTTTTTTTTTTAATATGAGCAAAGCACCAGAAAGAATATCTTGGCATTTAATTGCTAGGTGTAAACTTGCAGTTAATAGTATTTCACTGTAATAATACCACACTATAAGTTCATAACTACTTATTGCCTACTGGACTTGGGTGTCATAATGATTCTCCAGATCACAAATTTCAGATATTATTTTGTATTTTATCTGTAAATAGAAATAACAAACATTTTTCTAAACAACATGGTTCAAATTTATATAAATGAGTCATTTACAGAATTGTAAAAAAATCAATTTTGTCTACTTAAAATTTTCATTTACAACTTTTAGTTTTGTCACTGAAACAATAATATTCATTGCAATACATTTCAAGTAAGGATTAAAATTAATTTAATATATTCTCTTGAGAATAGTGTGGCTGCATTGCAAGCTTTGAAAAATAAAATATTAATATAAAATGTTTTGTTATATCATTTTCAGATAATTTGTAAGAATCATTTTAGCAAACTGTAGAGAACAAATCTAATAAATTCCCTTTAAAAACCAGAATATTTAACAAAACGTTGATTTAAAATATGCAGGCTTGCTAAGTCACTTCAGTCATGTTCAACTCTGTACAACCCTATGGACAGTAGCCTGTCAGGCTCCTCTGTCCATGGGATTCTCCAAGCAGAAATACTGGAATGGGTTGTCATTTCCTTCTCCAGGGGATTTTACCAATCCAGGGCTTGAACCCATGTCTGTTATGTCTCCGCATTGGCAGGCAGGTTCTTTACCTCTTGCTCCACCTGGGAAGCCTGATTTAATGTATGGGAGTCTACTAAATATTTTAGATTAAGAGTCACATATTTTTTTAAATTGTTGCAAAATAAATTAAACTGAAAAATTAAGAAACTATTACACTGTTGGTGGGAATGCAAACTAGCATAGCCACTATGGAAAACAATGTGGAGATTTCTTAAAAAACTGGAAATAGAACTGCCATATGACCCAGCAATCCCACTGCTGGGCATACACACCGAGGAAACCAGAATTGAAAGAGACATGTGTACCCCATTGTTCATTGCAACACTGTTTATAATAGCCAGGACATGGAAACAACCTAGATGTCCATCAGCAGATGAATGGATAAGAAAGCTGTGGTACATATACACAATGGAGTATTACTCAGCCATTAAAAAGAATACATTTGAATAAGTTCTAATGAGATGGATGAAACTGGAGCCGATTATACAGAGTGAAGTAAGCCAGAAAGAAAAACACCAATACAGTATACTAACACATATATATGGAATTTAGAAACATGGTAATGATAACCCTGTATGCAAGACAGCAAAAGAAACACAGATGAATAGAACAGACTTTTGGACTCTGAGGGAGAGGGAGTGGGTGGGAGGATTTGGGAGAATGGCACTGAAACATGTATACTATCATGTAAGAAACGAATAACCAGTCTATGTTCAATACAGGATACAGGATGCTTGGGTTGGTGCACAGGAAGGATCCAGAGAGATGATATGGGGTGGGAGGTGGGAGGGGGTTCAAGATTGGGAACTCATGTACACTCGTGGCAGATTCATGTCAATGTATGGCAAAACCAATACAGTAATGTAAAGTAAAATAAAGTAAAAATATAAATTAAAGAAACTTTTACAGATGTATAACATTTTAAAAATGTTTATCAGTTTAGTTCAGTTCAGTTGCTCAGTCACGTCTGACTGCGATTGCATGGACTGTAGCACGGCAGGCTTCCCTGTCCATCACCAGCTCCTGGAGTCTGCTCAAACTCATGTCAATTGAGTTGGTTATGCAAAAAAAAAGATATTTCTATATTGAGAGAGGAAAGCATTGATTGAATTAAACAAAATCATTTCTAATTATCTGTATCAGAAACAAAATTACAATTTCAAAGTAACAAACTAGTCTGTAAGTATATTTCAGAAACAATAACTGAATTTCAGACTAAAGGCTTATAAGATTAGACATTTTCCAGATGTCCTGTTTGCTAAAGTATTAATTATATAAATCCTACAGAAGACATATATTAAAAACTGGTTTGCTATATGTACAACATTTAAAAGTTAGTGTGATCTCCTGAATTTAGGGCTCTAATTTTAAAGGCCAAGGTACTACTAAAATGTGACTATGCTTTGAAACAGTAACATTTGTAAAATTATAACTTTATTGATCTTTATTGAAATTTGAAGTTCTTATGGGCAATACAATTGTTACAAATGATAACAAAAATCATTTTATTATAAGTAACATAATTGCTGTATCAATTTATAAAAAACAAATCAAAACCACTACAATATTGTAAAGTAACTAGCTTCCAGTTAAAATAAATTAATTAAAAAGAAAAAGAAATTACAAAGCCCCAACAGCTAGGGAAAAATCTATAGTAGTAGAAGAGTACAATAGTAGAATAGTAACATAATAAAAAGATTACAATTGTGATCCATTCTGAGAAACAGTGCATGAAAAAAGAAAGTAAAAAGAAAATTACAATCTCACACAGAATGCATGTGTCTTCAACAAAATGTGCTTAAGTTGTTGAAATTCAATTTTTATATTTTTTGATATACAATGCAGGTCAAATTTTACCAGTGTGGTACCATTTTGTATACCTCAATCCAAATTTAAAATTAATAAGAAATACACACCGGAAGGGCTTCCCAGCTGTCACTAATGGTCAAAATCAGCCTGACAATGCAGGAGACATAAGAGACCTGGGTTGGATCCCTGGTTTGAGAAAATCCACTGGAGAAGAAAATGACAACCCACTCCAATATTCTTGCCTGAAAAGTTACATGGACAGAGCAGACCATGTAAAAAAAGCAGAACCTCTTTTCATGAGGTTGAAAAGAGTTGGACATGACTTAGCAACACAACAACAAACACCCCAGAAGAACATGGGCTCAATACATACACAATAGCTCACAGAAAAATATACAGACTTGCCTTTCAAAATAAACGAAAGTATGTTTCGATTTCTTACAAAACTGAAACTATCAATCAAATTGCAATGACTATATTTTACATGTTGAAAAACTCTCTCTCTCTCTCTCTATACACATTGCTGGCAGACGCTTTACCATCTGAGCCACAAGGGAAGCAAGCCTTCTATGTCAAGAAACAACCAATTATTGTTGCCTATGCAAAATGGTAAGAGAAGGCAATGTCACCCGATTCCAGTACTCTTGCCTGGAAAATCCCATGGACGGAGGAGCCTGGTAGGCTGCAGTCCATGACGTCGCTAAGAGTCGGACACGACTGAGCAACTTCACTTTGACTTTTCACTTTCATGCATCAGAGAAGGAAATGGCAATGCATTCCAGTGTTCTTGCCTGGAGAATCCCAGGGACGGGGGAGCCTGGTAGGAGGCCGTCTATGGGGTCGCACAGCAGCATGCAAAATGGTACAGTTTCTATGGGGAAAAGAAGTGTAGTATTATAAAATTACTGTTTTTCAATTTAGGAATTTTTAGGAAACAATTTCTGAAATGATTATAAAAGCTTATTCATATTTGTTGAGTACAAACCCAAGACACAGAGAATGAAGACAAAAGAGGAGAAAAACAAAGAAGGAAATCAAGGCTACGCTGGGGTACTCTCTGGGCACCGAAAAGCCTAACATTCTAAGCTATTCAGCCAAGTAAGATGTCTTCAAACAATTTGTATTCATAATCTACACCTCAAATCGGTCCACCAGTAGACAGAGAAACAAATTTACTGACCTAGTTCTTTCCTCTCTCCTAATTCTCATGGTCAAGATTCACCTTATGAAATGATAGCTTTCCTACAATTTAAAGTCATTTTAGTTGGCCCTTCTGCTTACCAGGTTGGAAGGCAGTTTCCAACTCCTTTATTGTTTCCTTTGGTAAAGGGAGACTCCAGGCATTGTCTGGTCATTTGGCTGGAGCTGATAAACAGGGTTCAGCACCAGAGGGCAAGCAGAATCCATCAGCTGAGAATCGGAGTGTTGTATCTCAGGTTAGGCAGCTGAGGGTTAACTGAAGAGACCTTAGCAACCTGAAGAGGTTGGTAATCTACACGACTGCTGGTAATAGAAATTACATACACCACTCAGATCCCATTGTTTGTCCACAGTACAACTTAAAGACACTAATTTTTGTCAGTAAAAAATATATGCATTTTTCCTAAGAGGATGAATTGCAGAATCTCTTCCAAGGTGGTTCTAAGTCACAATCCCCCTGAAAAGTTAACATTATAAAAGCATATGCAGACCCAGCTGGTCCCAAGGTTACAGCAGATATTTATCATCTTTTTTCTACCAAACCATTCTATATGCCCCTCACTTGTTGAAAACGCTGTGTCTGGTTTAGTTTGCTTACCAGATGGGGAGATTGAGGCCTTCAATCCCCAATTTTCTGAACTTTTTAATTTCTACTATTGTCTGGATTTTTATTTTTATAATGCTAGGTACAATTATTCCTTGACTAGAAAACACAGAAATACACACCTAAGTAAATTCTCTGGGTTCCAGAGTAATCTTTCTTGCTCTCATTATGTGGTAATATCCTTAGTTTTCTGAGTTAATAAGGATTGATTATTTCAGTCAGTAAATCTTTCTTCCCCCCTTTGCTTATCCACTATAATGGGAACCCAAAGTTGCAGAGTATTATAAATATTCTAGATCAATGAATCACTAACAGATCCTCTTAGGAAATAGGGATGAGGATGAGATAAGGATGAGGTGGTTGGATGGCATCACCACCTCTCACCATGGACATGAGTTTGAGCAAGGTCTGGGAGTCAGTGATGGACAGGGAAGCTTGGCATGCTGCAGTCCGGGGGGGTCTCAGAGTTGGACACAACTGAGCGACTGAACTGAACTGAACTTAGGATCTCTTAGAAGGTGTTCCCTCCCTGCCATGAACAGTTTTTGTAACCTTAACAGATTAAAAGTTTTAAGAATGGAAAGTCCAAGTGCCAGCTATGGAAAACTGGATTTGACGGTAAGATGAGCTAATAATTCTTATCCTCTTTGGTCTAGAATTGCTCAGGTGGTGCTAGTGGTAAAGAACCACCTGCCATTGCAAGAGACATAACAGATGTGGGTTAGATCTCTGCGTTGGGAAGATCCCCTGAAGGAGGAAATGGCAACCCACTCCAGTATTCTTGCCTAGAGAATCTCATGGACAGAGGAGCCTGGTGGGCTACAGTCCATAGGATTACAAAGAGCTGGAGATGAATGAAGTGACTTAGCATGCACACACCATGGTATAATAGCAATTAGTGACACAATATAATTTATTGCTTTTTGTTTGTTTTGGTTTTGTTTCTTTTTTTTCAGTGTCTCTATCCCATCCTAAGAGACAGCACATGTTCAAACTCCTCAAGACACTCTCATCTGAGTATTCCTCTATCTAGCCAGATGTTCCCATGTTGGTATATATAGAATGTTATTTCTACAATCAGGAGTCTACTGCGATTGCTCATTTGATATAATATTTTACTTTTGTTCTGAGAAGATTGTATACCATACCATGTTGATAATTATTGCATTCTCTAATATTAGATGTTAGTATTGATACACAATATATAAAATTTATATGAGAAACATTAACAGGTAGATCAAGCTTGCTGAAAGGGAGTCTGTACTTTAACCCAAGGAGACTCCTAGCCCACTGATTCAAACCACTTGGCTTATAGAACAAGCACAAATGTGGACAAGAGAAGCTGAAATACTGGTATAAACCTGCTTGGTGTGTGCAGCCTCTGCAGTGCATAAAAAATATCACTAGGCTTAGATTTGAGTCATAACGTTCATCCCTCATCTTATGCACCCTGAGAGTTCTACCACATATCTTCTCCCACAGTACTCTTGATGAGAGGAATTCCATACGGTTTATTCCCCATACCATGTGCCTCTTGGAGCCTTAAGAAGCAGTGTATTTGCTTCTATGTTCTTGTGTTTTGGATGTGCACAGGATGGTGATTACAATTACACTTCTGCCATGTCATACTCGTGGTGCTAGTGGTAAAGAATCCCCATGCTAATGCAGGGGACATAAGAGTCAGGGGTTCAACCCCTGAATTAGGAAGATCTCCTGGAGTAGGAAATGGCAACCTGCTCCAGTATTCTTGCCTGAAAAATTCCATGGACAGACGAGCCTGGCAGAGGCTACAAAGATATGAACACATCTGAGCACGACATCATGTCATACTGTGAAGACAGCGAGAGGGTGGTCTGAGGATGCGAAATACCTTCTATTGATATAACAAACTGCAATATCACTGCCATTGACAAGGATCTCATGCAATATCATACAATTAGCTACAAAAAATTCCAACATCCCATACTAGCAAACTCTATAACTCTTAGCATACATTTAGTTTTAATTTTCCCCTGGTAAGAGCATGTTTTATAAAATTTGATAATTATGATAAAATTCTGTTTCTACTGAAATAATTTGTAACATAATAGTGATTTAAAGGTTCAATTTGAAATAGTTTTAATGAGTTTGAGCCAATAATATTTCTAAAGTTGAGGCTTGCTAACTGCTTTTGAGTACCTATCATATACTCCTAATGAATATCTTCATGGTTATAAAACATAAATCAGTCACATTTTAGTAAACACATGTTTTTATTTTGATTATAACAAATCATCACATATACTAGATTAAAATGTTATTCTTAATTTTAATTCACTGGATTAATATTATGCACTGCTTTCCATCACTGTGAATGGAATTTTCTTTGCTGCCCTTGAAATTCGTATCATTCTAACACATACACACGTTTACATATGCATGTGTTATGTGTGTGTACATATATATATAATTTTAATATTTTAATACTTCATTTTTTAGAGTAATTTTAATTTTACCAGAGTCGTGCATATGTTAAAATTGATTAATCCACATTCATGCATCTCTATCACCTAAAGTCTGTAGTTTGCACTAGGGTTTTGCTCTTGTACATTATATACATTTAGACAAATATATAATAAACGGTATGTGTTCATTATTATAATATTAGGGAGATTATTTTCACAACTCTGGAAATCCTCTGTGCCACATTTATTCATTTCTCTTTCCTCAGCTAACCTTTTTACTGTCTCCACAGTTTTGCCTTTCCCATCATGTTATTACTATACCGTTGAAACCATACAGTACATAACCTTTTCTTAATGGCTCCTATTGTTCCACATCCTCACCAGCATTTGGTTTTGTCAGTGTTTGGAGTTTTTGGTTATTCTAATAGGTGTATAGTGGTATCTCATTATTGTTTCAGTTTTATTGATGACGTGATATGGTACACTATAGATATTTTAAAAATACAATCAAATATAACTGAAATGTGATTTCAGTAGTTTCTTAAAATGTATTATCTTAGGAATAATATGTCAATGTAAAATTTAAAACAAATGAATTTAGTGGGTTCTTGAAATGGATCTTAGACCTAAACTCACAAATAGTACACTATATACAAAAAGTAAACTCAAAATCACTGGGCAGCCTTGGCAGCTTATAAGAAAGTGTAAACCAGGTTCTTTTAAGAAAAGACCTATATAAGTTTATGTGCATGCTCAATTAAAATAAAATTACCTTATTTGTTTTTAATTCAAAAACTAATATTTATTATCTCAATCATAAAAATGGAGAAGGCAATGGCACCGTACTCCAGTACTCTTGCCTGGAAAATCCCATGGACAGAGGAGCCTGGTAGGCTGCAGTCCATGGGGTCGCTAGGAGTCAGACACGACTGAGCGACTTCACTTTCACTTTTCATTTTCACGCATTGAGAAGGAAATGGCAACCCACTTCAGTGTTCTTGCTGGAGGATCCCAGGGATGGCGGAGCCTGGTGGGCTGATGTCTATGGGGTCACACAGAGTCGGACACAACTGAAGTGACTTAGCAGCAGCAGCAGCAGCAATCATAAAAATATAAAAAAGTATGAGTATGGTTACTATACTTCTCTAAGCCTGAAATATTATCTTTTTAAATTTTAATATGAATATAAACATCAATTACAACATAAACATTAGATCATAAGGAATTACTTTTAGCTTACCATCTATTTTATCTATGTGAAATTAAAAATTATCTGATGATACCAAACAAATAAAAATACCTATACTTAATTCATCATGATATTGATAAAAAGCAATGATGTTAAACAAAAATAAATGAATTTGATTTCACATACTGCACAAAATTTTAAATTAATTAACATTATTAATTTTGTTATTACATAAATATTAAAACTGAAAGGTTTGACTATCAAGATTTAAATTATAAGTGCTATTCAAGTCAAAATACTGCAAATACTTGAGTGACTTGCATTTGATCAATATAGGAATGCACATAAGTCTTTTTAAGGAAATAAATTAAAAAATAATTTATAGCAATTCAGAGACTACACAAAATCAAAATGAACCCAGAAACACCACTGATCCAAGATGATAGATTATAATGCATCTAGCTGACAGTGCAGAAACCAAGTCATCATGAATAAATATAAGAAGAGCCTTGAGCACCTTAATAAAATCCTGTAAATCACTGACTCAATTCCATCTACTGTGTCAGCGACCGCAAAGATACACACATTGGTAAATATTATAGAGCTTAAATTTTGATGATGAAAAAAAGACTGAATATTAGTAACCATAGTACTCAGACTTCCTGTGAAAAATTTTGGAGGTACATTAATGTATAAAAATAATTATTACTTCTTTTATTATATATTTAATCAACATTTGTCAATATATTCCTTTCTTCTCCTAGATATAAAATGGTTTACTAGTTATCACTTCTTAATAAAAATTTGACAAATTCCTGACTTTGCTTTGAATCTTTGACTATCCAAATCATTTCTAAACTTCTGGAAACTGGTGTTTCTAAGTCACAATAATCTCTCTGTTGTCAACATTCTTTTCTAAAGGAAATTATATTCTCTTTGCTATAGTTTAATTTTCCTAGATGTACTATGGAAGTCTCTGTCTGCCAGAACCTCATTTCATCTCTAAACCCTACATAACTATATCTTCATCAAGTGCTCCAACTGAATAAAGTAAATTAGTATTCTAGAAGCATTATTTCAGAGAAGGCAATGGCAACCCACTCTATTACTCTTACTTGGGAAGTCCCATGGACGGAGGAGCCTGGTGGGCTATAGTCCATGGGGTTGCACAGAGTTGGACACGACTAAGCGACTTCACTTTCACTTTTCACTTTCATGCATTGGAGAAGGAGATGGCAATCCACGCCAGTGTTCTTGCCTGGAGAATCCCAGGGACGGGAAAGCCTAGTGGGCTGCCGTCTATGGGTTCGCACAGAGTTGGACACGACTGACGTGACTTAGCAGCAGCAGCAGAAGTAGAGGCATTATTTCTTGTGCCTCTTAACAGCTGTGAATGGCACAAATGTTTTGTGATATATCTTTACATTTACTCCAAGTTAAACTTTTCATCCTCTTTGAAATATTTTCTAAATCTTCTTTCTTTCTAATATCTGGCTATATATATATACATATATATGCACATATAGATATACATATATATCTGGCCTTATGTGCATATACTTGTATAAATTCTACATGTATATATAAATTATAATGTCTATCTCATTATACTGTAACTCATATTTAGTTTTCTCCACTACTACCTGGAAAATGAATAATGTGCTTTTAAATCCTGTGTTCCTAGGATTTAGTGTAAGTCTAGAGACACATTAAACTTTTTATGAGTCTAATAACCAAATGCTGAAATTTGTAATACGAAAATTATATATAGATGCTATTAATAAATAATTAGTAACTCAGAGCACAAAGGTTAGAGCTAAAGAAATAGATTAATTATGGAGCCAGGTTTGTTCTTCTTGATACAATGGGACTGAAATTTGAAACTTTTGTTAATGATATAAAAGAATTTTGCATAAGAAAATAGTGAGCAGCTGGTTATTATTTAGCTGAATAAATTTGATGTGTTTAGCAGTTAAATGAACAACCATATACCTGACCTAAGGTTGCATCAGCTGTAATTGCAGTCATCAAAGTTATAATGATGGCAGAGATCCTATATTAATTTTCTGGTTCATCTTAGGTTGGGGAAGATCGTTAATTATTTGAAACAGGGAAGCTTGGAAGAGTAAAAATATGCACAAATAGCAAGGTGTAAGAATTTGGGGTGGGCACAATGAATGATAGAAATCAATTCAAAATATTCTCATCCAATTATTTGGTGATTTGTTCTCAATTTAATGGCACCAGTTGGAAGATTTAAAAAATAATTGGAAACATCACATATTTTATTCAATAATTGTAAACTACAAAACTGTAACATGTTCAAACTTGAGAAAAAATTAATGTTTTAGTGTTTATTTTATGTATTCAATACATTAAAAAAAACAAAACTTGGAATACACTTAAAAAAAACTTAAATATCGTCGCCTTGAGTTTAAAACATTCTTAATATATTTGCATTTAGTAGTTTATTTTTGTTGTTGTTGTGTTACTGAGTCATGTCCAACTCTTGTGATCCCACGGACTGTAGCTCTCCAGGCTCTTCTGTCCATGGGATTTCCCAAGCAAGAACACTAGAATGAGTTGCTATTTCCTTATCCAGGGAATGTTCCCAACTCAAGGATCAAACTCGTGTCTCCTGCATTGGCAGGCAGAATCTTTACCTCTGAGCCACAAAGAAAGCTCATTTAGGAGTTTAAAAATATATTATACAAAGTTTATCAGATAGCCAGATTTCTGCCTCTTAAAAAAAAGCAAACTTGCATTGCTGCTTTTTCTCTTCCACAGTCCAATATTTGGAGATGTCATAGGTGCCAAAAAGCAACTAATATGAGAGCTTAATTTAAACAAGAAAAGAAAGAAAGGGAAAAAAAGCAAAAGGGAAAGGAAAAAGAAAGAGTGAGAGAGAAAGGGAGGCAACAGTGGAGAGAGAAAGTTGGGGTTGGGGGGCAAGGGCAGGAGGAATAAAGGAGGGAAAAAGGAAAAAAAAGTCAGAGCTCATTATGAGACTCTATGATTTGTTGTTCCAAGTGTAAGAGAAGCCCCCAGTGACAAGATGTTAAGATGATTGTTTTAGTTATATGTTTTATTTTCCCGACAGTGTGCTTCTACCCCATCGGTATTAGAAAGCATAAATGCAGCAACAGTATGTTACAGGGTCAAATGACCACAGCAAACCAGCTCATAGAGCCTGCAGGCATAGGGCTGGATAGAAGGCAGGCCCCTTGCTCAGGTTACATACATTTTCTCCTGACCTCTAGGATACTACAGCTCAAGAGAAGCTTTGGCAAGAGCAGTTGCTCTGACAGAGCACGAGGAGTGTTATTCTTTGGTTAGTGGATGCAAGGGAAATGTAGCAATTGGTTGAGCCAGATTAACAAAACTAACATTCCCCAAAAAACATCCTCTGCATGTTAGCAGGTATGCTAACCAGGACCTGAGCTCTAGGCTCTCACAGATAACCCACTGAAAGAGTAAGAGTGAACGTGTTTCATTTTCACTTTGAGACGGACTCTTTGCAACCTCATGGACTGTAGCCCACCAAGCTACTCTGTCCATGGAATCCTCCAGTCAAAAATACTGGAATGTGTAACCATTCCCTTCTACAAGGAAATCTTCCTGATCTAGAGATAGAACCCAGGCCTCCTGTATTGCAGACAGATTCTTTACTCTCTGAGCCATACATAACCCCAGAGAAATACAAGTCTAATGGTGAAAAGTACAACAGAACTCAACTGACCTAAAAGAAACACCAAAAAAGAAAACAAACTCTATAACAAATGAAGCAGACTCACTCACCCAGCATAAGGAAATACTGAAAATAAATTTCCATGTATTCCCAAAGAGCTTAGAAAAAAATTAGAGAGCAGAATTAGAATAACCAAATGATGAAAAAGAGCAATACTAAATAGGGAAAGATAAAAGTAAAGTCAAATGATTAAAAAGAAAGGTAATGAGTGGATTTAATATCAGAATAGAGACAGAATAAATGAATGAGGTGGAATAATAAACCAAAGACTCATCCCCGAAAGTTTAAGGAAGAGAAAAATGGAGTCAATGTATATCAGAACACTTACATGACATGGAGTTTAGACTTAACATGAACATACCGCAAAATATTAATGGCAGGGAAGAAATAATTGAAGAAATGACCAAAAATTACCTGTACTTAGTAAAGACATTAGCCCTCATAATGAAAGAATTAATGCATTTCTAATCAGTAATAATAAAACAATACTGAACAACACTACAGTGAAAATTAATAATAAAAAAATTGGAGAAAAATCATTAAGCCTCTTAAAAAAAAACCAAAAACAAAAAACCAGTTCATCCAGTCAATAGAATCAGATTGAAATAAGATTAATCAACTGCAATAATGGATATAAGATGATTGTGGAATAGTAAGTTCAAAGTAGTACAGGAAAATAGCTTTAATTTTATAGCAAGCAGAATAACTATTTAAATCTGAAAGTAATTTGAAGACATTCTAAGTCACACAAGATCCTTTGGAAATAAAAAAACTTGGAGAAAATAAGTCATAAATGCAAGCACAAAATGCATTTGTTAGAGAAGTAAATATTTAAGGAAATACTTTTTTGTCCACAAAAGTAAAATAAAAATATTTATAAGCACCAGACACACACACAAACACACATACACAAACACACATTAGTAAAATTAACACATTTTTTGCAATTGCCTCTTTATCCTGGTTCCTCTTCATTTTTCTTATTTTCTATAATAATCAGAGAAACTCCATGAAATATTGTAACAAATGTAGTAAATGACTAAGGTTGTACTCAGAATCAATCCATACCTCTTTCTAGGGTAAATTCCAAAAGTGGGAGGCTGAGATGAGAAGCATTTTATTTCCCAGAAGCCTTGGTGATGAGGGTTTTGGATTCAGATAGGTTGTTCACTTTGAGCATGAGAGATTTGGAAGCAGCACTGGGATAAGAGTGTGGGTTACTCTTTGAGCTATTGCTGTTAGACAAGCAATGTCATGGGAAGATTGGAGGAATTTGACAGCAGAGTGTCCTTCAAGTCTGGAGAGTAGCTTCGTTGCTTTTAAGTGGTTATTGCAAGAGTAGCAGTTGCTTCCTACTCATTAAATACCAGCTGCCTTCAAGTCAATACTTTCAGTGGATGATTTGTGACTCCTTTGTTAGAGGATTGTCTGGGAAGGAAAGATACCCAGAATATTTCAAAGGAACGACTGTGAATGGATTATTAACAGATGTGTGGGCAGGGGTAAGGGAACACAGAAAGGGTTAAGGACCACAGAAGTGCCCAACATGAACGGCCATCACTTGAGCTAAGGGATGCTTGGTGAATACAAAATGTTATTGGAGCCCTGGGAGAGCTCAAATTGAGGAAGATTTACCAGGCAAGAGTGATGTCTTCTAGATTAGACTAATGCTGTTTTAATATCTAATTATGAGTATTAAATTTCTTTAGTCTTAAAATCTGTGAAGTTTTTCTATTTCTTGCCACAAAATGTAAATCCTGAATTAAAAAATTGTTGTCTTGATTCTGTGTCCTTATAGCACCATTTCTTTGCAACTCTTTACTGTAGCTGTAAAGTTTATATACACCCTGTCTCCATTATTTCTCTAATTTTCTATTTGATTCACTCCACAGCAAGTCATCCCTACCCTTTCACCCTCACTTCTTCAGATCAAATTCTTGTCAAAACCACTAGTGGATTTCATTTTGACAGAAGCAATGAGGAAATTTCGGTTTTCATCCATCTGGGCCCTTGAATTTCTTCCCTTGCCATATCACTCTGTTATTTCCTCCACTATTCATGAATTCACATTATCTGCCATGGAGTCATTTTCATATTTCCAAAGTCCACAAATCTGAGACATCCCAGTTTTAGTTCTCAGATCTCTTTGCTTCCTTGTCTTTGCTTCCACTTCAGCTGACCTTATTTGGTCCCATGCTTTAAACACAATCACTATTTTGCTGACTCACAAATTTACATCTTCAACCATTCTTCACCTTGCATTTCAGACTCATACAGAAATATCTCAATATCTGTATTTGCATTTTAGTGTTGTTGCTCAGTCATCAACCTGTGTCCAGTTTTTTTTTAGACCCCATACTGCCACATGCCAAGCTTCCCTGGCTCTCACCATCTTCTGGAGTTTGCCCAAGTTCTTGTCTATTGAATCAGTGACACCATCCAACCATCTCATCCTCTATCACCCTCCTTTCCTTCTGCCTTCAATCTCTCCCAGCATCAGGGTCTTTTCCAATGGGTTGGCTGTTCTCATCAGGTGGCCAAAAGATTGGAACTTTAACTTCAGCATCAGTCCTTCCAGTAAGTATTCAGGGCTGCTATGTCTGTATATCTAATGATTATTTCATTTGGAAAGGACTTCACTCAACTTGATCTTCCCAAAACCTCCCCATCTTTCTAAATGGTATTTCCACCTTTTCTCATGTTCAGGTGAAAATACGTGGAGTCATCCTCGACCTCTTTGTCTCTCATACTTGATAGAACTCTTCCAGGAAAAAAAAAAGAGAGAGAGAGAGAGAATTACTGCAAGATCTAGTTCACATTTTGATTATAGCCTGTGTGAGACTAGGAGAGGACCTGGTTAGTGCATGCTAGATCTCTTGATTCTCAGAAATTATGAGCCAAATTCTGTTTAGATCGACTAAGTTTTGGAGTATTTTTAAACAGAAGACCAATAATATCTCCTCCATAGAGTAAACACCAAATATTAGGGAGATCATATTACACTGTCATCTTTAAGTCAAAATGTTGAAATGTCAGTATTTTTATGAACTTTAAGATATGTTTGCTTAATGGGCTAATGAAGAGCTTGCAGAAGTACCAACAAGAATTTAAAAATATAAAGTTTCTTAAAAAACTTAAGTAATTTAAAGTTGCACTTTACTCATTTAAAGTAATTTAAAGAGTAACCAGTACCACCTAGTGGGAAAATATTAATGTAAAATTAGGAAGGGGTTTTGAATTGTCATGTTATGACTTTCTGACAATGACATATTTGGTAAATTATCCTCAAACATTTTAATGGATAATATTAATTATTTTGGAGTATTCTTATGAAGATGAAGGGATAAAAACTAGAGAGCATAAATCACTTACTGATTGACAGTGAATTAAAAAAAAAAGGATTGTTCAAGAAAAAAATATTGCTTGTTTCACTATATGTCCATGTATATTTTGTGGTGTTTTCCCAAATATGAGGAAACTGAAATGAAAGGAAGCCAGCTAAATAATTCTTATAAGTATATTGGGCCTAACATTTTCTTTATACAGTCTACTTTCCAAGATCAATCATTTGTAATGTAATGTTATTCTAAAATAATACACTTAGAAGTTATTTAATCAATCAAATTTAAGGTAAATTTTCTCAGAATCTTAGTTCAAAAGGAAATGATTATTTTAGTTTTGAATCAAAGTCATGTATTTAAGTTCAGAATTAGACTTTTCAGTAACAGCATCTATAAAGTATTGAAAAGCTAGAAGACATTTGTCTTAAATGTCAAGTAAAGGATGGACATTTTAGAAACAAATCTTAGTGATTTATGTGTAATTTTTTAAATTAATCCAGATATGTTAGTAACTTAAAACTTTAACAAATGATTAATAAAAATGGTTAAAGAAGAGAAAAACTTTTTATATCTAAGAAAGGTATGAAAGATATTTTCATGATGTGTGTACAAATTAAAAGGAAAGCAAGGAGCAAGTCCTTATGTTTATAAAGCATAGGTCATATGTATATATAGTGTAAGCATGCTTGATAAGTTTCTTCAGTTGTGTCTGACTCTTTGCAACCCTAGGCACTGCAGCCTGCCAGGCTCCTCTGTCCATGGGATAGTCCAGGCAAGAATACCAGGAGGGTTTGTCTTGCACTCCTCCGGGAGATATTCCCCACACAGGAACTGAACCCATGGCTCTTAAGTCTCCTGCTCTGGAAGGCGGGTTCTTTACCATTAGAGCCTCCATAGTCTTGTGTGTGTGTGTGTGTGTGTGTGTGTGTGTGTGTGTATGTTTCATTTGAGAAAGAACCATGAACACTAATTAACTACTAATAATCTCAACTTCTAGTCACAGCTTTTTGTTAAAACAGTTTGTTTCTCATTATGAATATGCATTTTAAAATTATGTGAAATGTCAAAGTGTTTTATTCAATTTGTATGATTCCAGATATACCTTTCTTTCAGTAGATATTTAGTTATTTGGAATACACACAATATGTTTTCACATAGATAAGACATGTAAACTATTGCCTGAATTCAATTTAATTATGATTGAAAACAGCTATTCACGAAGTTGAAATGCATATAATGATTCACGAATTAAATATATTGTTACAGTATGGACATGAGTGACATATCAAGAATGAAAACAAAATATAAATAAATATGTATATAACAAAACCATCTTCAGTTCAGTTCAGTTGCTCAGTCGTGTCTGACTCTTTGTAACCCCATGAACTGTGGCACGCCAGGCCTCTCAGCCCAACACCAACTCCCAGAGTCCACCCAAACCATTGTCCATTGAGTTGGTGATGCCATCCAACCATCTCATCCTCTGCCGTCCCCTTCTCCTCCTGCCCTCAATCTTTCCCAGCATCAGCATCTTTTCAAATGAGTCATTTCTTCCCATCAGGTGATCAAAGTACTGGAATTTCAGCTTCAAATCAGTCCTTCCAATGAATACCCAGGACTGATCTCCTTTAGAATGGACTGGTTGGATCTCCTTGCAGTCCAAGAGACTCTCAAGAATCTTCCCCAATACCACAGTTCAAAAGGATCAATGCTTCTCCTCAGTTTTCTTTATAATCCAAATCTCACATCCATACATGACCACTGGAAAAACCATACCCTTGACTAGACAGACCTTTGTTGGCAACGTAATGTCTCTGCTTTTTAAAATGCTGTCTAGGTTGGTCATAACTTTCCTTCCAAGGAGGAAGCATCTTTAAATTTCATGGCTACAGTCACCATCTGTGGTGATTTTGGAGCCCAGAAAATAAAGTCAGCCACTGTTTCGACTGTTTCCCCATCTATTTGCCATGAAGTGATGGGACCAGATGCCATGATCTCAGTTTTCTGAATGCTGAGCTTTAAGCCAACTTTTTCACTCTCCTCTTTCACTTTCATCAAGAGGCTCTTTAGTTCTTGTTCACTTTCTACCATAAGGGTGGTGTCATCTGCATATCTGAGATTATTAATATTTATCACGACAATTTTGATTCCACCTTGTGCTTCTTCCAGCCCAGTGTTTCTCATGATGTACTCTGCATATAAGTTAAATAAGCAGGATGACGATACACAGCCTTGACGTACTCCTTTTCCTATTTGAAATAAGTCTGTTGTTCCATGTCCAGTTCTAACTGTTGCTTCCTGACCTGCATATAAGTTTCTCAAGAGGCAGGTCAGGTCGTCTGGTATTCCCATCTCTTGAAGAATTTTCCAGTTTATTGTGATCCACATAAAGGCTTTGGCATAGTCAATGAAGCAGAAATAGATATTTTTCTGGAACTCTCTTGCTTTTTCAATGATCCAGCGGATGTTGGCAATTTGATCTCTGATTTCTCTGCCTTTTCTAAAAACAGCTTGAACATCTGGAAGTTCACAGTTCACGTATTGCTGAAGCATGGCTTGGAGAAATTTGGGCATTACTTTACTAATGTGTGAGATGACTGCAACTGTGCAGCAGTTTGGGCATTCTTTGGCATTGCTTTTCTTTGGGATTGGAATGAAAACTGAGCTTTTCCAGTCCTGTCACCACTGCTGAGTTTTCGAGATTTCCTGGCATATTGAGTACAGCACTTTCACAGTGTCATCTTTCAGGATTTGAAATAGCTCAACTGGAATTCCATCACCTCCACTAGTGATGCTTCCTAAGGCCCACTTGACTTCACATTCCAGGATGTCCGGCTCTAGGTGAGTGATCACATCTTCGTGATTATCTGGGTCATGAAGATCTTATTTGTACAGTTTTTCTGTGTATTCTTTCTACCTCTTCTTAATAAGTTCTGCTTCTGTTGATCCCTACCATTTCTGTCCTTTATTGAGCCCATCTTTGCATGAAATTTTCCCTTGGTATCTCTAATTTTCTTGAAGAGATCTCTAGTGTTTCTCATTCTATTGTTTTCCTCTATTTCTTTGCATTGATCGCTGTAAAAGGCTTTCTTATCTCTCCTTGCTATTCTTTGAAACTCTGCATTCAGATGGTTATATCTTTCCTTTTCCCCTTTGCTTTTCACTTCCCTTCTTTTCACAGCTATTTGTAAGACTTCTTCAGACCACCATTTTGCTTTTTTTCATTTAATTTTCTTGGATTTCATCAGGCACTCTGTTGATCAGATCTAGTCCCTTAAATCTATTTCTCACTTCCACTGTATAGTCATAAGGGATTTGGTTTAGACCATACCTGAATGGTCTAGTGGTTTTCTCCACTTTCTTAGATTTCAGTCTGAATTTGGCAATAAGGAGTTCATGATCTGAGCCACAGTCAGCTCCGGGTCTTGTTTTTGCTGACTGTATAGAGCTTCTCCATCTTTGGCTGCAAAAAATATAATCAATCTGATTTCAGTGTTGACCATCTGGTGATGTCCACGATCATCTTAGCCTGCTAGAAAATGTTAATATTTTTTTGGACTTTTATACATGTGCCATCTTTTTGCTTTAGTTGTAAAATGTGTAAGTCTGTTGATAAAATATTTAAAAACATTAGATTGATTGATTGTAAAATACAATGCTAACATGTGTATATGCATGCACACACATAGATAACATATATACATATGTATTTATATATACATATATTGACATTTATTTTATATAAAGCAAATCAAACATTATATGTGTATTTATGGTTGATTCACACTGTTGTGTTGTTGGAAGATGATGTTTGCTATGACCAGTGGGTTCTCTTGGCAAAATTCTGTTAGCCTTTGCCCTGCTTCATTTTGCACTTTAAGGCTAAACTTGCCAGTCATGACAGGTATCTACTGATTTCCTACTTTTGCATTCCAGTCCCCTATGATGAAAAGGACATCTTTTTGATGTTAATTCTAGAAGGTCTTGTAGATCTTCATAGAAACGTTCATCTCCAGATTTTTCCATATTAGTGACTGGGACGTATCCTTGGCTGACTGTCATATTGAATGGTCTGCCTCAGAAATGAACAGAAATCATTCTGTCATTTTTGAGATTACACACAAGTATTGAATTTTTGGCTCTTTTGTTGACTCTGAAGGCTGCTCCACTTCTTCCAAGGAATTCTTGCCAGCCCTAGTAGATATAATGATCATCTATTAAATTCTCCCATTCCAGTCCATTTTAATTCACTGATTCCTAAAAGCTTGATGTTCACTCTTGCCATCTCCTGTTTGACCACTTTCAATTTATCTTGATTCATGAACCTAACATTCCAGGTTCCTATACAATATTGTTCTTTACAGCATTGGATTTAATTTCACCACCAAACAAATTTACAACTGGGTGTTGTTTCTGCTTTTGCTTAGCCTTTTCATTCCTTTTGGATCTATTATTACCCTCTTCTCTAGTAGAATACTGAGCAACTACTGACCTGGGGAGTTCATCTTTCAGGGTGATTTTTTTTTTTTTTTGCCTTTTTATACTGTTCATGAAATTAAAAGGCTCTTACTCCTTGGAAGAAAAGTTATGACCAACCTAGATAGTATATTCAAAAGCAGACACATTACTTTGCCGACTAAGGTCCGTCTAGTCAAGGCTATGGTTTTTCCTGTGGTCATGTATGGATGTGAGAGTTGGACTGTGAAGAAGGCTGAGCACAGAAGAATTGATGCTTTTAAACTGTGGTGTTGGAGAAGACTCTTGAGAGTCCCTTGGACTGCAAGGAGATCCAACCAGTCCATTCTGAGGGAGATCAACCCTGGGATTTCTTTGGAAGGAATGATGCTAAAACTGAAGCTCCAGTACTTTGGCCACCTTATGCGAAGAGTTGACTCATTGGAAAAGACCCTGATGCTGGGAGGGATTGGGGGCAGGAGGAGAAGGGGACGACCGAGGATGAGATGGCTGGATGGCATCATGGACTCAATGACATGAGTCTGAGTGAACTCCGGGAGTTGGTGATGGACAGGGAGGCCTGGCATACTGTGATTCATGGGGTTGCAAAGAGTCGGACACAACTGTGCGACTGAACTGAACTGATACTGTTCACGAGATTCTCAAGAATGCTGAAGTGGTTTGCCATTCCCTTCTCCAGAAGACCATGTTTTGTCAGAACTCTCCACCATGGTGCATCCGTCTTGGGTAGCCCAACAAGGCATGGCTCACAGTTTCACTGATTTAGACAAGGCAGTGATCCATGTGAACAGTTTGGTTAGTTTTATATGATTGTGGTTTTCATTCTGTCTGCCCTCTGATGGATGAGGATAAGAGGCTTGAAGAAGCTTCCTGATCATCAATAACAAAATAAGATTGATCATATTCTCTGCAGCCAGAGATGGAGAAGATCTATAAGATTAGCATAAAGAAGACCAGGAGCTAACTGTGGCTCAGATCATGAATTCTTTATTGCACATTTCAGAGTTAAATTATAAAAAGTAGGGAAAACAACTAGGCCATTTAGATATGATCTAAATCAAATCACTTATGAATATACAGTGGAAGTGACAAATAGATTCCAGGGGTTAGATCTGATAGAGTGAGTGAAGAACTATGGAAAGAGGTTTGTAGGTAACATTGTACAAAGGCAGTGATGAAAACAATCCCCAAGAAAAAGAAATGCAAAAAGGCAAAATGACTGTCTGAGGATGCCTTACAAATAGCAGAGAAAAAAAAAGAAGCTAAAGGCAAAGGAGAAAAGGAAAGATATACCCATTTGAAAGCAGAGTTCCAAAGATAGTAAGGAGAGATAAGAAAGTCATCCTAAGTGAACACTGCAAAGAAATAGAGGAAAATAATAGAATGAGAAAAACTCGAGCTCTCTTCAAGAAAATTATCAATTCCAAGGGAATATTTCATGCAAAGATGGGCATAATAAAGGACATAAGTGATATGGACCTAACAGAAGCAGAAGATATTAGGAATAGGTGGCAAAAAGATACAAAGAATGATTTAAAAAAAAAAAAGATCTTAATGATCTGGATAACCAAAACAGTGTGATCACTCACCTAAAACCAGACATCCTGGATTCAAAGTCAAGTGGGCTTCAGGAAGCATCACAACAAACAAAGCTTGTGGAGGTGATGGAATTCCAGTTGAGATATTTCCAATCCTAAAAGATGATGCTGTGAAAGTGTTGCACTCAATATGTCAGAAAACTTGGAAAACTCAGCAGTGACCACAGGCCTGGAAAAGGTCAGTTTTCATTCCAAATCCAAAGACAAACAATGACAAAGCATGTTCAAACTGCCACACTATTGCATGCATTTCAAGTGCTAGCAATGTAATGCTCAGTATCCTCCAATGCAAGCTTCAGAATTATGTGAACCAAGAACTTCCAGATGTACACGTAGATTGAAAAAAGGCAGAGGAACCAGAGTTCAAATTGCCAACATGTGATGGATCAAAGAAAAGGGAAGAGAATTCCATTAAAAAGAAAAAAAATCTACCTCCGCTTTATTGACTATGTTAAATCTTTTGACTGTGCAGATCACAACAAACTGTGTAAAATTCTTAAAGAGATGGAAATACCAGACCACTTTACCTGCCTCCTGTGAAACCTGTATGAGGTCAAAAAGCAATAGTTGGAACCAGTCATGGAACAATGAACTGGAAAGGCAGTACAACAAGGCTGAATATTGTCACCCTGCTTATTTTACTTACATGCAGAGTACATCAAGTGAAATGCTGGGCTGTGTGAAGCACAAGCTAGAATCAAGATTGCCAGGAGAAATATCAATAACGTCAGATATGCACATGATACCACCCTTATGGAAGAAAGTGAACAAGAACTAAAGAGCCCCTTGATGAAGGTGAAAGAGAAGAGTGAAAGATCCGGCTTAAAACTCAACATTCAACAAACGCAGTAGATCATTCAGATATGATCTAAATCAAATCCCTTACGATTATATATTGGAAGTGATAAATAGATTCAAAGAATTAGATCTGATAAACAGAATACCTGAAGAACTATGATGGCTGTTCACGACATTGTACAGGAGGCAAGGATCAAGAACATCCCCAAGAAAAAGAAATGCAAAAAGGCCGAATGATTGTTGAGGAGGCCTTACAAATAGGTAAGAAAAGAAGAGAAGCAAAAAGCAAAGGAGAAAAAGAAAGATATACCCATTTGAATGTAGAGTTCCAAAGCACATCAGGAGAGAGAAGAAGGCTTACTTTAGTGATCAATGCAAAGAAAAGAAAACAGTATAATGGGAAAGACTACTGATCTCTTCAAGAAAATTAGAGACACCAAGGGAACACTTCATGCAAAGTTGGGCACAATAAATGATGGAAATGGTATGGACCTAACAGAAGCGGAAGGTATTAAGAAGAGGTGGCAAAAATACACAGAACTGTACAAAAAAGATATCAGAACCCACATAATCATGATGGTGTGTTCACTCACCTAGAGTCAGACATCCTCAAATGCGAAATCAAGTGGCCCTTAGGAAGCGTGACTGTGAACAAAGCTAGTGGAGGTTATGGAATTCCAAGGGAGCTACTTCAAATCCTGAAAGATGATGCTGTGAAAGTGCTGCACTCAATATGCCAGCAAATTTGGAAAACTCAGCAGTGGCCACAGGACTGGAAAAGGTCAGTTTTCATTCCAATCCCAAAGAAAGGCAAGGCTAAAGAATGCTCAAATTACCGCACATTTTTAAAATTTACACTTGTGTAAATTATTACCTGAATAACACAAGAAATTTAATAATTGAGATGGACTTTGAGAAAATAAAGTTAGTGACTGAAGTAACAATTGTGTTGTAGTATGTTTTCTAACTGTATTAGCCATTCCTTACACTACAGTTTTAAGTGTTTGAGGTCTCTCTGGTGCATTCTCAGCTTGGCTTCTGCTGGCTTCAAATGGTATAATACCAAGTGTTTATTCCATCTGTTCATAACCCACACCATTTGGCTTTCTCACTGGAGCTTCTCTACAAATTTTAGATGTCAGTTCCCATAAAATGCACCCATACCTGCATAATCAAAACTACAGGTGAGTTATGAACCATGGTGTCTGCTCTTCATAAGTGAGAATTGGAGACAAGCAAGTCAATTCCTTGCTTTTCTTATTGGCTCTCCTACTTCCTTTGGCTCACTTGCTTTTTTCCCTCTTCCATTCCCCGGAATTATAGTTCCTATTACAATAGCAGTGTATAAAGGTTTATTTCTAAGGCAAACTATTCAGTATCATAGTAACCCAAGTCTATGCTCCGGCCAGTAATGCTAAAGAAGCTGAAGTTGAAAAGTTCTATGAAGACCTACAAGACCTTCTGTAATTTGCTTGTTAGGGGCATAGGCCAAAACGGTTCCAGAAGCATTTTTAAAACTAGACCCTCAAGATGAGATTTTGGAACAATGTTATTCATGTTCAAACAAGTTGGTGTAAATTAACCACTGGCATCCATGGAATTTTGATTATTATCATTCTCAGTATTAGTCGAGATCAACAACCTTCAGCAAGTGACCTGTTGACATACACAGGAACTCTGGGCTTGAAGAGTGGTGGAGTCATTGATATGTATGAGACATTGTCCAAGCCAGAGTCACAAGGATTTTCTCAATCAGGACAAGAGGCCTGGCATGCTGCAGTCCACAGCGTCTCAAAGAACTGAGTGACTGGACAACAACTCATATATTTTCTTATGGGCATTGTACAAGTTTTAGCTTTTACATTCAGACTATGATCCATTTTGAATTTTTTTTATGGTGTGATTAAAGAGTGAGGTTTAGTGTTTTTCCATCAAGTTGTTATGACAATATTATTTAAGAAGACTAATTATTTCCAATTGTATTATATGGAAACATTCAATTGAAAATCTATTGACCATATACACATGGATTTGTTTTGGCTCCTCTGTTTGACTTTTATGTTTATCCTAATAAACCCCATCCCTCCATTCTGAACAAAGTCAACATCTTGATTAATGAAGATTTTTAGTAAATATTGAATTTGGTAATATAAGGTCCTCTATGTTTTTTTTTTTCTTTTTCCTAATAGAAATGTTATTAGCTATTTTAAGTTCTTTCATTGTCAAATCAATTTTAGAATCATGTGTATACACACACACACACACACACACACACTTTTATATACACATAAATTGGATGGTATCGGAATAGAAAATGCAAGGAGTTAAAGTCAACTTGGGAAGAACTGGAAGTCTTACTATTCTGAGTCTTCTAATCTATGAACAACGTACATGTCTCC
Organism: Aepyceros melampus; assembly: GCA_006408695.1. Classification (NCBI taxonomy): domain Eukaryota; kingdom Metazoa; phylum Chordata; class Mammalia; order Artiodactyla; family Bovidae; genus Aepyceros; species Aepyceros melampus. Next base: position 67,101 of record SJXQ01003949.1, on the reverse strand, counting down.
ATTTATTTGGATCTTGTTAATTTTTTCTCAGCAAAGTTTTGTAATTTGCAGTGTGCCTGTTTCTACATATTTGTTAAATTCATTATTACATTTCATTTTTTGTAATATTATTATGGGTTTCAATCAAATTATACTCCCCACAGGGCTTCCAAGGTGACTTAGTGGTAAAGAATCCAGCTGTCAATGCAGGAGAGGCTAGAGATGCAGGTTTGAATCCTGTATTTGGAAGATCCCCTGGAGGAGGAAATGACAACCCCCTTCAATATTCTTGCCTAGAAAATCCCATGGACAGAGGAGCCTGAAGGGCTACAGTTCATAGGTCTCAAACAGTCAGACACGAATCAGTAACTGAGCACACATACCAGCCATAAAGCTGAGATCAGTAGAATTTTTATTTCTCATAGGTGACCCATCCATTTATTTTTCATGGAAAATTTTAGTGTTTTTGTTTGTTTCATTTTATTTTCTTTTTTTAATAGAAATTTATTTATTTTAATTGGAGGTTAATTACTTTACAATGTTGTATTGGTTTTGCCATACATCGACATGAGTTTTTAAAAATGATTTATTTCCATTTTTTAAATTACCTAATTTTTCATTTTATCAACATTTTGTATGCAATAAATCCAAGAATCCCCATATTGCATTGCAGATAACTCTGATCCAGCATTTTTAATTCTACCCTTTTTTAACCCCACACATTAGTATCTGTACAATTGTTGGTGATTTTATTTTATGTCAGTTCAAATATATATTAACATGCATTACTACTTACCTACATTTGCTTACTGTTTCTTCTTACATCTCAGAATTCCTTCTGAGTTCATTTTCTCCTTCTTTCTGGATTCAATCCTGTACAACTTCCCACACATAGGTAGATATTTGTGTTTTTGTGCTCTCTCTTTTCTGATTTCTCTGATGTCTCTTTCTCCTTTCTCTCTTTCTTTCTTTTTTTCTTGATAAAACTGATCATTGATCACTGATTCAATTGTACATAACTTTCAATCAGTATTTCCATTCAGGATTGTAAAATATATTATAGTTATTCTCTGTGATTATTATAGGTTTTATTTTTTAAATATATTTGCACATATATTCCTTTGCTGTGCTGTAACTGGTTTTAGAGCTATGTTTCACCAATTCTAGACATTTCTTAGCCAATTTCACTTTACATATTGTGGCTCACTCCTATATATTGTTTTAATATTGTCTCCTGTAGTTTGAACTGGATATTTTTGAACCTTATTTCACCTTATTTCTTTTTATTCTGTTTCTACACTTTCTTCCATATTTTCTTTAACCTTGTGTACCTACTTTGCATCCAGTAATTTTACAGGTATAGCTTCCAGTTTAACTGTTCTTTATTCAGCAATAAATCATCTGAGTTATTTAAATGGCTTAATGTCTTTTTATTTTTTTATTTTTATTTTTACTGTATTTTACTTTATATTACTGTTTTGGTTTTGCCATATATTGACATGAATCTGTCTCGGGTGTACATGAGTTCCCAAAATCGCCTAGACTAGACTATTTTTTATTGTATATTTTAATTATATTTTATTTATTTGAAAACATGTAATTATTCCTCTAAATGATATAATTAATGATTTCATTTTTTATTTCTTTTTCTGTTATCACTTCTTTTGTGCTGTTTCTCTATGTGTCACTGGCTTTCATTGGAACACATATTAACTTGAATTTATTTTGTGAAAACTTGGAAAAAACTAAGTAAGGATGTGATTTTTTTCCCTTATTAGAATTCGAAGTTGCTTCTTTGTTACTAAAATATTCTATTCATCTCTATTTGGTGATTTAGGACTTTTTATATAGACTAATTTATCCCTCCTATCTCATCTTCCTTGCAATTGATAACATTGATTTTTGCATTTCCTTCAAATTAACACAATGTGTTTCAGCTCACCTTTTATTTCTTACCAGACTTGCAATAGGCAATATTATATGCTATTTAGAATTTAGTGTTCAAAAGCAGAATATTTATTCAAAGTATCTGTTCTGTCAGATATAAAGTGTGTGTGTTTTTTTAAAAAAAGGCCCATTTAATTATCTTTCTATATGGTGAACTGCCTACTAGTAAGCAAAATGTTCGCTATATATTAGGAGTGATTAGGACTAATATTAGTGTGATTACTATATAAAAAGAGATCCACATATTTATTTGAAGCAACACAAACTCTGCTATTTTGAAACATTTTCTCAGTAAAATAAAAAAAAACAATTATTATTTTAAAAATTTCATTAATTCAAATATATATTAATGAAACATTTCAACTGATTTGAAGTCATGAAATCTGATTTAAGACAAAACAATTTTAATGTACATTTTTCTAAAGAAATATATTGTTGTTCACTTACTCAGTCCAACTCTTTGCAACCCCATAGACTTGCAGCACTCCAGGCTTCCCTGTCCTTCACTATCTCCCAGAGTTTGCTCAAATTCATGTCCATTGAATCGGTGAGACCATGTATCCATCTCATCCTTTGTCATTCCTTTCTTCTCCTGCCTTCAGTCTTTCCTGGCACCAGGGTCTTTTCCAATCGGTCAGCTCTTTGCATCAGGTGGCCAAAATATTAGAGCTTCACTTTCAGCATTAGTGTTTCCAATGAATATTCAGGGTTGATTTCCTTTAGAATTGTATGCTTTGATCTCCTTACTGTCCAAGGGACTCTCAGGAGGTTTCTCAAGCACTACAGCTTGAAAGCATTAGTTTATACTTATTTGTATGTTTTTTTTTTCACTTAATGTGCATTGTAGCATATTCTTAACATACAAAGCTTCACTCGTGGCTCAGATAGTAAAGAATCTACCTGCAATGTGGGAGACCTCAGGTTTGATCCCTGGGTCTAGAAGAGCCCGTGGAGAAGGGAACAGCTACCCACACCAGTATTTTTTTCTGGACATTCCATGGACACAGCAGCCTGTTGAGCTACACAGTCCATGAGATCACAAAGAATTGGACATGACTGAGCAACTAGCACTTTTCACTTTCAGTGTGCATTGTAGCATAATCTTAAAGCGTATGCTTGGAATCTCAGATTATGTTATAAATTTGTCAATAGAAAAGACATACTCCTTTCCAAGTTTGGAATTACCTTCTTATCCTGGTGACGCAGTGATCAAGGATCTGCCTGAAATGCAAGAGGCCATCTGCAATGTAGGAGACCTAGGTTCGACTTCTGGGTTGGGAAAATCCCCTGTAGAAGGAAATGGCAACCCACTTCAATATTCTTGCATGGGAAATCGCATGGAGAGAGAAGCCTGGTGGGTTAAATTCCATGGGATTGCAGGAGTCAGACACAACTTAGCAACTAAACCACCACCACTATCAGATAGCAACAAATCTGGTTAAAAAATGTAATTTGCAATTATTTTTCATTTTTTGAAATTTACTTGTTAACATATGTAATATTTAGTGACAGATACAAACAAAATGGTTGAGAACCATAAAACCTCAACTTCAGAATGCAAAAAAATAAAAAAATTAGAAAAATAAGCATAATTCTCTGAAAAAATATGAAAAATTATAGGATGCAGATTAGTGGATTTTTCTACAATAACAAGTAATTGCCCCCAAATCACGTCTTACAAGAAACATCCATATACTGTTTTCATTATATACAAAGTTTGTGAGTTACCTATTTATAGCACTTCTCTATATATCTTAACATTCTTGGATAGAAGTTAAAATGAACTCTACTTAAGATGATCAACGTTTTGGTAGAGAAAAGAGCATAAAACCTGGCAGAATTTGTAGTAACTTAAACCTTCAATTTAAACTGTCACATGACATGCCTACTCAAAGCAAGGAATCAAAGCAAGTCACATGCCCAAGCTCCAGACTCAGAGAACATGCCCTTGATTTGCAATAGATAGGCAGATAAAACTGTTCTCATAAAAAGGAGGAGCAAATAATTGGGTAAATAAATATAGACTGTAATAAGAGAAAACACCCAAAGACAAAGAATAGATTTAAGTTTGTACTACTCCAATTAAAATAAATAAATTTAAATTAAAAAAAATTAAGACAAAAGAATGAGTGCAGTAACTTTTTGTTCATTTGTGATGCGAATGCTTGAAATCATTTCTCATCCAATTTCAAGTATACAATGCAGTATTATTAACTATAATTACCATGCTGTAAATTGGATGCCCAGAATGTTTTTTACCTTATAAGTGAAATTTCTACCCATTGCCAGTTCTACCTTAATAAATCTGAATAAAAGAAAGAAAGGAAAAGAATTATATGCAGTTCTATAGTTAAACAATAATAATGTTTTTTATTAAAAATTGTACTTGATTGAAAAGATACGTATGGCATGCAGCCTCCAGTCTATCCAATAATATACACAAATAACAGAGGGATCAGTTCAGTTCAGTTCACTTGCTCAGTCATGTCCGACTCTTTGTGACCCCATGGATTGCAGCACACCAGGCTTCTCCGTCCATCACCAACTCGCAGAGCTTGCTCAAACTCATATCCATCATGTCGGTGATGCCATGCAACCATCTCATCTTCTGTCCTCCCCTTCTCCTCCCGCCTTCAATCGTTCCCAGCATCAGGGTATTTTCTAGTGAGTCAGCTCTCCGCATCAGGTGGTGGAAGTATTGGAATTTCAGCTTCAACATCAGTCCTTCCAATGAATATTCAGGACTGATTTCCTTTGGAATTGACTGGTTTGTTCTCTTTGCAGTCCAAGGGACTCCCAAGAGTCTTCTCCAACACAACAGTTCAAAAGCATCAATTCTTGGGACCTCAGCCTTCTTTACAATACAACACTCACATCCATATATGACTACTGGAAAAGCCATAGTTTTGACTGGACAGGCCTTTATCACAAAGTAATGTAACAGAGGGATCAGTTCAGTTCAGTCACTCAGTCGTGTCTAACTCTTTGCGACCCCATGAATCGCAACACGCCAGGCCTCCCTGTCCATCACCAACTCGGGAGTTCACTCAGACTCACGTCCATTGAGTCCGTGATGCCTTCCAGCCATCTCATCCTCGGTCATCCCCTTCTCCTCCTGCCCCCAATCCCTCCCAGCATCAGGGTCTTTTCCAATAAGTCAACTCTTCCCATGAGGTGGCCAAAGTACTGGAGCTTCAGCTTTAGCATCATTCCTTCCAGAGAAATCCCAGGGTTGATCTCCTTCAGAATGGACTGGTTGGATCTCCTTGCACTCCAAGGGACTCTCAAGAGTTTTCTCCAACAACAGAGGGATAGCTAATAGTAAACTGTTTCATTTTTTTGCAAACATAAAATAATAAACATATGGCATTGTTAGCATTGATTTGTTAACTTAATATGTCAAAAAACTATACAGTTGTATCTATATAGAAATGTGGTACTCAGACTATTAAATTCAGGTCAGTGATCACACAATTATAAATGAATTTCTAATAGGAGTGCTTCTACTGTACATAAAAACTTATGTGCAAATCTTTATCCATAACAAACATTAGTTCTTCAACAATTTTGTAAAGTTCAGCAGAAAATTTAAAATTAAAATATTCACTGATAAATAACTAAAGTTCAAACTCCATAACAAAATATTAAGTGGTGGTATAACTGAAAGTGGAGTCCCAATGCTCACCCCTCAAAAGCCAATAAACTTTTTGTTGGTGGAAAGTAAAGTATTGCTTTATTTCTGCATTTGGGATGGTGGGGAGGGTGGACTTCTGTCAAAAAGGCAATTCTTCCCCACTGACAATCAGTGGGCAAGAGATTTTATAGACATAGAGAGAGGGCAACATAGAGAAATGGCACAGTCAACTTGGCAGTCATCTTCATATTGGTCCTTGGTGTTCTGATCAGCATCAGCTTGATTGTTTTAGGTAGTCTTCAGTTCTAGCATTGACTTGTCCCCATTTCTTTGAGACCAGTTCTCAGAACTGTGATGGCTTATGTCATTGGCTATGTTCTGGTCGTTGCGTAGTTGATTCTTCCGCCTAGTGGAGGTTTCAGTATTGCAAAGTAACTCACAAGGTATGGCTCAGGATATTATCTGTAGACCTTGAGAAGGAAATAAAGGGCCATGAGTTTGCTTAATGACTAAACTCTATTTATTTCGTTATGTTTTGAATTTTTTTTTTTTTTTCTGAATTTTCTCACTTCTAAAAGGCAGGTGGAGAACGTGGTGGTGGCAGAGGGGACAAGGACCAGAGGGTCGTGCTCTATCTCAGTAACTCTATTCTGTAAGGTTGAGTTGATGACAGGGACAAGTTGCTCAGTCACGTCCCTGGAATTCTCCAGGCCAGAATACTGGAGTGGGTAGCTCTTCCCTTCTCCAGGGCATCTTCCCAACCCAGGGATTGAACCCAGGTCTCTCACATTGCAGACAGATTCCTTACCAGCTGAGCCACCAGGGAAGGCCTGAAGTTGATGCCAAGACAGGCCCAAACCTGGAATGTTAATCTATGGACTTCAAAACAACAGGAGTGACCTCCAATGTCAGAAAAGGTCTAAGGTGCATAGCAACCTAAAGGTAGTGGTAGTTGTTGTCTGTCACTAAGTCGGGTCTGCCCCTTTGTGACCCTGTGACCTGCTGCACGCCAGGCTTCCTTGTCTTTCACCATCTCCTGGAGTTTGCTTAAATTCAGGTCTGTTGAGTTGGTGATGCCATCCAACCATATCATTCTTTGCCATCCCCTTCTTCTCCTGCCTTCAATATTGCCCAGCATCAGGTTCTTTTCCATTGAGTCAACTCTTCGCATCAGGTGGCCAAAATATTGGAGCTTCAGCTTCAGCATCAGTCCTTCCAATGAATATCCAAGATTGATTTCCTTTAGGACTGACTGGTTTGCTCTCCTTGCTCTCTATGGGACTCTTTAAAGTTTGATACTTACAGTTTGTAAGTATCAATTCTTTCAAGCTCAGCCTTCTTTATGGTCCAGTTCTCACATAGTTAAATGTAGTGGTAAAGCTAGCTAATTGATATAGTGTACCTATGGGCAAATAGATGGATAAACAACTCTAATTCTGTTAACATTTCAGTAAGAAAATAGCAAGATTGGTGGAGCAGGAAGAGAGTAGTCATCCCAGTAAAGAGCCTTGATCCTGTATTCAGTTTCTAGAATTGTGTGGATTTTCAAATCCATAGTTCATTTATCAGTATAGAGAGGTTTTAGCTAGGAATGTTTTTTGAAACAATGCAATCAGTACATATTGCAAGGATTTCTTCAGAGACTTCAGTAAATTAAGAAAAGAACTACAGTTTATTTCTGAAACCTGTCTATTGGTTGAAATTGCTTTTCTGTTAAGGCTTTTAATTGATTAGATAAGGCCCACTGATATTAAAAAGGGTAGTCTGCTATACTCAAAGTTTACTAATTTAATATTAATCTCATCTAAAAAATACCTTCATAGAAACACCTAGAATAATCTTTGACCAAATATCTGGTTACCACTACACAGAAAATTAATGATTCCATTTTGTAATATTTTTTCTTTCTTCATTTTTTCTTTCCTCTCCTCCTTCTTTTCCCTTGTCCTTCTTAATATCCTTATGCCTTTGTGAAAATAGGAGATTGAGGTAATAACTAAGAAAGAGACAGGCAAACAGGAAGCAACTATATTCTTGTGGTAATATATAAAGATCAGACAAACTGTGAGAAATCATGATTGCTGTAAAGTAGTGCTATTAATCATGAAAAATAGAATTGTGGAAATATTTTGATTTTAAAGTTTTCATTTGCTGCTTTTAATTCACTTTCCCATTGACTTGCAAGGTTTCCCTTTTCAGATTTTGATAACAGTGATAAACAAACAAACAAACAAACAAAAAACAAGAGTATAATTCACAGTTTTCCTGACAGCAGTATGAAGAAAAAATGCTTTGTCTGATAAGCCTAAAACTTATTTAAAAGACTGCAATCTCTACTTCCACACTCTGTTAAATGTCAACATTGTTTGACCATTTATTCAGACCTAAAATGAATAGTCATTTATTTCACACTCCATTTTTCAAGATTATCTGATAAGATTCAGGTGGAGTCCTCAAACCAAGTTGTGTTTCCGTCCTGTTGCTTCATATATTGAGCATTGCTTTTTTGAAGAAAATTCAATCTACCATTGAATTTTTACTGTTTATTTTTCATATTATATAGAGACATGTAATAGTATTTAGAAAAGGCTAAATTTTACTTCATGTGTTTTGAAAAAGAGTGGTATGAAATGACAAAAACCCTAATTTTTAACTAATTGGGCTAATTTACTGATGGGAAAATCTTGATAGTACATTTAACCAAGAAATTATTATTTGTATCAGGTCAGGCATAGAGCTATACAATGAAATTAATGTGGTAAATACAAGGTGTTCTGCATGCTTCTTCTTAAAGGTATAGAAAATGGAAAAGAGAAAGAAAAATGTCAAAACAGTGATTATAGAATGGAAAATACAGAGTGTTATGCCCTGGGACCCTAGCTGAGGGTAAGAATCAGAGAGCTTGATTTATTCAAGTATAGTGGAAAATTTAGAAGACAGGGGGAAAATTTTGGGGTGTCAATTGGTAGTTTGACAGAATAGTCAAAATTATGGTTTCTCCAGTAGTCATGCATGGATGTGAGAGCTGGACCAAAAATAAGGCTGAGCACCAAAGAATTGATGCTTTTAGACTGTGGCACTGGAGAAGACTCTTAAGAGTCCCTTAGATAGCAAGGACAGAAAACCAGTCATTCCTAAAGGAAATCAGTCCTGACTGTCCTTTGATGCTGAAGGTGAAATTCTAATTTTTCAACCACTTGCTGGGAAGAGCTGACTCACAGGAAAAGACTCTGGTGCTGGGAAGACTGAGGGCAGGAGGAAGAACGGGATGACAGAGAGTGAGATACATGGTTAGATAGCATCACCTACTCGATGGACATGAATTTGAGCAAACTCCAAGAGACAGTGAAAGACAGCGGACTTGGCATGCCTCGGTCCATGGGGTCACAAAGAGTCAGATATGACTTAACAATTTTGTGTTTAGGGGAAAATGCAAGTTACCTGCTGGATATACTTTCATTTTTAGACTTTTTCATGGCCTGACACCTTCCAGTAATGCTGGCTTAAAGGGATTAGGGATACTTTTGCTTGAAAGGATTTAGGAAGAGTTATAAAAGACTTACAGGCTGAAAAATGCTATCCTTGGCTTTATGACTAGGCTTCCCTGGTGGCTCAGAGGTTAAAGCGTCTGCCTCCAATGCGGGAGACCTGGGTTCGATCCCTGGGTGGGGAAGATCCTCTGGAGAAGGAAATGGCAATCCACTCCAGTTTTCTTGCCTGGAGAATCCCATGGACGAAGAAGCCTAGTAGGTTACAGTCCACGGGGTCGCAAAGAGTCGGACACGACTGAGCGACTTCACCTTCACCTTCACCTTCACCTGGCTTTATGAAGTGGCTGCAATGGCTTAAACAAATAGTGTTGAAGATATTGTTTCTCAGGAGAGGATACACCATAGATTATGAACCTGATAGTTTCTCTTTGGAGGAAAAAAAAAAAACATTATTAGGACCTCTATAATGGAATTAGATTGTTCAGAATGAAGTCCAGTCACATTAAAGGCTGCAAAGACCTCCAAGGGGGTACTCATAAGGAAACATGAGAACATCTGTATGCTTCTTGCATAAAGATTAAAAAATATCTCCAGCATTTGTGGATTTGTCTAGATTATTCCTCTGTGGTTATGTTTGTAGTTGAGTCTATAGTATCAGCCACCCAGACACAGTGGATGATAAACATGATACTTTGTGGGACCCTGGAGATTCTTTCTAGGAATATGACTCACTAGATGAGTCATCAAACTAGAGACCAAGATTTACTAGAGTGTGTTGGACATTTCTTTTTCCAGTTAAGGTTTATTGGAACTCTGTGGTCTAATTAACAATGCTCACATCTTCCAGAAGTCAAGGAAAATTGCAGGTGATATCTTACTAATTTGTAGACTTCAGTAAAGGGAGGCAGCTTCCATCCAGAGGTGCCCGTTGAGATTTTTGACTCCTTCTGATTTTAATGACCCTGACATAACTAATAGGTATTTTTATTTTTTTGTTTTGTTTCTGTTATTTTTGTTGTTGTTTGTTTTCTGTTACAGCTTTCTTTTTAATAAGAGTATGTTGCACCTCATCAAATTGAGTCAAATGCTAAAAAATAAATCTAGTTTGCTATCTATTTCTTTTCCAGGAATTTACAAGCCATATTGTTTCCACTGGCCTGTCTTATCAGCTGAATTCCTCATCATTTGTTTGGAAGTTATTATAGCAATCGTTAAACCTCCCACTCTCTTCTCACTTTTGAGACTGTAGCTAGACAACATTTGCCAGCCATGGTGCTGTTACTGATGTTCAGTGTGACCTTGAGGCCAAGTTTCCTCAAATAAAATATGTGTATCTGTCATATGTTTCATTTCCAATTTGGGCATTTAAACATGTTATCCTTTTCCTTCAGTTGACTCTCTCCCACTGCCTTAGAAGATGACAGAGTCATAGATGGAAGAACATTCTCAATGGATCCTGTGTAGAAGTGGCAATACATTGAACAGAACATCACTCTATAGTGTAAGACTGTTTCCTTTTGAACTTAATTTTGCAATAGTATAGTCCAAGCTAAGAAATGTATGGCTAAAACTATAAAGGAAAATGGCTTTTAGAACAATGATTTCATTATGCTAAAGCTAATTTAAGGTTCAATTAATATTTTTTAAAATGCATGTGGATATATTTTTAATCCAAGTTTGTGAGAAAATGTTAATTTGTTATACATTCAGTTCAGTTCAGTCGCTCAGTCGTGTCTGATTCTTTGTGACCCCATGAATCGCAGCACACCAGGCCTCCCTGTCCATCACCAACTCCCAGAATTCACCCAGACACATGCCCATGGAGTCAGTGATGCCATCCAGCCATCTCATCCTTGGTCATCCCCTTCTCCTCCTGCCCCCAATCCCTCCCAGCATCAGAGTCTTTTCCAATGAGTCAACTCTTCGCATGAGGTGGCCAAAGTACTGGAGCTTCAGCTTCAGCATCAATCCTTCTGAAGAAATCCCAGGGCCGATCTCCTTCAGAATGGACTGGTTGGATCTCCTTGCAGTCCAAGGGACTCTAAGAGTCTTCTCCAACACCACAGTTCAAAAGCATAAATTCTTCGGCACTCAGCCTTCTTTACAGTCCAACTCTCACATCCATATATGACTACTGGAAAAACCATAGCCTTGACTAGACGGACCTTAGTTGGCAAAGTGATATCTCTGCTTTTGAATATGCTATCTAGGTTGGTCATAACTTTCCTTCCAAGGAGTAAGCGTCTTTTAATTTCATGGCTGCAGTCACCATCTGCAGTGATTTTGGAGCCCCAAAAAATAAAGTCTGACACTGTTTCTACTGTTTCCCCATCTATTTCCCATGAAGTGATGGGACCAGATGCCATGATCTTCGTTTTCTGAATGTTGAGCTTTAAGCCAACTTTTTCACTCTCCTCCTTCACTTTCATCAAGAGGCTTTTTAGTTCCTCTTCACTTTCTGCCATAAGGGTGACACATCCATATATGACTACTGGAAAAACCATAGCCTTGACTAGACGGACCTTAGTTGGCAAAGTGATATCTCTGCTTTTGAATATGCTATCTAGGTTGGTCATAACTTTCCTTCCAAGGAGTAAGCGTCTTTTAATTTCATGGCTGCAGTCACCATCTGCAGTGATTTTGGATCCCAGAAAAATAAAGTGTGACACTGTTTCCACTCTTTCCCCGTCTATTTCCCATGAAGTGATGGGAATGGATTAAAAATTAATTTTCATTTTAAAATTTTAAGAAACATTCAAAGGTGGCACACATGGTAAAGAATCCGCCTGCCAGTGCAAGAGACAAAAGAGATGTGGGTTTGACCTCTTGGTTGGGAAGATTCCCTGGAGAAGGAAATGGCAATGCACTGCAATAGTCTTTCCTGGAAAATCCCACGGAGGGAGGAACCTGGTGGGCTACAGTCCATGGGCTCGCAAAGTTGGACACGACTGAGAACACATTCACCGTAAACAATCAAAAATTTGATATTTCAAATTAGCCATCCATTCACAAACATACACATACATACCTAAATATAAAGGCAATAAATCAGGTCATTTCTAACTTTGTTTTGCAAACATTATGCTGTTGCTGCTACTAAGTCGCTTCAGTCGTGTCTGACTCTCTGCAACCCCATAGACGGCAGCCCACCAAGCTCCCCTGTTCTTGGGATTCTCCAGGCAGGAACACCGGAGTAGGTTGCCATTTCCTTCTCCAATGCGTGAAAGTGAAAAGTGAAAGTGAATTTGCTCAGTCGTGTCCAACTCTTGATCAATCTCCTTCGCCCATGGGATTTTCCAGGCAAGAGTACTGCAGTGGGTTGCCATTGCCTTCTCCAACATTATGCTAAGAAATGAAAGTTGTTACATTACCTGTTATTCTTAATAATTATAATGGTATCATCCAGTTACTTAAGATAATTTGCAAAATAAAACAAAAATGTATAAAGTTACTAAAAGTGCTGAAATCAGTAACTTCATATTTAAATTTGAGAATGAATTAAAATATGCCATAGTATATTTTATTAGAGATCATTTGAAGAGCACATATAAAATATTTTGCTTAGTATAAATCAATATTTTCAGTATCAATATTTCATTATTTTCTTCAGAATTATCACTTCTTGATTTAATAATAGAAACTATATACTCAACTATCTAGGCATTATTTTTTTGTTTTCTATACTTATCTATCCAGGATTTTTGTGTAAAAATATGCCATAATTTAGCTTTTAAATTAAGCAAAATGATACACTGGATTATATGTCTTAGAAATATGATGTTTAACGGCCTGCAGGAAGACAAGGTGTTGGAAACCACACGCATTTTTGTTGAATTTTTGTCAAAAGAGGGCAATATTTAATTTGGTTGGGGATATACACTATCCTTTTGGGTGGAAAAAATCACTTAAATTTTTTTTTCAGACATATATATATATATATATATTACTGCATTTGATGAAGATATAATTATTACACTAATCTCTAAGCATTTAGGTTGGTAGCTATAGTTTATTTTAATCATTATAACTAGGCTCAACCACATTTTTATGAATTAAAATAGGAACCATTAAAAACAACACATTTTTGCCAACCAGAAATAAGTTTGTTTATTCCTGCAGCATACAAATTCTTGCTTTAATATTCAATGAACTTTTGGAAAGCATTTTCTGCCTTCTGCTGGTTGTGAAAGCTGTTTCCCTGCAAAAGGTTGTCGAGATGCTTTAAGAAGTGGTAGCTAGTTGGTGAGAGCTCAGATAAATATGGCAGAGGAGGCAAAACTTCACAGCCCAATTTGTTCAACTTTTGAAGCATTGGTTGTGTGGCCTGTAGTAGGACATTGTCACAGAGATTTCAGCCCTTTCTGTTGACAAATGTTGGCTGCAAGCTTGGCAGATTTCAGTTCACCTTACTGATTTGTTGAGCCTACTTTTCAGATATAATGGGTTTGCCAGGATTCAGAAAGTTTTAGTGGATGAGATGGGCAGCAGACCACCAAACAGTGAACATGACTTTTTTTTTTTTTTGGAGTGGGGTCAGAGGGAACAATTTGGCTTTGGCAAGCACTTTGGAGCTTCTGTTCAGTTCAATTGCTGATCTGGTCATTATAGGTCATATAAAATCCACTTTTTGTTACACATCACAAGCAAATTGAGAAATGGTTCATTGTTGCATAGAATAAGAGAAGACAAGACTTCAAAATGATTTACTTTATTTGTGGTCACCTCATGAGGCAGCCACTTATGGAGCTTTTTCACCTTTCCAATTTGCTTCAAATGCTGAATGACCATAGAATAGTTGATGTTGAGTTCTTGGGCAACTTATCTTATAATTGTAAAATCAACTTCAGTGATAGCTCTCAGTTGGTGGATGTCAACTTCCAATGGCTGAACACTGTGCTCCTCATCTTCAGTGATATTGTGTCCTTGCAAAATTTCTTGAGCCACCCTTGCTCTGTAAGTTCCTTAGTTGTTCCTGAGCCAAATGCATTGTTGATGGTGTGAGTTGTCTCCCCTGCTTTATGACCCATTTTGATCTTGAAAAAGTAAATTTCTCCAGTTTGCTTTTTGTCTAACATAATTTCCTAGTCTAAAATAAATATAAAATAAATAGGAAGTATTAAATCACTAGCAAAAAAAGAAAAAATAAATAAAGTGAGAAATGAGTATAAAAATGATGCATGGTATAATCACGTTTATTTATGAATGTACTCCAATATCAAAGTTCAAAAATATAAAACCGCAATTACTTTCGCATCAACCTAATATTTGATCAGGTGTTTAAAATTATTTGCTCAGTGGTTTGTTTACAATTGTAATTTGAATTTTTCCTTATAAAAGAAAATTTCTTGTAAATATTTCCTCTGAGTCTGTATTTAGGAAATGTTACTTTTGAAAATTAATTGTACATGAGCAGATGGTGACTGCAGCCATGAAATTAAAAGACACTCACTCCTTGGAAGAAAAGTTATGACCAACCTAGATAGTATATTCAGAAGCAGAGACATTACTTTGCTGACTAAGGTCCGTCTAGTCAAGGCTATGGTTTTTCCTGTGGTCATGTATGGATGTAGAGTTGGACTGTGAAGAAGGCTGAGCACAGAAGAATTGATGCTTTTGAACTGTGGTGTTGGAGAAAACTCTTGGGAGTCCCTTGGACTGCAAGGAGATCCAACCAGTCCATTCTGAAGGAGATCAACCCTGGGATTTCTTTGGAAGGAATGATGCTAAAGCTGAAGCTCCAGTACTTTGGCCACCTCATATCCTCTGAGTCTGTATTTAGGAAATGTTACTTTTGAAAATTAATTGTACATGAGCAGATGGTGACTGCAGCCATGAAATTAAAAGACACTCACTCCTTGGAAGAAAAGTTATGACCAACCTAGATAGTATATTCAGAAGCAGAGACATTACTTTGCTGACTAAGGTCCGTCTAGTCAAGGCTATGGTTTTTCCTGTGGTCACGTATGGATGTGAGAGTTGGACTGTGAAGAAGGCTGAGCACAGAAGAATTGATGCTTTTGAACTGTGGTGTTGGAGAAAACTCTTGGGAGTCCCTTGGACTGCAAGGAGATCCAACCAGTCCATTCTGAAGGAGATCAACCCTGGGATTTCTTTGGAAGGAATGATGCTAAAGCTGAAGCTCCAGTACTTTGGCCACCTCATATGAAGTGTTGACTCATTGGAAAAGACTCTGATGCTGGGAGGGATTGGTGGCAGGAGGAGAAAGGGACGACCGAGGATGAGATGGCTGGATGGCATCACGGACTCGATGGATGTGAGTCTGAGTGAACTCCAGGAGTTGGTGATGGACAGGGAGGCCTGGTGTGCTGCGATTCATGGGGTCGCAAAGCGTCGGACACGACTGAGTGACTGAACTGAACTGAACTGAGACCTCTATATTTATGTAACCTGAAAGACTGATTACAGTAGATCTGTTTACACATTTGACTAAGCATTGAGAGAATGACTATTCTTACATGAAGTGCCTACCCAATTCACATCAAAGAAACAGGTAAAAAATATATGTAAAAGTAACAACGATACAAAAATATTGGTCTGTTTTACATTTTATAAAGAATCATGGCTACATATTTTTAAAATATTATTACTATTTTAATTTCAGGCAGATTTTTTGAAAGACATTTCAATTTATACTCAAGGAGAGCAACAAATCTGACATCCTTGAATTTAATACATCTTTTTATTGCATTATAGAAGAATATACTTTATTAGAGTTGCTTATCTTAACTGTGATAGATTCACCAGTTATTTTATAATAAGTTTGTGGTTTAAGTCATCATCTAAATTCTAAAAAATTAGTTTTGCTCATTTCCATTTAGATGAGTGCCTGATTAAAGTACAATGGCGCTATGACTTCTTAATATAAACCTTTACAATTTTTTGATAGGAAGGTATATTCTGTCCACATAGTTTAACAAAGTAAAGTTTGATGCCATTTAAACACTAAATATCTGCTTTAGTTCACACTTTCATTATGATGTACTTACACTGTAAGTTTGTGTAAATGTATGATGATTCCCGTAACATTTTCTCCGGAATAGTGTTTTAATTTTTATACAGCAATTGAAAATTAATAGTCAGTATACAAGGAGAAACATCATAGACAAAGGGGTAAATAAAAAAAATGAAAAACTGAAAGCAGGATAACAATGAATATGTGAATTAAAACATTAGCTGCATTGTCTTCTATAAATGATTTTTGAAACTTCACTGAGTGTATATGTATTTTCCCCTTCTCTAACAATAAAGAATTTCTTTTGCTAAATCTGTCAGTAATTATTCTTGTTATCCACCATTAGCAACTTATGAAACCAATGCCTCCTACCCTTACTTGATATTCTGTTAATCTCTTCCTATTATTAGATAATCACATCAACATTCAAATATACCCAGAATGTGTGTGCTTATTCTCTCAGTTGTGTCCAGTTCTTTGCATCCTCAGGGGCTATAAGCTGCCAGGCTCCTCTGTCCATGGGGTTATTCAGGAAAGAATGCTGGAATGGGTCACCATTTCCTTCTCCAGGGTATTTTCCCAACCCAGCCATTGAACCATCTCCTGTATCACCTGCTTTGCAGTTGAATTCTTTACCCATTAACCATCCCAGAAGCCCCATACTCTAGGAGCTCTTACCTCAAATAGGGAAAAAAAAAAAAAAAACTTTCAAAAGATTATTTAGGTCTTTAAATTAAATGTCTGGTCCAATTACCTAATGATATGCATTGTAACACAGACAGACATTAAGTCTAGGGACATTATTTCTATCATTTTTTCTTTTATTTTTTTCCTTCTTTAACACATTACTGTGTGTTTTATTGGAACCAGCTAGTAATGCTCCAATTCAACTTGTCACTGATTTCCTTTTCAGCAACTTCCTATTCCTCTAATGCTAACCTCATCATTTCTTTTATCACTTGTTTGATTATATAGAAAGTAAAGCTAATGTAGCAGATATAAGTGGTTGCCTACTTCACTCTCAATCTCCCTACTAGGTTATCAACTTTGCCCATATTTTTAATTCTCTCTCATATGACTCACTGCTTAACTAAGCTAATCATTAAAATCTTATTCTCTCTGCCAGTGATAGATGTAGGGAAGATTACAAAACTGTGATCCTGCCCTAAAGATAAAATATTTTATTCATGGTCATATTTGTATTCATCCTCATTTACACTTGGTGAAGTCTGCTGGAAAGACTGGGGGATATTTCCTCATTAAAAAAGGAAGGCTTGCACAAGAAGTGTTACCCACATTTTCTACTACATATTCTTATGTTTACACACACAGTCATAAACATTTTATTCTCATGAAAGGAGGAAGCCTGAGAACAAAAATGCTGAGGAGCACAGTTCAGAAAATAAGGAGAAAATATGAGTTCTTGATGGCATCATACAGCTACTAAATTAAACAACTTTGGGAGTTCCTGACCTCTACAGTTTTTGCTATATGAGATAGTGATTTTTTCATATTGAATTGGGATTTTTTATTTTTTTCCAGGCAAAATAATCTTATATCACAGTGTAGTATTTAATCACAATTCTGGTGAGATGATTTAACAAGTTAATTCACATACAGAACATAGCAGAGAACTTGAAACATAAAATACCTTAACAATGGAAATGATTACAATTGAATTTTCCTCTATTTCTCTCCACCTTCTCCTTTCTTTGCTTCTTCTCATTCTCATAGTATTAGTATAAATTAATACTATATTATTCTATTTCAGGTGGGCAAAGAAAATTTTATTTCCCCAATAGTAGGGGAAATAATGCATGTATTTCCCATGCATCTTTATGAAGTAAAACAAGAAACAATATTAAATACTTAGATAACACAAGACAAACACATAACTTTTTTGTAGTTTAAGAATTGTTTTTTGTTTTACAAAATTTTCACGTGTAGGTGATTTTAAATGCTTACTCAGTTCTTCAGTACCTGTTGATTTATCCATGACTTGAATATATGCTCACCCTTACTTCTTTACAATTACAGTTTTACAATTTTTACAGTTACTCATATGCCTCTTTTAGGGGTGACACATTTAACTTAATAAAGCATATCATTTCGTCAGTTCAGTCACTCAGTTGTGTCTAACTCTTTGTGACCCCATGGACTGCAGCACGCCATGCCTCCCTGTCCATCACCAACCCGCAGAGTTTACTCAAACTCATGTCCATTGCGTCAGTGATGCCATCCAACCATCTCATACTCTATCATCCCCTTCTCCTCCTGCCTTCAATCTTGCCCAGCATCAGTCTTTTCAAATGAGTCAGTTCTTCACATCAGCTGGCCAAGGTATTGGAGTTTCAGCTTCAGCATCAGTCCTTCCAATAAATATTCAGGACTGATTTCTCCTAGGATGAACTGGTTGGATCTCCTTGTAGTCCAAGGGATCTCAAGAGTTTTATCCAACACCACAGTTCAAATGCATCAATTCTTTGGTGCTCAGTTTTCTTTATAGTCCAACTCTCACATCCATACATGATTACTGGAAAAAATCATAGCTGTTGGCAAAACAATGTCTCTGCTTTTCAATATGCTGTCCAGGTTGGTCATAACTTTTCTTCCAAGGACCAAGCGTCTTTTTATTTCATGACTGCAATCACCATCTGCAGTGATTTTGGAGCCTAAACAGTAAAGTCTGCCACTGTTTCCACTGTTTCCCCATCTATTTGCCATGAAGTGATGGGACCAGATGCCATGATCTTAGTTTTCTGAATGTTGAGCTTTAACGCAACTTTTTCACTCTCCTCTTTTACTTTCATCAAGAGGCTCTTATTCCTCTTCATTTTCTGCCATAATGGTGGTATCATCTGCAGATCTGAGGTTATTGATATTTCTCCTGGCAATCTTGATTCCAGCTTATAAAGATATAAAATTTAAGCAAATAATTATGTTGAGGAATGTATCTTAATCATTGTGAATCTTGCATTTCTCGTTCAGAAAGTAACAAGCTTGCCAAAGTAATAGCAGAGCAGATGAAACATCTCATGACATCAGCTTCATTGTTTTTACTGTTGCACCAGAATATGATGTATGTTTATATTTCCTGATTATTTTTAAGATTTTTTTTCCATTTATGATGTTGCTATGATGTGGTTTTCTATAAAGGTATTCTATTCATGTCTTGTGAAATTTAAAATCAATTATTTTTAGAAAAAAAAATAGATTTACAGAAAAGTTGAAAGAATAATACACACATTTCCCTTTACCCAGCCCCAAGTTACATCTGTCCCTGTCCTGGATTCCCCTGACCTCTTAAATTATTATTTTAAAATGAGATTATAGTAAAGGATCCGACCACAGTGCTGGAGACCTGGGATGGATTCCTGGATTGGGAAGATCTACTGGAGAAGGGAAAGACTACCCACTCCAGTATTCTGGCCTGAAGAATTCCATGGAATGTATGGTCCATGCGGTTGCAAAGAGTCGGAAATGACTGAGTGACTTTTACTTCCACTTTCATATAAATATTTACTATTTGAGCTGTAAATCTCTATGGAATTTCACAAATGTTTAGTGTCATATATCTGCAAGTATATAGGATTGTTTCAAAAGTCTGAACATATTTTCTTTTTTTTTAATATTTAACTCTTAAATTTTTTTTTCTGGTTCTCTGTCACTTTATTGTGAATTATTCTTTATTTTCTCACCTTTATTTATTTTATTTATTTATTTTACTTTACAATATTGTATTGGTTTTGCCATACTTCAACATGAATTTATTTAAATTGGAGGTTAATTACTTTACAATATTCTCTGTGTTTCATCATCAACATTTCTAGCCCTTCTTTCATCACCTTCATTGGCCATTACTGATTTACCATCTCTATATGTTCTGTCATTTCCAGATGTCATATAAGTGGAATAATTCAATAGATAGACTTTTCCTATGGATTTCTTTTATTTTACCCAATACATTTAATATTCTTCTGTATATTTTAATGGAGTGTTAGTTCATTTATTTTCACTGAATAATATTGCCCTATTTGAACGCACTACCCTTTCTTTATCCATTCATCTATTTCTGTCTTGATTGCCTTTGACCACTGTGAAATATCAGTTGACTCTATTTTGTGCATCCATGTTTGGGCTGTTTATATGGTTTAATGATCTATATGTCTATTTTTAAGCCAATATCATGATGTCTTGATTAATGTAACTTTATAGTAATTATCAAAACCAGGAATTGTGAACACTACAACTTCACTATAATTATTTTATTATTGTTTTGGTCATTCTAAGTCTTTCTCCTTTCCACATTAAGTTGATAATAGTTTGTCAATATCTAGAAAATATCTCACTGGAATTCTTATTGGGATTGCATGGAATCTATAAATGCAGTTAAGAAAAATAGATATCTTAATAATATCAAATTTTACCATCAATAACCACAGAATAACTCTTGATTTATTTAGTCTTTGATTTATTTTATAAGCATTGTATAGTTTTTTAATATACTTCCTATAAATATTTTGTGAGATTTGTATTTATTTTTATGGTATAATATCCATGGAGTTTTAAAATTTAATTAATTTATTAAATA
Source organism: Aepyceros melampus (assembly GCA_006408695.1). Classification (NCBI taxonomy): domain Eukaryota; kingdom Metazoa; phylum Chordata; class Mammalia; order Artiodactyla; family Bovidae; genus Aepyceros; species Aepyceros melampus. The sequence goes on along the minus strand of SJXQ01003949.1, from coordinate 46,486 downwards.
CATCTTTGCTTATATTTATATGATATATATATATAGGATTCCTTGGTGGCTCAGATGGTAAGGTGTCTGCCTACAGTGCAGGAGACCTGGGTTCAATCCCTAGGTTGGGAAGATCCCCCGGAGAATGAAATGGCAACCAACTCCAGTACTCTTGCCTAGAAAATTCCATGGATGGAGGAGCCTGGTGGGCTACAGTCCATGGGGTCGCAAAGAGAAGGACATGACTTTCGGTCAATAACCACAGAATAACTCTTGACTTATTTAGCCTTTGATTTATTTTATAAGCATGTTATAGTTTTGTAATATACTTCCTATATTTTTTTTCATTTAAAAAAATATTTATTTATTTGGCAGTGCCAAGTCTTAATTGCTGGCATATGAACTGTTAGCTGCAGCATGTGAGATCTAGTTCCCTGACTGGGGGTTGAACCTGGGTTCCTTGCTTTGGAGGGAATCTTCTCCACTGGAACAGCAGGGGAGTCCCCTGCACCTTTGATTTTAAAGTAAACTCTACAAAAATATATTGTTGTATTTAGCCTCTAAGTTGTATCTGACTCCTTTGGACCTCAACGACTATAGCCCACCAGCTCCTCCTTCCATGGGACCCTCCAGGCAGGAACACTGGAGTAATCTGCCATTCCCTTCTCCAAGGGATCCCTCCAACCCAGGGATCAAATCTGGGTCTCCTGCTCTGAGGATGGATTCCCCATTGTCTGAGTCATGTGGGAAGCCCCAATAAATGTATGATTAGTTAGTGTTATTTGCTCATGTCCCACTCCTTTCCTCAGCCATAGAATTCTCCAGGCAAAAACATTGGACTGGGTAGCCATCCCCTTCTCCTCTCCAGGGCATCTTCCCAACCCAGGAATTGAACCTGTGCTGTCTCCTGCATTTCAGACGCATTTGTCACTCTCTGAGTCAACAGGGAAACCCCAACAAATGTATAAACACATGCTATTTTCAAGAATAGTGCATAGGAAAACTGACTTTTTTCCTTCTCTGATTTAGACTGTAAAACATTAATATTTAAATAGTGGCTATTTCATCTATAATAATGAAATGGTATTGTTTTGTTCTCTAATTTTCCAGGCCTATCAAATGGCAATTTTATTGATTAATTTTTGAACATCCTAAATTCCTCAAGAACCAATTGGAAGGACAATACTTGAGTTTGGGTGAGGAAGTCTCTAATTTTTGGAATTCAGTGATCCAAACAGTTTGTGGGAGTGTTGATTTATTAGCTTAAAACCTCAGAGATACATCCTATAAATATTTTGAGACAGTATTTATTTTTATGGTATAATATTCATGGAATTTTAAAAATCAATTTATTTATTAAAAACATCCTTGTTTATATACTGTATATACTATATACTGTATACTATAGCCTTCTAGGCTCCTCTGTTCATGGGGTTCTGCAGGATTCTGCCTGTATTGACAGGCAGATTTTTTATCACTGAGCCATTCTGGGAAGCCCCATATAACCACTTACTCTTGGCTAAGTGAGGTCCTTGAGTGCCGTACAGAGACTCCTTGCCCATACTTTAGTGGGCAAGGATTTAGTGGCATGCTTTTAAAAGTTTTTGAGGAAATCTAGTTACTGAGAAGGCTGAGTTGTTTATTTATGTATTTAAAACTTGAGTAGCATAAATATATTGCTCTTCTGCTTAATCTCCAAGGACTGACATAGGGATGTTTCAATTTCTTTTAGTATATTCGACAGACTAACAAATCAACTTGGTCCATTCTCCTTCAACAGTATTTGTTGCTCCCATTCACTACCCACATGATAACAGAGCTGTCCTTCACATTTATCTCAAAATTACATGAGAATAGTTTGAAAAGAGTGAGATATTAGAACCATAATGTTAATCAGTAATAAGGGACTACAGATACACAGGGGGCTTCCCTCATGGCTCAATCAGTAAAGAATCCACCTGCAATACAGGAGATCACCTTCAATGCAGGAAACATGGATTTGATTGCTGGGTCAGGAAGACCCCCTGGAGAAGGAATGGCAACCCACTCCAGTATTCACGCCTGGAGAATTTCAAGGACAGAAGAGGCTAGTGAGCTACAGTCCATAAGATTGTAAAAATTGGACACAAATCAGTGACTAAACCATTACCACAATTGATACACACATAGATATAGATATTCATATCTATCTATCTCTTCTAGAAAATTTTACATGATACATTAGCTTATGAGAAGACATTTTTCAGAGAATATGTAAAGGCCATACTTTGTGTATGTTTGCATATATTACATAATACTCCTTGTATATGTAGATGGAAATCTACATACCACAGTTCTACTGGATTTATGTAAATATTAAAATTATTTTTATAATGAAATGTTAAGATTTCAGAGAACTGTCATTTCTTAATTTTCTCCTAAATATTAATTTAATTATATAGGGGAATATATAATCTAATTTTCTAAATAGTTATCTCCATATTGATGCTAATTTTCAACTCTTTTTTCATCAAGTGTATACATTAATAAGGTGTGCCATTTTAAAATTCTAGTAATAGCTTTAGGTATAGACACTAATTTATACATACAGGAAAATGTATGCTACACAAAGAATGAGAAAAATTTTTTTTAAGTTATAAAATTTAAAATAAATCACAATGTGAAAGGGATATTAAATTGAATTAAGTTAAACTTTACTCACTAAAGTGTGCTACCAGAAATCTTTAGCTCCTTTTAATTGGCCTAATTGATCAGAAGCTAGTATTATTAGTAATGATTTTGTAGAAAGGCACCTTTAATTATTGCATAAATTACTACCATAAAGTAGATAAATTCAATCAATTTAAAGTAACTTAGCTCTTTGTAAATAACCTTCAAACCTGAGAGAAAGGAAATTAAAAAAAAAAAAGCTTCTTAAAACAGTCTGAGTGTCCTTTGCCTAGTAGATAAAATCAATCCACATCATTGAACAATATAATTACTCATTTATTTATCAAGAATTTTTCTGGGCCACTGAAATCCAAGAGCATTACAAAGTTTTTGATGTTTTCTGACAGCGATAGTAGGAGATGAATAATTTAGCAGAAAATGTAGATGGCAATGAGAATATGAGAGAAATAACCAAATGTAGTAATTCTAAAAGCAAAGTAAGTGAAAGTTTTGCCTATAGTTTCTTTAGCTTGAAACCTATGATATGCATATTTTCTTCCTTAATAATTACAGTTACATATATTAGGAGATTTTCTATTAGTATATGGCAAAATTAATTACCTCCTTTTTGAGCAATATTTTTGGATATGTGCTTCTTCATAAATTTCTGAATTATAAAAAAATCATTTAAATTTTGAGAACATAATTTTTCAAATTTAAAATTGCAGATAGTTGGATATACTGATAATATGATTATCAAGAACAAGATTAAAATACTAGAAGAGTGAAAGTAAAACTTGGAGTAGAAAGTGATGTCCTTCTTAAGGGGAGCAGTTAAGGTGATACCTTTCGATTGAAAAGATGGAAAGAAAAAGAAAAAACAAAATCCTTCTAGTGATATAGTTTATATCCAATGAGTTGATTAGAATATTTGTACTTTTTGAAATGTAAATTGATTGCCACTTTTTGTCGAAATGCCAAGTAAGCCTATTTGTTTTGTTATTTGTTTTTTAAGTGAAATATAGTGTGTTAAGTCACTTCAGTCATATGAGACTCTGCGACCCTACAGATTGTAGCCCACCAGGCTCCTCTGACCATGGGATTCTCCAGACAAAAATACTGTAATGGATTGTCATGCCCTCCTCCAGGGGAATCTTCCCAACCCAGGGATCAAACCTGTGTCTATGTCTCTTGCTTTGGCGGACTGATTCTTTACCACTAGGGCCACTTGGGAAGTCTAATTTAAGTATATTGCCTTATATTAGATTCAAGCATACAAAATAGTGATTCAATACTTTTATAAATTATGCTCCATATAAAATTATTACAAAATGTTGGCTATATCCCCTGTGATGTATATTACATCCTTATACATTTACTTTATATCTAGTAGTTTCTACCTCTTCATCTTGCCCCTCTTCTACCCCTCTCTCCACTGGAAAACACTAATTTGTTCTCTGTGTTTGTGAGTCTGTTTTGTTACATTTGTTCATTTGTTTGGTATTCCTCATAATGAATGGAAACAGCAGTCTAATTTTACAACATTACTCTCTGAACTTTAACAATTTGTTTTTGGGCACTGACAACTATAAGGCAATTCTATGAATAATCTTCTACGGAGCAAAAGGTAGTGAATCTCTTCAGGAAATCTAACAGGTGATCTAATCATCAATCCATTTAGAAATAACAATAGCTACTGCTAATACCAGCTATTTAAAGAAATACACTGGTAGATTATGATAGAATTCATATTTCCTTCTCTAAAAATATCTGAAATCTTCAATTTAAAAAAATAAATTGAGTTACTTTATTTATGACAAAAAGTTAATTTTTAAAATTGAGATATAATTGAAATTTAACATTTTATTAGTTTCAGCTATACCAGAGGAAACCATTGGTAATAGTTCTGGAGGAATATATTCTATCCATGAAAAGTTCACACCAGTTCTGGGAAGAATGACAAAACTAGAAAGACCAAAAGCTCTAATGGTGAATGGTATGAACCTTAAAACTGTGTCCCTTCTAAGTAAAGCAACCAGTCTAGTTCCTAACGGGAGTTTTAATTAGTGTAAGCAAGCTGTTTGGAATTCTGCAATTATCCTCCTTACAGATGATAAAAACATCATCTAAAGAAGTCAAGGGCAAGAAAACACAAAAGGGAGGATGAAGGCAATATATAAAGCAGTGAAATAAGAATTAGATTCTATCTGGACACACATGAACACTTGACTCATGTCAACTCTTGATAGAATTGTCCCATGTTGAAGTGTATGGGCAATGGTGGTACCCAGTTAAGATCTGCTTAACAAGGGCTGTAAAATCACTCACAGCAGTCATAGCTCAGGCTAAAAATAGCTCAAATCTTCACTGTACTTCTCACTGTACTTTGGAGGAAGGTCCTTGCTTGCAGGAATCATCAGAAGTACTTTAATGCTCTTGGATTTTAATGAGTCAAGAAAATTAGTGCAAAACAAATTAATTATTTTAAGGGTTTGCCAATCTTTGCCTCAAATGATTGGATTCTATCAATATTTTTGTATTATAAATATAATTGCAACATTTCACGTGGAATTCAAAAAAGAATTAAAGTTTGTCATGTGGATAATAACTATTTACTGGAACAGAACGTAGCTTAAATGCTAAGATTGATGCTTTTTTTCAGCTGCAGGAGGTTCCTACTTGAAATAAGCAGACACAGACATGCATGAGATATGCATCATCAGGCAGGAAAAAGCTATAAACCTCTATCACCCAACAAAGCTGCTAATGTTATGAAAAACTATGTGAAATATCAATAGGAAATGTATGTTTGGGTAAGTCCATTCTGAAGGAGATCAGCCCTGGGATTTCTTTGGAAGAAATGATGCTAAAGCTGAAACTCCAGTACTTTGGCCACCTACTGCAAAGAGTTGACTCATTGGAAAAGACTCTGATGCTGGGAGGGATTTGGGGGCAGGAGGAGAAGGGGACGACAGAGGATGAGATGGCTGGATGGCATCACGGACTCAATGGACGTGAGTCTGAGTGAACTCCGGGAGTTGGTGATGGACAGGAAGGCCTGGCGTGCTCGATTCATTGGGTCGCAAAGCGTCGGACACGACTGAGCGACTGAACTGAACTGAAGATTCTCTGAGAACAATATCCTCCATTGAGCTGAGGGTTGCATTACACAGGACCCTAACAAAGAAATCCTAGTGGCTTAAAATGGATCTTGACTGTAATAGGCAATCCATTTTGGATTCTGCTTGTTTTTTAATCAAATTAACAGCATCAAATACTAATAAGTGTGGGAAAAAGAGTATTTTGTATCAATTTTTTCTTCTCAGCTTTACCTCCCAGTATACTATCAGAAGAAGGAATACATTTTCCTGCTACTGATATTCTAAAATGTTCCATAGAGCATTATATCATAAGGATGTATGCTATCCTTTGTGACCTGCAAGGTATTTGTTTGAGAACTAGGACAGAAAACTGAGCATCTGTTAATAGAAATTAGAATATGATATGAATAAAAAAATGCTAGCTGACTCAAATGGATAGATTTGTTTATCTAAATGTGAGGGTGGAAAGGGGGGCACGTTTGAAAACACCTGGGAGATATAGTACTTATAGGAAAGAAGTATAGTCTCATGTGATCGCCCTACTATTTTCCCCAAGGTGTAGATTATTACGTTTTCTTGAAATGGATTGAATCCAGGATAGTTTCTGTGCAACCTGGCAGCGTAAAGCACTGCTGTCTAGAGCACTATTTTAGTTTTTTCTGACCTTGTCTGTCAATTGTCTAAAGTAAAATGAACTGGAGAGTAATTTTATCTTATTGACTAAACAAGGACCAGATGGTGTTCAAACTAACTTGTCGTAGAGATGTCTTCATCATCTTTTACCTCCTTATTGAGAAAAGTCAGTATAAGAAGATGCAGCAGTTCCAGTCCTATTACCTGAACTGGGCCTGTGCAGCATGGTTGGAATCATCTGCTCACTGATTTCTGGTCTGAGATAAGTTATAAGCTGAAAGTAGAAAAAGGGAAAATTATACCAGTTGATCATGGAGCACATAAATAAGACACGTTGCTATAGAAAATAGCATCATTTTTTTTTTGCTTATTAATGTTATGTTTGAGGGGAATTCTATATATTTTTGTTTCTCTCAGATGTGATGCTGAGACATAGCTGCTGGGGAGAAAGCTCTAAGATTTGATTTCCTATAATAATAATATGTAAGCCATTGAAAAAATTTTAAGGCTCCATATGTATAATTTAGAGAAAAGACATTAAACAGCATCATTTAATCATTAGTCTCCATAATAGCTGTTATTATTGATTGCTAAGTCATTTCAGTTGTGTCTAACCCTTTGCATCACTATGAATGGTAGCCTGCCAGGATTCTCTGTCCATGGGATTCTCAAAGCAAAAGTACTGGATTTCCTTCTCCAGGGCATCTTCCCAAACCAGGGATTGAACCTATGTCTTTTATATCTCCTGCATTGGCAGGGGTTTCTTTACCACTCCCATTGCCACCTGGGAAAGCTCATTATTAATTGGGTTAATTCTTTGGCTACACTTATTATATCTGTTCTTTCAAAGACTTGAAAGAATTCTAACTTTTGGATCATCTTAGGTATTTTGATGTTGCCAGTGGTTAACTAATACTTTGAGTTGTAAACAAAGATAACACACTAATAAGATAAATATCTGAGTGTGAAGGAATACATATCACTGCTGTCTGCTTGGTTTGGTAGCACATCTATTCCTCCTTTCATTAGTCCAAGTGGAAAATGGGTTTGGAAAACCATACAAGCATCTATGGAGTCAGAATGAGATCTGGGTAGGTGAATACTGGCATGACACAGTGGGAAAATACCTCTTATTTTTCACACCTAATACTCAAGAAATACAATCTTGAGAAAGCTTATGACATACTCAGATGTAACTCTACCCATTGGTAAGATACTCTCAAAGAATAGCATCTCAGAGGATACAGCATTGTCAGCGCATTCAAAATATCCTGATAATATTTAAGCCTCATAATGCATGAAATTGAGCAAACTCTATTTTTTTCCCTTGGAAAAGTGCGAACTTTATTAGAGTGAGAGCAGTATATCCCCTCACATATGGCTGACAGATCTCAGAGACACACTACTTGCCCTGTGATTATGGGATGTCTCTAGGTTTGGAAGATACCTTAAAAGGTCATAGGGTTGACCCTCCCATCTGATTTGTTCATCCTCCTTAAACATCTCCCTCCAGTGGACTGGGGTCAGTTTCTGTTGATGGTGGAGGGGCCATGGGTCATGACGGAGGAGGATATAGTGGAAGACAGATAGTGGAGGACAGAGGAGCTGGCGTGCTACAGTCCACAGGGTGGCAAAGAGTTAACTAATTGACTGAACAACAGCATAATACTGTGGCAACAATTTTTGTGATGCCTTAACCAACAACAGCCCAAGATTTTAGGGATCTTGTAACTTGGTGTGTTAGTGAAGGGTAGATTATTTTTCTGGACATTCACTTATAGGCTGAATGGTCTTATTACATCAGTTAAGGACACTAGAAGTTTTATAGCAGTGTATAAGAACATGACAATTGGCCAAGTACCAAACTAAACTGTTTATAAGACTAAGAGATGCCCCCCCCAAAAAAAAATCAGAAAGACAACTAGCAATAATGGCAATTGCTGCCAAGTCTCTACTAAGGTTTAGAAAAGGAATTTTGGTGCTTATGACATTTAACTTAGACATTGAAGGATAAGTAGGAATTAATAAGTCAAATATAGAGAAATTTATGTTAAATAAGAAATGAAATAAAGTTTGAATGTTTAAGTGATACTGAAAGCATAAGACATGCTGAATTGCTTTGCTTTTATTATGAGATTAACCCCAAATTAAGTTCTCATACACTGAAGTACACAAAAAAATATTTCATCTAATTCTTTGCTAAAGGCATTCAACATATTCTGTAGCAATACTGGGGCATGCTTTTACTTCTGGTATATTTTGCTGTGCAACTTTTCAAATACCAGCTCTATTCTTTTACCATCTCTGTATAGCTATCCTAAGGAGCAAATGTACTTTCTTGAGGTGGTAGAAGATATAGAAAATAATTGCCATTAACTGGTAATCATCTTAGAACTGAACGAGAGTATGATTTTCTCAAGGATTATTTTATCATAATAAATATTTAATAATTGATTTTAATGCATAAGCATTTTTTGTCTTTTATTTAAAATTTTTTTAATTAATTGTTATTTTTTAGTTTGTTTTGCTTTATAATACTGTATTCATTTTGCTATACATTGACATGAATCAGCCACGAGTGTACATGAAAGCAAAGGGAGAGAACTATAAGACTGAAGGAAATACACAGATAAAATTTTCAATAGAAAATTTGTAGAAGGAAGTAGAGAGTAGGTCTCAAAAATACAATATTGACAACTGATATCTGTACATATATTACATATGCATTATATTTATAATATATCTGTGTATGTTGGCATTTATATGGCTGTTTGGTATCATGTGACATTTACAGTAATATGTCAATGGTATACAATATATATTATATTTTATATATGAATATATATACATGAGAAAGAATGGTAAAATAATTAAACACCATGCCAGAAAGACCAACATCCCAAAAAATAAATAAATAAAGCATAGGAAATACCCCATTTCCAATCTGTATTCTCTCTCCCTCTATTTAAAGAAAAAAAAAATCTGACATCAACTATTTTGTTTAGCAGCTGTGTTTGCATGTGTGTATGTTTATGTATATGTGTTCTTATTTTCACATGGGTTTATCTATTGCTGCAGAAAATATCATCCCAATACTTGCCAACATAAGCGATGCATATTTCCTTTATTTCTTCCCAGTTTCTTTGGGTCAGGACTCTGGGCATGGCTTCGCTGGGTCTTAGCTCCAGAAATGGTTCAGTTTCAGTCTCTCATAAGAAGGAAATCAGGGTGTTGTCCGTAGCTGAAATCTGGAAACTTAACTAGGGAAGTGCTCACTTCTAACTCACTTTCATGGTTGTTGGCAGGACATTATTCCTCAAAAGCTACTAGAATAGAAGCTTTAGGTTTTTGGTGGCTCTTGCCAGAGTTTACTCCCTCAGTCTTGCCAAAAGGACCATTCCACCAAGATAAGTTGCTTCAACAAGCTCACACATTAAGTAAAAGAGAAAATCTGACATTGAGATAAGAATAATTGAATCACTGGAGTGGCGCACCCCCTTAACACTGTTCTCTTCTGGTTTTCAGTAGCAAGTTTTTCAATAAGAGAAATTTACAAAAGTTTCTAAATACCTTGGCCACCTGATGTGAAGAGCCAGCTCACTGGAAGAGACCTTGATCCTGGGAAAGATAGACAGCAAAAGAAGAAGAGGACAGCAGATGATATGGTTGGAAAGCATCCTGGTGCCACGAGGGAAGCCCATCACTAACTCAATGGACATGAACTTGGGCAAACTTTGAGAGATAGTGAAGGACAGGGCGGCCTTGTGTGCTGCAGCCCAAGGGGTCGCAAAGTTAGACATGACTTAGTGAGTGAACAACAGCATCATGAATACCAGAGGCAGGAGTTATTAAGAACAATTTTGAGGTTGCCTCAAACAGGTTATGGGTATGGGTGCTGAGTTCTCTTCTTACGTAGATTATGCTTGCAGGCTTAGTTTGAGTTTCCTATTTTCTTTTGTATTGTTTCATTTTTGTCTTCACTTTGTAAACTTGACTATTCGATTTTCTTTTATAAATACCTTTTGCTTTCTGGCTTTATACTCATTCAAGAACTTTGAATTTATGAGTAAGGACTGTAAAGCAGAAAGCCTTGTTATATGTTCTGACTAGGCTATGTTTGGATATTTCAAATTTTCAATATTTGCTTTCCTTTTTTCCATACTTTCTTCTTTTGTTTCTACCTATCTCCAATAAATTAGACTTTTTGTGGAAGACTATTTAATCTTCTGACTATACTGTATAATCCTTGGTGTCTGGTGAGGAAATTGAACTGGAATTGAGAGTAGTTTTCATCACTCAGTTGATAGGCTCAGCAGGTAAATAATCTGCGTGCAGTGCAGGAGTCCAAGGAGAAATGGGTTTGATTCCTGGATCAAGAAGCTACCCTGGAATAGGAAATGGCAACCCACTCCAGTATTCTTGCCTGGAAAATTCCATGAACAGAGAGCCTGATAAGCTACAGTCCAAAGGATCTCAAAGAGTCAGATATGACTGAGCATGCACATACTTATTAGTATAAAGTAGGTGATTCATATCTGTGCTTGATTTTCCCTTTTTCATGTTTGGCATGTTTTACTTACTTCAAGGAACAGGACTTTTATTTTCTCCTTGCCTTTAGAGGGATAGTTGTCTTTCTGTCCCTGTTGATAAACATTTTTGTCTTTCTCATAATCTAAATAATTCTTATTTTCTCTCCCACTTTAAATTCTGCTCTCTTATAATGATTGCTGCCCCTAATTCATGAATCTTTCTGGAGTTCATTTACACAAATTGGAATTCTTCCAACATTGTTCAAGAAATGTTTAAACTTTTGTAAATATTCTGAGTCAATTATATCTTGTCTGTTCTCAAACTTACTTATATTGCTGCTATTCTAATTTTTTTCTAATTATTTTTTGGTGTCTGATTTTTCTATTTTATAACTTTATTGTTGTGATAGTGAATCTTAAGGGGGAAATGAAAGTAAACACATATGTTCAATCCAACTGTCTTTTCCAGATGTCTTTTATTTTATTATTATTTTTTACATTTAGCTTCAAATTACTTTGTACATCTCTATGAAATTAATGTCCTGTTACCTTATCCATGTCTTGCTTAATGAATTTTAAAACACCCCTAGGAGCTACCAGACAAACTTCAAATATCTTTCTTCTGGAACCACTTTGTGCTTCAGTACTTGATTCATATTTTCTCAAATCTACACTGTCTCTTCTTTTCCACAGGGTCTGTCATTCCCACATCCAGACCAATCTTACTTTGTCTTGCCATTGTCTGAATATATATTCTACTCCCATTGGCAACTATGGGTCTCTGGGGGGGGGTTTCTTTATTTGTTCAAATCAAAAAAGAGTGGGTGTTAGAGTCAATATTTGCTACTACAGCTAACAATTCCTAGTATTTGTTGTATTACACCAAGAAACTCTATAACTGCAAGTTCAAACCTGAAATTCTCTAGGTTGCATGTGTCCACATTAATATTAATACATTATATAACAGATAAGTTACCAACCTGAGTTTTACAAAAATAAAATCTCTATGATTTCTTCTTTTCAGGTATAAATTATATATTCAAGATAAAGATGAGGAAGGTTTGACATGCCTGATAATTTTTAGGAAAAGATAAATAAAATTTTAAAAATGCTTCTTCTGTTTATCTGTACCACAGATTTGTGTTTGTCTTTAATACAAGCACTGTGTTCCAAGAAAAGCCAATAATCAGATTTTTATCTGTCTATTGATTTGTTAAACAAACCAGTTATATAAATTGAAAATAATAACATTGGTTTTAGCTAACTTCTTGTGATGTAAGCACATCTCTAAAAGTTCTCCATTTGAAACTAAGAAATAAATTTTATAGGGAAAAATAATCTAAATTTTATATTATTTGAGCTTGAGCTTTCTAAGTTAAGTAAACCTCTAAAAATATTTTATTTTTTGGGATTTGAAGAGTCTACTCAAGTGAACCCTATAACACATGAAATTTAAATTATTTAAATTATTTCAGTGAAACCACTGAAGCAGACAGTGGTTCCAGAAGAAAGATATTTGAGTTTGGGTTTTTTTTGCTGCATTCAAAGAGAAGGTCAGATTTCACTGGTTTCTGCTTAGCAAATCCCCAGACAATATTGAAACAAAGGAGCTGAGTCACTCAGATTCAGGGTACCCCTTATTATATGAGGAATTTCTGAGAATGCTGGGCTGCGACAAGAGCAAATATATAAAGTTACATGTGTTAATGTTAGAAAACATCAAAGCACAATTGTAAAATAAATGAAAGACACATACTATTTGAAAGTGAGGTCGCTCAGTCATGTCCGACTCTTTGCAACCCCACGGACTGTAGCCCGCCAGGCTCCTTCCATCCATGGAATTTTCTAGGCAAGAGTACTGGAGTGGGTTGCCATTTCCTTCTCCAATACTATTTGAAAGGCCCTAGTATTTACAAACAAAAATTGGGTTTCTACTAATAGCATTTTTTTATATTATTTATTAAAATTATATTTCATTGAATCTCAAATTTATAATAATGATTAATTCATTTTGTTCTTTAATATAGAAATACATATTCAGAGATGTAAAGAATACCTTTCAAGTACTTCTTGGAAGAAATCAGTTTGTAGTTGTACTATTATTGATCTGTATTGTTCAACATGTCTCCTTTGGGAGATGTACATGTCAGCATTTTCAAGTAGAAGTAATCCATTATGTTATTAAAGGACTTCATAAAACTTTTCAAAAGAGTTGAAAATAACACCTGTCAATTTCAAACATTCTTTGAATTAAAAAAATTATTTCATACATAAAATTTTTCATTGTAGATGACTCAATTCTATCACAATCCTCAACAGAAAAGATTAGCAAAACAAAATTCTAACCATAATATTTGCTACTACCCAAGGCATGTCACAGATTATAGAATAATTCCATGTCAAAAGGAATGCTGGTATTTTGTGTTTCATCGTTTTTGAGTTCCTGCAAAGAGTTGGAATAGGAAATTTAATTAGCAATATTCTGCATGGCAATCTGCATGTTCCTCTTGTTTTCCTTTCATTATCATTTACTTCACTTTGACTTATTTAGCTCACTTACAAGACATCATATTCTATTTGATAATTAACATTTCATTCTTTTGAGAAAATTGAATAGCAATAAACAATATATTTCTACTCCAAATACTCAATTTCATCCTCTACTATCTGGTCTTTATGTCATGGTTTATGTTTTGATATATTTTTCTTGCATGTTGAGAAAATCAAGTTTTAATGACCAACAAAGCAGGGCCACACTATCTTTCTCAAACAGGAAATCTGATATATTTGCTTAACGACATGTATATAAAGGTCAAAGTAAAAAATTTAAAGTTACATCTTATCAGAACCAATTTGCATTTATATCAAACCAAGAAAGATGTCAATATCATTACATGTCAATGTTGGTGAAAAATCTTCCTGTTACAACAATGCTTTCCTTAACATGAAATAATATTTCCTGTCCCAAATTATTGACTAAAACTAGAATATTTTATGTCCAGTATCTGCTGTTCTGGATACTAGTAGATATCACATCAAATTTTACTAAAATAAAATGTATTTCCTAATTTATACCTAATTATATGTTACACCATATTTATTATCCATCTCTTTAGGGTAATAAAGTTGCCTTATTATGTGTACAGTTTCTAATATCTGCCCTTGGCTTAAACAGAAAAGGGAAGGAATGTCCAATTGAGAAACTGCCAAAGGCATTCAAATGAGCTGTATGCCATTAGTAGGAGTTATTTACTCATAAATGCCATATTTATTGGGGGCATTTTGCAATTCCAGAAGGTGATCATAAAGTTATCTTGGCTATGTTTTGGAACAGTAGCAAACAAAAATTGCTGTCATGAAATCATTAGACTGAGGCTATGTCTGATGGCCTGAAATAGGTTCTCATGTTGAATAGAACATCAGGCATATGGTGCCCTTCAAGTTACTTGATACATATATGAAAAATGGCTCCGTTAAAATACTCCATTAAAAATTCAAATTGATTTTGTAGGTATAGTGCAGCAAGAACACTAGGATTATTTTAGTTGCTTCAGAATAGCTGGTATGAGTTCTCCATCCATATCACATCTTTGATGTGACATGCTGTGTTACTGCAAAGTCATTTGGTAAGAAGCATCTCTGGACCATGAGCTATTAATTTTGAAGCTAAACTTTTGAAATTCTCACTATCAGAAACTTAAGAGATAAATATAACAACATACATACACACTTCTCAAGGTATGAAGTGTTATAATAACAAGTTATCTGTAAAATGGACCATTTCCTACTCAGCAACTGAGAGTGTAATCTATTATTTATATTTTTCAAAAACTATTTGGAAGTACAGAAGCTGACTTGTTTGTCAAGGGACTTACAAACAAACAACATCATTAATCTACTCATACCTCTCTGGGAATCTGTTGAAGCAGGATATTCTTAAGAATGTTTGATATAAGGAAATGTACTTCAGTGCTATCTATAATAATCATAAATTAGAAATATATTGTCATAGTAAGTCACTAATATTTATTCAGCTATTATGTGATTGACCTTAGTCTATTCCTTGCCTTCTTAACCTTGTCAATGACCTAATAATAAGTTAAAGCCAACTCTTATATGCATTTTGAAAATGAAGTAAATAAATCTCAGATTTATGTAAACTAAGGAAATCTAGTTTCTAGCATCTGAAACATGCTTTGAACACAAATCTGATATTTTTAATATTCATGAGTTAGAGAGAGCTAATGTCATTTAGGCTACATTGCAAAAGTATTTCATAATAAAGTTTACTCTAAAACATCAATGGGATATACCTGCTTGTATTTTGTATGAATCTTTCCTTCTAACTAAAACGCACAAGAAACATTCTTTGAGCTCTGCTGCTGCTGCTACGTCACTTCTCTCGTGTCCGACTCTGTGCAACCCCATAGACGGAAACCCACCAGGCTCCCCCAACCCTGGGATTCTCCAGGCAAGAATACTGGAGTGGGTTGCATTTCCTTCTCCAATGCATGAAAGTGGAAAGTGAAAGTGAAGTCGCTCAGTCGTGCCCAACTCTTAGCGACCCCATGGACTGCAGCCTACCAGGCTCCTCCGTCCATGGGATTTTCCAGGCAAGAGAACTGGAGTGGGGTGCCATTGCCTTCTCCATCATTGAGCTCTAAGATTAACCAATTCCTAATCCCCAGTTTCATAAAGTGATGTGTCTGGTAAACTTATTCTCAGCCATTCTTGGGATTTCCCACTAACTCCATGCAAGACTGAATTTGTGGGTAGGCCACTAGAGCAGGTGTACAGGGCCCCACTCTCAGAAGACCCTGAATTTGATGTTTGTGCTCAGTTGCGTCCAACTCTTTATGACATTTTGGACTGTATCTTGTCAGGCTCCTCTGTCCGTGGGATTCTCTGGGCAAGAATATTGGAGTGGGTTGCCCTGCCCTCTTGCAGGAGATCTTCCCAACACAGCGATCTGACCCATGTCTCTTGTATCTACTGCAGTAAGATTCTTTACCACGAGCTATTAAGAAGTCCATGTGAATTCGCTCAGTCGTGTCCAACTCTTTGCGATCCCATGGACTGTAGTCTACCAGGCTTTTCTGTCCATGGGATTTTCCAGGCAAGAGTACTGGAGTGGGTTGCCATTTCCTTCTCCAAAGGAAGTCCATACTTGATGTTTAATGCTCCACAATTGCAGTCTTAAAACTCTTAGTAATGCTATCATTGAACTGATATTTTGTAAGTGAATTCTGATGGAATGTTGGAGCATGGGTTGGAAGTTTGAAGACCAAACTCTCACGGTCTTCATGGCTGGGGGCTTGTACCCCGCAGGTCCCCAGTCTTGGCCAATCTCTGCTCCCCTTCACTTCCTGTGTGTGTTGGTATCTGTAGCGGGGATAGCAGTTGCCATCTCTGCCCCATGCTGGCAGTGCCAAGCTGTGTTTGGGGGATGACTGAACTGAAGCTCTTGACAACTCCTGGTCCAGTACTGAGTGGACTGGAGCATGAAAGTTTCAGGCAATTATGGTGTTAAGAGATGCAATATGGCCACAAAATTGTGGAGAGTCTGACTACTGCAAAGATACTAGTAGGCACTGGTAAGGATGTATCCTTCTCAGCATAGCAAACACTTTACGGCAGGAAATCTCCATAGAGGAAGAACTGCACACAGTGAAATAAAAGGATCTTAGCTGCCGAGACACTAACAAAATAGAAAATGGCATTAAGCCATTTTTCAAAGACTGGCCTCCCTTCACCTTTTCCCCATTCAAAAAAAAAAAAAAATGCAGTCATTCCCTTTAATATTGCATGCTCTTTTGGACTTTATCAGTTTGATTACGTCTTTTTTAAGGCCTAATAATTTAAGGAGAGGATAAGATTAATTTTAGTTTGCTTTGCGGCCCAAAGTTGGCGTTGTGGGAACAGAAAATAGGCTATGGGTAAGTGGAAATAGTACATTTACAGAATTCTTACTATGTGCTTTATTTTGAAAAGTATTAGAAAACTGATGTGGTAGCCAGGAATGTTTCTGTATTCAAGAGAGTATAGTGTTTTGCCATTTAGATGGGAGTAATACATACATATATATTATGATTGGGAAAGAAAAGTAATGACTGCATGAGCTAGGTCCTGAAACAGGTAAGAAGAGATGAACCCCAAAGCACAAGAGATCAGCTGGACTTCAGCGCAGGAGGGTGACCTTTCCCAAGTGCTCCAGATGTGGCAGAGTGTGCATGTAGCTCCTGATCTTTGAAGGCACATATGCCACATTTGCTTTGTCTCTGAAATGTGGTGTGAGATGATCAACTAAGCATGAGGGATGAGACATCCCTCTAGAGAACAGGAATTGTAACCATTAAGGGGATTTTCAGATAATTTTCTGAAATTTAGGAAATTTGAGAGATTATTGTCATACATGTGAAATGAATCCAGTCATCACAGTTTCCTTGGCAGTAATCAGCGACTCAGATGTAGATTCATAAAATGGACATAGCTGTCTACCAGCAGGGTATGTTTGGCAAGAGAACAACAGAAGGATGAAGAATCATAAGAATAGGTGTTAAACAGCACAAGTATTTTGAGGCTTGCTAAAAGCAACCTACCTCAGGTAACAAGGTGAAAACATAATGAGGTGTCCAAGCTCCTTTCTGCTCCCAGGTCTAAGGTAACCTGCAGGTGCAGTGAGAAGCTCTTTGGACGCTGATATTCTCCCACTCCATGTGCCCTTGGTTCCCAGTTCATTTGCCTCAAAGATGTCTCTAGTTCTTCAAAGGTTGGCTCAACTTACCTTCCGCACAGTATGACAGCAGGTTGTTGTTCAGTCACTCAGTCGTGTCTGACTCTTTGCGACCCCATGGACTACAGCATGCCATGCTTCCCTGTCCATCACCAACACCTGGTGTTAACTCAAACTCCTGCCCATTGAGTCAGTGATGCCATCCAGCCATCTCTTCCTCTGTTGTACTCTTCTTCTGCTTTCAATCAGCAAGTAACAAAAATTAACTCCCTACCCCATTGCAAATCTTAACCAATGAGAGTTTGAGATCATTGAATAAATGATTCAACTTTTGACCTCTCAGAAGAACATACTAAACTGTGTTTACACCATTCCACAGAGGGTCCAGAGTAAAATTGTTCTCTATTTCTCTCTTGTAAGTAGCTCACTAATATCCATTTTATTGGCTTTTCTCCATTCCCTAATCCCCTTTCCCCACATCCTATATTGTTTTTTTCTGAATCATCTCCCAAATGACCTACAGTCCTCCAGGCCCTTGTCTCAGCACAAAGCAAGACAAAGGATGGTGATGGAAAATGAAGCATTAACGACAATGAATTATAAATACTGCTGAGTTGAAAGCTGATAAATGTACTAAACTGTGTAACCGGGAAAGCTGGGAAGTAAAGTTTGAAGAATGGAAATTCAGAAGCCAAAATATCAGAGCTGGCGAAATGCCAAAGTGATACCTCCAAAGAAGGTTTGGAATATGAGAGATGAAGATTTTACTGAGATGTGCCAAAAAATCCTGGTGAGATTTAATACATCTTCTGTATAGATATTGAAGCTACAAAGAACAGAACAGGGAAGCTGGTAGTTAGGATGTCGAGCTAAAATCATAATTAGAGGATGGAGATGGCAAGAGCCTAAAGAAATTTTAGGCTGATAACATTTAATTCAGAAGAGATAGGATGTATGAAGTGTGAAGAAAAATAAACTATTTGAAAACCATAAGAGAAATCAAGGACACCCAATCCAATGTGGTATTCTAAACTATTTGTGGATTAAAAAAAAAAAAATACTTCCACTATGAATGCTGCAAGACATCAGTGACTTCTGTAGGCAATAGAGTTCCTGAAACAATGGACTATTCAAAGTCTTCACATATTAATATTTGCTCCCTGTAAGAGACTGACTCAAAGCCCCCTGCCAGGAATTAAGTTCTAGTATAATGGGCGTGAGTTCTACCAGAGACTTGGGTGGTAGCTACATGTGAGATAAGATGTGAAGACTCTGAGGCCATTGGTCTTTTCAATAGGAACCTAGCAAAAACTGTATAAGAGTTGCAAATAGCAGTGTGTATTAACAAAAAGAATATGCTTTGGGTTTATTTTGCAAAATAAATTAAGAGGTCAAAAATAATAATCTTAAGTGTGCTACTAATATGTTGTCATCCTGGGCTAGGTTCTTGATTTTTATTTTTCCTACTTTAATTTCTTCAACTTGAAATATGTAGATAAATATTATGATATGAGTTAATTAGTCAGTGTTTCTAAAATATAAAACATTATTAAAGGTAGTCAGAAGAGCTAATTACTCACATTGGCAAAAGGGCATGTTTGGGGCTAGAGCACAGTGTCTTCATGTCAAGAGTAGTAAGTGCCCTTTAACTTTTTAATTTCATAAAAGTGCCTTGTCTTCATTAGCAAAGATGTCTCCTACTTTGATGCCTTTAAATCAAACATATTCTTTTAGCTCATGACACTGGCATCAGCCAAGTAGATATTTGTTAAGGTTCTCCATATCACTTGATGTAATTAATTCCATGATAATAGACAAAGTGATGTAGCACATAGTGCTTGTGGTCTGGGGTCAAAAGAAATAATTTTAATGCTCCCTAATTGTGTGACCCTGTGTTAATCACTGACATGCACTGAGATTCCAGTTCATAGTTGCTAAAATATGCATGATTATCTCTCATTCAAGATAATATAAGGCTTCAGTTATATCTTAGAATATTTGAAAATATTTTTGAATTGCAAGTGGGTAAATGAACATTACTATATGCTTGCTCTAGTCCAAACAAAAGGAAGACACAGATTGCTGTGTTTGTTGCTGTGCCCATGAGGAGAAAGGACATGCCTTCACACAGAAATTACAGCCCAGGTTTGTGGACGGGTTGTGTGTAGAATATAATTCCAAATATTTTAACCACAGTAACTGGAAGAATGGAGTTATTATTCACCTTGATGGAAAATCTGTGGCAGAAATGTGGCATGAGATATTCGTTGTCAAGCTCGGATCCTTGGGTCTTCCCATTGATAACAGGAAGTATAGCGTTACCAAAGGAGTAGAAGTAGAAATGGGTGGTGTGCAGCGATGCAGATGACCAAAGTAGACGTTCAGCTTTTCTTCTTTTTTTTTCTCTTGTTTCCTTCCAGCCACCTTCAGAGGCTAAAAGAGTTAAGAGAAATGTTAAATTAATCATGTTTGAGGATTTGCAGGTAAATAAAATGAAAAGAAATAAAAGATAAAAATAAAAGATTTGAGGAAGTATGTAAGAGAGTGGTTATTATGCATCATGGATTCATAGTTTGAAAGAAAGGCAAAAGATAACGTAAGCTTGGAGGTAAGGGACAGTGAAGGACAAAGTGCTGTGATGCATGGTGCTCAAGGAGAGACCTAGAGAGACAGAAGGTGACAGATTGGAGTGTGCATGCAAGAATATAAATCCTAGGAATAGTAAACATACTGTTTAAACTCAATTACTGGGTTGCTTCTGGGTTGTGCTCAGGAACCCGGGTCACTACAGACACTCCTGGGTGAGGATCTAGCCCCCACATTGACTGATTCAGTCTTTTTCCATAGAGTTCACCCCCTAGCTTACCATTCCCCCAAACTGGTGGAAGTCAGCCCATGGCTGTAAGATTCCTCAAGTTTTTTCTACCTGTTCTCATCCTTGGGGAAAACCAACCAATTGTTGGCTTCCCTTTCCCAGAGTTATCATCCTCTTTATTTCTAAAGTGGAACACTTATCTCTTTATTCAGTTTCAGGTTTTATAAAATATGGAAAAGTCTTTGGCTTTAAGCAGCTTCTTTCTGCTTTCCTACAACAAAGGTATATTGAACAAAAAATAGACAACTGTTATCTGATTGAAATTTTAGGTGTGAATATATGTAGAAAAATATTATCTTAACACTGTCCCAATGCATATATGTTTCTGATCAGCACCTTTTGTATTTGGGGGTGATGTAGTGTGTTGTGATATTAAAAACCCTAACTTTATTTTCAAAAAAGAGACTTCTTTTTGAGCCTCATCCAAAATGCCCCATCCAAAATAACTGTAGCTTTGTGAATTCCATGGTAGTCCAGTGGTTAAGACTCCATACTTCTACTGCAAGAGACATGAGTTCCATCCCTTCAGGGAACTAAGATCCTACATGTCCCATGGTACAGCGTGGGGTCTGTACTGAAATGCAAACATTCTCCGAAAAAATAGCCCTGATATTACCAATTATTGTGCCTTATTATAAATTAAATTGTCAGCTTTGTTATTATGACCACTAACAGCCAGTAGACTGCAGCTTGTTAACATTGGTTATAAAATTGGTTATAAGATGTGTTTTGCTGGAGGATGGGGAAGAGGCAGTTTCTGAACCTAACTGATATTCTCAACCTAATTTACAGAGCAATCTTAGGAGCTGTTCCTGTCTCTGCAGTGGAAGCTCTTCAACAGAGAGTGAAGAGTGACAGGAATATATGCCTCTTTCATTGCTGCTTTGGTTTCAGTCCCTAAGTTGTGTTCGACTCTTTGTGACCCCATGAAAGACAGCATGCCAGGCTTCCCTGTCCTCCATAATCTCCTGGAGTTTGCTCAAAATCATGTCCATTGAGTCCATGATGCTCTCTAACCATCTCATCCTCTTACCACCTCTTTTTCCTTTTGCCCTCAATCTTTCCCAGCATCAGGGTATTTCCCAGTAAAGTCGGCTTTTCACATCAGGGGACCAAAGTATAGGAGCTTCGGCTTCAGCATCAGCACTTCCAGTGAATATTCAGAGTTGATTTCACTTAAGAGTGGCTGGTGTGCTCTCCTTGCTGTCCAAGGGGTTCTTGAGGGTCTTCTCCAGCACCACAATTCAAAAGTGAGTTCTAAATATATCTCACCTCCCAAAAATAAAAAGATATCTATATTTCCAGTTTTTTTATTAATTTAATCACTAAAGATTGATAAAAGCAAAATAAAAGAAACTGTCACAAATAGAATGATCCTTTGTTTGACATTAGTGAACAGCTTGACTTTCTTTTTTTTTTCAGTCTGAAATTTTATTATTATTATTTTTTTTATTTTTATTTTTTTGCTTTACAATACTCTATTCACTTTGCTATACATAATTGAGATGGGAGCTTGGCTTTCTATATAAAATATTTTTACAAAAGAAAATATGCTAAATTGTACTCAGGGTAATTAACTTTTCAGATCCCATAGCTTCAAGCTATTTATGTTTCTTGAAAAAATTTATTTGTAAGCAATTTGTTTCCATTTCTTGAACCAGGGCCCAGTTATTATAGATATCACAGAAGCTGTAGCTGCTATTCAGCAAGGTGATATTTTGCTTTGTTCTCTCAACAACTCCTGGCTGGAGATACAAGGGCACAGAATGGTAGGGAGTTTCTAGCTGCATTGTTTTTAACACTATTATGATGCCGTT
The DNA here is from genome assembly GCA_006408695.1 of Aepyceros melampus. Taxonomy (NCBI): domain Eukaryota; kingdom Metazoa; phylum Chordata; class Mammalia; order Artiodactyla; family Bovidae; genus Aepyceros; species Aepyceros melampus. The sequence continues at coordinate 24,170 of SJXQ01003949.1, read as the reverse complement.
GATGATTGCAGCTCACTAGCTTATAAGCTGTGAGAGTCAGGCAGAGTTTGAACCTACAGTATAAAATTCCTTAGTTCTATCCTCTTCACAGTATCTGGCCAATCATTTATTTCACTATGTTTATAAAGGGCCACTTAGTACAATGAAATGGATGTCTTGTGGGTAAAGATTTCCTGTCTGATGCAGTTTGGGGCCTCATAGTGCTAATCTGCAGCTCCTCTCTCCCCGTGTCCTGTACTGGAGTTAGTAACGTGCATATCTATTCACAGTTTCTCATTCCAGTGAATTGCAAGGTTCTTGAAATTGAAGGCATGCCTTAGCAAACCTTGTTTCAAGGAGCAGACACGCAGAATATGAGTGCTGATTACATTTCATAATTACATCCATGTTTTTTTCTAATATAAGCATTGAGTTTCTCCTCTGCTTTCATATTAAGAAAACCTTGTAACTCACAAGATTTGACAAATAACTTACCTCCTTGATTATATGCTTGTTATTATTGCATGTTATTTCTTACCTGGTATTAAAGTGAACACAGCTAAATATAATCGTGCTGGGAGTTTTTGTACACATGTGAAAAATGAAAGAGAAAGGGTGTTGCTGACAAGGGTACTGACAGCAGGAGGGGATTTGGGGGGGGGTCCTTAAGGACGATCCCTATTGTTACCTCATGGTGTAGCTGAGGAGTCTCAGCATTCCAATGATGCTTATTTTCATTCTGTTTTTTATCTTCAAAACATGTATCGGAGCAGAAACTCCTGAGTAGTTGTATATTGCTATATGTATTACTGGTCTTCTGCATCGCAGGCTGACTCTTTACCATCTGAGCCACTCAGTTCAGATCAGTTCAGTCGCTCAGTCATGTCTGACTCTTTGGGACCCCGTGAATTGCAGCATACCAGGCTTCCCTGTCCATCACCAACTCCCAGAGTTCACTCAGACTCACCTCCATCGAGTCAGCGATGCCATCCAGCCATCTCATCCTCTGTCGTCCCCTTCTCCTCCTGCCCCCAATCCCTCCCAGCATCAGAGTCTTTTCCAATGAGTCAACACTTCACATAAGGTGGTCAAAGTACTGGAGTTTCAGCTTTAGCATCATTCCTTCCAAAGAAATCCCAGGGCTGATCTCCTTCAGAATGGACTGGTTGGATCTCCTTGCAGTCCAAGGGACTCTCAAGCATCTTCTCCAACACCACAGTTCAAAAGCATCAATTCTTCAGTGCCTTCTTCACAGTCCAACTCTCACATCCATACCTGACCACTGGAAAAACCACAGCCTTGACTAGATGGACCTTAGTCGGCAAAGTAATGTCTCTGAGCCACTAGGGCAGCCCTGTTAATTATCTACTGTGTGTTTGTTAGTCACTCAGTCATGTCAACTCTTCTCTCGACTCCATGGGCTGCAGCCCACCAGGCTTCTCTCTCCGTGGGATTTTCCAGGCAAGAATACTGGAGTGGGTTGCCATTTCCTTCTCCAGAAGATCTTTCTGATTCAGAGTGAACCAATTTCTCCTGCATTGCAGACAGGTTCTTTACCATTTGAGCCACCAGGGAAGCTCAAATTATCTACTAATTATCAATTCTTAACTATAATGCAACCTATGTATATAGTTTGTTAAATTTATCTATATTTTATAAAACATTTTATGCTATTTATTAGATTTTTGCAATGTTATAAAAATATTAGCAAGGATTTAAATGAATTTGTTTTTCTTTACAGTAAGTATATTGTGGACTTTGGAAAAAAGAATAGTTTTAATGGATGTAATCATTCCCCATAAACTGCATATGCAGGAATCCATATGAAAATGTTAAGTTTTGCTAGATACACAATACATGCTAGTTAAGATGTTGAATGATGGTTTAGAATTATGGCTCAGATTGAAACTGTGATGAGAAGGAATAGGGAGAATGGCTAATTAGATAAACATTTAGTGTCGTTTTTTTTTTTTTTTTTTTTAAAGATCTGGGAAACAGCGCCTTTTAAACGTGGCATGCACAAGAATTACATGAAAAGAAACTGTTGTAAAAGGGTTTTGATTTTCAAATCTAATTCAAATTTATAAACCAACTCTGGAATCGTCTGCGAACCATACCTAATCCTTGTTTGTTGCTCAATCTAGTGTGCCTAACTCTGAGAAGCAGATTTTGGCAGGACAAAGGAAAAGATGTTTGCAATACTAGGGCTATGAATTAAACCCTGCTTTGCTCTACTCTTAGATTTTACTGTGTACTAGTATAGTATTTTTTTTCATATAATCTCCACACCAAATAACTCACACTAAAATATAGTTTATGGCATTAAAAGTATATTGCCCAAAGCTATTCTCCACAGAAGAGGAGCAAATGCATTCTCCCAGACTTATAACTTAAAGTAATAACCTTTTAAAACTCCTTGAAATATTGGATGTGACCGATGTGTAAACTGGCGTCCTATTCAAAGATGCTTGCAGATATTTCCTCAAATGTTAATAGATATACTTATTTGGACTTACTATACTTTTCATCAATCCCTCTCTGAATTGTAGCAAGAGTTTCATAATTAGGTGACCTGATTTTAACCTTGCCCACAACTTCTCCGTATGGTATCATCAAAAATTATCATTAGAAATAGAAATTCAGTCTTTCTCAATCAGTTCCTATTTTACTCTGAAAATAAACTGAACTCTTTACAATGACTTAAAATCATCACAGGATTACCTTAGTTTTCAGTCTCTGATTCTGGGAAAAATTGAGGTCAGGAGAAGGGGGCAACAGAGGATGAAATCTTTGGATGGCATCATGACTCGATGGACATGGTTTAAGCAAATTCAGGGAGATAGTGAAGGACAAGGAGGTCTGGCATGCTGCAGTCCATGAGGTTGCAAAAAGTTGGACACAACTGAGCAGCTGATGGTTTTTCCAGTGGTCATGTATGGATGTGAAAGTTGGACTATGAAGAAAGCTGAGTACTGAAGAATTGATGCTTTTGAACTGTGGTGTTGGAGAAGACTCTTGAGAGTCCCTTGCACTGCAAGGAGATCCAACCAGTCCATTCTGAAGGAGATCAGCCCTGGGATTTTTTTGGAAGGAATGATGCTAAAGCTGAAACTCCAGTACTCTGGCCACCTGGGTTGACTCATTGGAAAAGACCTTGATGCTGGGAGGGATTGGGGGGCAGGAGGAGAAGGGGACGACAGACGATGAGATGGCTGGATGGCATCACTGACTCGATGGACGTGAGTCTGAGTGAACTCTGGGAGTTGGTGATGGACAGGGAGGCCTGGTGTGCTGTGATTCATGGGGTCACAAAGAGTCGGACACAACTGAGTGACTGAACTGAACTGAGCTGCTGAACAACAAAGTTCTCAGATATCTCAAATTACTGAGATGCAGAGGGAGCTCTGATTCACTTTCTGCTTCTCCAATGACACTGGCTTCATAGCTTTTCTTAATATACCAGTCAAGTTTTGCACTTAGGATTTTGCTCTGACTCTGAATGGACTGATATCCCCAAAATATTTTCATGGGTGAAGCCCCTCACTTCAAGTTTTTGGCTCAAATATCACCAAAATGAGGCCTAACCATACCAGCCCAACTAAGAGTATTATTCACCCCCCAGGCCCAAGCTACAATAGAAAAGTGTTTCCTTGTTCTTTCATTCCATACAGCTCTACTTCTTTTAATATAAACTATCATTTATGTGTTAATATTTATCATTACCTGATGGCCTGTCACATCTAGAATATAAGCAGATCTCTTTGTTTGCTTCACTAAAGTATATTTGAAAACTGCAATAAAACCTGACTCATAGTATGCCATTAATGTATATATTTTTTTAGTTGTATTAAATGAAACAGAAACAGAAGTAAGTCATGTTTTGCCCTAAATGTATATGATTGCATTAAATTGTCAATTGTCATTAGAAACAGTTAAACAAAAGATAGAAACTCTTCCCCACCCCTGCCTTTAAAAACCAGAAAATTGTGTAGAATTGAGAATTTACACTGGAGCAATTTAGAATTCATGTGTTGTTTGGATTTTGATTTAGCAATATCTTTTTAGTGGTGCGTGCATACTCAGTTGGGTCTGACTCTTTGTGACCCCATGTGCTCCTCTGTCCCTGGAATTTCCCAGGCAAGAATACTAGAGCAGGTTGCTGTTTCCTTCTCCAGGGGATCTTCTCCACTCAGGAATTGGACCCTTATCACCTTTCATCTCCTGCATTGGCAGGTGGGTTCTTTATCGGTTGAGCCACCAGGGAAGCCAAAGTAATGTATTTAAGTTCACCAAAGTAATCAATGAAGCAAAACTGAGAGTCTATATCTAGACTTCCTCACAAAGTACATAGTAAAAGATCTTTAAAATAATATGCTCTGAGAGTTGGTTATGGACAGGGAATCCTGTCATGCTGCAGTTCATGGGGTCGCAAAGAGTTGGAAATGATTGAGCGAATGAACTGAACTGAAAATGATCATGAATAATAAAGTAAGCTTCCAATACTATATATCAGGAAGATTTTTATAAGAAAATACATGGTTTGATTTATTTCAATAAGTATTATTATGTTCAACAAATCAAGGAATGATATAATTTATTTTTTCTCATTAAAGTTTTACAAGTTTCATCATTTTATGTCCACATATTCTCATAATTTTTGTTCTCTTCATATTTTTTAATTAAGATGAAGTTTTTCTCTTAAAGTAAAATCTTCCTTCTATTTTTCAAATATAAGTTACTTGTTGCAATATTCAAATAGCATATATTATGCATCTGCTCCATCAACATATTGACAGATATGCTGCTGACGCATAATGGATTGTTCTCTTGATTAAGCCTCAAACTATACTGAATATTATATATAAAAACTGCCATTTTTTTAGGGATTAGAAAGAAAGAAATTGGCCAGCAAGGCTTGTGGGATCTTAGTTCCCCCACCAGGGACTGAACCTGCACTTCCCCCCTGCCCTGCAATGGCAGCACAGAATCTTAACCCCTGGACACCAGGAAAGTCCTATAAGTATTGATTTTCCAGAATGTCCTCACCTTGTGTTTCCTGTCCTTTAAGTGTCTGCTAAGTCACTTCAGTCGTGTCCAACTCTGTGTGACCCCATAGATGGCAGCCCACCAGGCTCCCTCGTCCCTGGGATTCTCCAGGAAAGAACACTGGAGTGGGTTGCCATTTCCTTCTCCAATGCATGAAAGTGAAAAGTGAAAGTGATGTCGCTCAGTCATGTTCGACCCTCGGCGACCCCATGGACTGCAGCCCACCAGGCTCCTCTGTCCATGGGATTTTCCAGGCAAGAGTATTGGAGTGGGGTGCCATAATTGTGAGGAATTGAAATATAACTCTGAGCAAGATACCACTGAAAAATCATTCCTTTCCCTCTTGAGTAATGCTTTTCTGGTACTGAAAATGTGCAGAAATGAAAAGGTTAGAATATGCTTTAATTCATTCTTGTGAAGGTTATGATTACATCATTATTTGGGTCAAAGTCAAATAATTGTTTCCATTCTTCATGTTAGCCAGAATAGTGTCAGATAAATAGAGCATAATGTGTGTACCAACTCTTAAAGATAATATGTTATTGTAAGCTTTTAATCTTAATGACTTTCAAATGTATTTCACACCTGAATATTTATTTCCTTAAATGTCAACCCAGCATTTAAGCTATTGCTCATGTAAGTCAAAAAGCAGTCTGTCTTGACTCTGGAAATGTTTCTCATATGGCTATTTAAGTATAGCAATTAGGATGTAAAGAGTTGAAAAATCAATTGAATGCTTTCAGAATATAATTGGCAGCACTTGATCAGAAGTATTAGTCGACATGAAGAGAGAAAGGAAATCACTTCAATAAACATGACTGGTGCTTCCTCGCATTTTGATTTCAATACCAACAGGAAACTAAAAAAATGTTGCTAGGATGCTAGTGTCAAATGTTTCAGCTTTTAATGATCACTGATTTTGAAATATATTTAGTTCAGTTCAAACAAGTAAGGGTTAACATCACAGTAAACTGTCACCTTCTATACAGTTCATGAGGCTCTCAGGTATCCTGGAGTGGTTTGCTATTCCCCCCGTCAGTGGATCACATTTTGTCCGAACTCTAGACTGTGACCCATCTGTCTTGGATGGCCCTGCATGGTCTGGCTTATAGCCTCAGTGACTTACACAAGGCCCTTTGCCATGAGAAGACTGTGATCCGTGAGGGGCAAACTCAGGGAGATGGTGAAGAGTTGGACACAACTTGGTGATTGAACAACAACTGTCTCCAGTCTATGAATAAGCAAGTGCGCCTGGGTCTCTTACCCCGCTGAGACAATTACACCCTTCCACAGGATCTATGTCGTTATCTCTGAAATCTTCCAGTCGCCTCATTGTCATCCATGTGCCTGAGGTACAGATAATCCAGGTTTACTGTCAAAACATGATTGTAAAAATAGATGCAATCTTTTGAACTGTAAAATATATGAATCTAAAAATTTGTATGAAGAAACTGAAATCCCCACCACATGTTGATTACAACTTCTCAGTTTGAACAGAATATATGTGCTAGAATGGAACATTTCAAATAAACTTTTGTTTTCTTTTCCAAAGGACTGTTAAGCTCTGTATACTAAAATCTAAAATGTTGCTATCATGCAATCTTATTAAATATACTCCATGACTCCCTATTAACATTGATTTTTTAATTTTAAACTGATTAGACATTTTATTTTATATTTACTATTATTATTATTATTTATTTTGGAGGGATACCTGAAAAACTAGTCAAGTCTCAGAAAATCTCTACATTTAAAAAAAAAACCTGTATGGCATACTATACATAAGAATGATTAATAAACTATTTTCAATGATCTTTAATTAGATGACATTTTCCTCTAGATCTATTTATTCTGGCCAGTGATAAAGTCTACATTTATATTTAATGTTCTTTTCTCTTCCCACAAAGGACATCAACTCTAATGAAAATTATTAATGTAGGAATAGGAAACCAGTCTCTTCTTCCCTTTTTCCATAAAAAAAAATTCTTGCTTGATACTATTTCTTTATCTAATTAGGTTTACATAGGGCAAAATACTACTATACAATTTTCTAGTGAGATATGTTTTATTGCATATAATATGCAAAATATGAAGTTTTATTTCAGTAAAATTTAAGTTGAGCAATGAAAGGAAGATGGATATATTTTCTGGAAAAATAAATATATAAAAAGCAGATACTGGAGGAAAGTTAATGCTTCGAAACAGAGAAGAAACACAGAATAAAAGACAAGTTTCTCATCTGATTTGCTTTTAACTTGAGACTACTCCAGAGTTACATCTGCCAGGAAGGCTAAAACTGCAACAGAAAATCAGCCTTTTTCTTTTGAAGAATCAGAAGACAGAGTTCAGAGCAAACACAGCTGCTGGAATCTGAATGTGAAAATGTCAGAAAGGACAGAGTTAGGGAAAGGAAGCTCAAAATTCTGTGTATAAATTTTGCCAAAGCATATGGCTGACTCCTGAACCAGATAAACACGGGACTGACTTAAGCCTAGCTCAAGGTCAAAGAATTGATGTAAACTTTGGTGCCTCACATATGCAGGAAGAAGGAGTTTGGTACCTGAATTAGTTGCCAAGCCAATTATCTGCTAAAATAAAACAGAAAATATTAGCACTCTTAGGAAGAATATAACAGAGCCCAGATTCTCTGCATCGTTAATGATCAAAATGTCCAGGATGCAATTCAAAATTATGAAATATATTAAGAAACAGGAAAACATAACCAATGTTAAAGACAAAAACTTACCAGAAGAGGCAAAAATCTACATAAGCTTAAAATCTAGATGGTGACATTAGAAGATAGGAATTTCAAAGCAACTATTTTGACTATTCATCACAAAATTCTTCCACATCTCTCAAAGTCAGATTCTGAGATTGAGATGATTCGAGGAAAAAACTTTTCCTAATCATATATTTGTATTTAAAGGAAGGGGAAAAAAACCTTGCCTAATTTTGTTGCTCAGATCTTCTAGATGGCTTAAAATAAAGCTTAAGACTTGATGATTTTCCCCCATCTCTGATTCCCAGGCCGAAATAGGAAGATTTCAAGATTTTGTTTTCTAGCATTATTTCTACATTCAGCTTCTTTAAACTTCAAAAAGTTTACACTTGAAGAAAAAATACTTTCCCCAAGGTCTTGTAGTGACTTATACAACTGGATCATGTAATGATAAATGCTTAAATAGACTAGTTTCTGCAGGCACTTTTCATCTTCAAAGCACTCAGCAAATCTGCTTATTTTTTCTTTGTGTACTCATGCATTGTACCTTTCAGCTCAACACCCTGTGGAAAACTCACCTTTTGGGGATCTACAGCATTGCTCTATTTAACAGGAGTTTTATGTCCCCTAAATGCGGTATTCAGGCATTCTTTTCTTAAATGCACTCAGATGAACTAGTTTTTATTTAATAATTGGAAGCCTTTCCATAGCTTCATCTACAAGCTTTAAATTTAATTTTTAAAGGATTTTGGCACAGAATTTCTCTACAAAGAAGTGAGCTTTTAGAGTCTGCCCCTGTTTCTGAGCTGTGGTCCTCTTACACCATCTTCAAAGTCATCAATGGAGGCAAGTTCTCTTGACCTCATGTTAAGCTGAAACTATGCTGACATATTTTTTCTTTCTGACTCTCTTTTTTCACTTACTCTTTCATTATTAAATAATTTTGTTTCCAATTGGGACCACATAGGTAATCTAGAATAATCTCTCTACTATAGGTTCAGATAATTAGCAAACTTAATTCTGTTATCACCCTTAGTTTCTCTTTGCCATGTAACCTTCAGTTCAGTTCAGTTCAGTTACTCAGTTGTGTCTGACTCTTTGGGACCCCATGAATCACAGCATGCCAGGCCTCCCTGTCTATCACCAACTCCTGGGAAATCACTCAGAGTCACGTCCATCGAGCCAGGATACCATCCAGCCATCTCATGCTCTGTCGTCCCCATCTCCTCCTGCCTCCAATCCCTCCCAGCATCAGAGTCTTATCCAATGAGGCAACCCTTCACATGAGGTGGCCAAAGTACTGGAGTTTCAGCTTTAGCATCATTCCTTCTAAAGAAATCCCAGGGCTGATCTCCTTCAGAATGGACTGGTTGGATCTCCTTGCAGTCCAAGGGACTCTCAAGAGTCTTCTCCAACACCACAGTTCAAAAGCATCAATTCTTCTGCGCTCAGCCTTCTTCACAGTCCAACTCTCACATCCATACATGACCACAGGAAAAACCATAGCCTTGACTAGACGGACCTTTGTTGGGAAAGTAATGTTTATGATTTTCCATATGCTATTTAGCTTGGTCATAACATTTCTTCCAAGAAGTAAGTGTTCTTTAATTTCATGACTGTAGTCACCATCTGTGGTGATTTTGGAGCCCAGAAAAATAAAGTCTGACACTGTTTCCACTGTTTACCCATCTATTTCCCATAAAGATGGGACCAGATGCCATGATCTTTGTTTTCTGAATGTTGAGCTTTAAGCCAACTTTTCCACTCTCCTCTTTCACTTTCATCAAGAGGCTTTTTAGCTCCTCTTCACTTTCTGCCATAAGGGTGGTGTCATCTGCATATCTGAGGTTATTGATATTTCTCCCGCCAACCTTGATTCCAGCTTGTGCTTCTTCCAGCCCAGCATTTCTCATGATGTACTCTACATATAAGTTGAATAAGCAGGGTGAAAATATACAGCCTTGACGTACTCCTTTTCCTATTTGGAACCAGTCTGTTGGTCCATGTCCGGTTTTAATTGTTGCTTCCTGACCTGAATATAGGTTTCTCTACAGGCAGGTCAGTGCTCTGGTATTCCCATCTCTTTCAGAATTTTCCACAGTTTATAGTGATCCACATAGTCAAAGGCTTTGGCATAGTCAATAAAGCAGAAATAGTTGTTTTTCTGGAACTCTCTTGCTTTTTCAATGATCCTGCTGATGTTGGCAATTGATCTCTGGTTCCTCTGCCTTTTCTAAAACCAGCTTGAACATCTGAAGTTCATGGTTCACGTATTTTTGAAGCCTGACTTGGAGAATTTTGAGCATTACTTTACTAGTATGTGAGATGAGTGCAATTGTGCAGTATTTTGATCATTCTTTGGCATTGCTTTTCTTTGGGCTTGGAATGAAAACTGACCTTTTCAAGTCCTGTGGCCACTGCTGAGTTTTCCAAATTTGCTGGCATATTGAGTGCAGCACTTTCACAGTGTCATCTTTCAGGATTTGAAATAGCTCAACTGGAATTCCATCACCTCCACTAGCTTTGTTTGTAGTGATGCTTTCTAAGGCTCACTTGACTTCACATTCTAGGATGTCTGGCTCTAGGTGAGTGATCCCACCATCGTGATTATCTTGGTCGTGAAGATCCTTTTTGTACAATTCTTCTGTGTATTCTTGCCACCTCTCCTTAATATCTTCTGCTTCTGTTAGGTCCATATAATTTCTGTCCTTTATCAAGCCCATCTTTGCATGAAATATCCCCTTGGTATCTCTAATTTTCTTGAAGAGATCTCTAGCCTTTCTCATTCTGTTGTTTTCCTCTATTTCTTTGCATTGATTGCTGAGGAAGGCTTTCTCTTCTCTCCTTGCTATTCTCTGGAACTCTGTATTCAGATGCTTGTATCTTTCCATTTTTTTCATTTGCTTTTTGCTTCTCTTCTTTTCACAGCTATTTGTAAGGCCTCCTTAGACAGTCATTTTGCTTTGCATTTCTTTTCCATGGGGATGGTCTTGATCCCTGTCTCCTGTACAATGTCATGAACCTCTCAGTCCATAGTTCTTCAGGAAATCTATCAGATCTAGTCCCTTAATACTATTTCTCACTTCCACTGTATAATCATAAAGGATTTGATTTAGGTCATTCCTGAATGGTCTAGTGGTTTTCCCTACTTTCTTCAATTTAAGTCTGAATTTGGCAATCAGGAGTTCATGATCTGAGCCACAGTCAGCTCCTGGTCTTGTTTTTGTTGATGTATACAGCTTCTCCATCTTTGGCTGCAAAGAATGTAATCAATCTGATTTTGGTGTTGACCATCTGGCAATGTCTATGTGTAGAATCTTCTCTTGTGTTGCTGTAAGATGGTGTTTGATATGACCAGTCCATTTTTTGGCAAAACTCTATTAGTCTTTGCCCTGCTTCATTCCATATTCCAAGGCCAAATTTGCCTGTTACTCCAGGTGTTTCTTGACTTCTTACTTTTGCATTCCAGTCCCCTATAATGAAAATGACATTCTGGGGGGATGTTAGTTCTAAAAGGTCTTGTAAGTCTTCATAAAGCCATTCAACTTCAGCTTCTTCAGCGTTACTGGTTGGGGCATAGACTTGGATTACTGTGCTATTGAATGGTTTACCTTGGAAATGGACAGAGATAATTCTGTCATTTTTGAGATTGTATCCAAGTACTGCATTTCAGACTCTTTTGTTGACCATGATGGCTACTCCATTTCTTATAAGGGATTCCTGCCCACAGTAGTAGATATAATGGTCATCTGAGTTGAATTCACCCGTTCCAGTCCATTTTAGTTTGCTGATTCCCAGGATGTTGACGTTCACTCTTGCCATCTCTTGCTTGACCACTTCCAATTTGCCCTTATTCATGGACTTGACGTTCCAGGTTCCTATGCAACAGACCTTGTTTCTATCACGAGTCACATCCGCCACTGGGTGCTGTTTTTACTTTGGCTCCACCCCTTCATTATTTCTGGAGTTATTTCTCTACTGATCTCCAGTAGCATATTTGGCACCTACTGACCTCCCTCTTGAGAAATCTGTATGCAGGTCAGGAAGCAACAGTTAGAACTGGACATGGAACAACAGACTCGTTCCAAATAGGAAAAGGAGTACATCAAGGCTGTATATTTTCACCCTGCNGCAAAGAGTTGGACATGACTGAGCGACTGAACTGAACTGAACTGAACTGACCTGGGGAGTTCCTCTTTCAGTATCCTATCATTTTGCCTTTTCATACTGTTCATGGCATTCTCAAGGCAAGAATACTGAAGTGGTTTGCCATTCCCTTCTCCAGTGGACCACATTCTGTCAGCCCTCTCCACCATGACCTGCTCGTCTTGGGAGGTCCCAGGGGGAATGGCTTAGTTTCACTGAGTTATACAAGGCTGTGGTCCTAGTGTGATTAGATTGACTAGTTTTCTGTGAGTATGGTTTCAGTGTGTCTGCACTCTTATGCCCTCTTGCAACACCTACCATCTTACTTGGGTTTCTCTTACCTTGGACATGGGGTATCTCTTCACAGCTGCTCCAGCAAAATGCAGCTGCTCTCCTTACCTTGAATGAGGGGTATCTCCTTACCATCGCTCCTCCTGACCCTGAATGTGGAATAGCTCCTCTAGGCCCTCCTGCAACCACACAGCCACCACTCCTTGTATGTGGTGAAAAAATTTCTGAAGGTTCGTACTTGCACAAACGTTCAACAATTCTATGAACTGCTCACTTCTTGAGAAGTGCTATGCTCAAGAAAGGAGTAAGCAACAAGCCAGAGAAGCATTGTTCTTGTCTCCATGGAGAGGCTCCCGGTGATACTGGTAGTCTCTGAAGATACCGTTTAGGTAGCAACTTTTCTGTTCCCCTTATCTCTTCTCTGTCCTCCATCTCGAACACTGGAAGCATTGGAAATATGGTAATTGATATGGAGGAGGAAGGATAGGAAAAGGAGAAAGAGAATCATCCAACTAGATCTCATCTCCCTCGTGGCAGCCTTCCTGCTTGCAGTAGTCATGTAACCTTAGATACTCATAAATCTGAGTATTGAATGTGAACATTTTTGGAGGGCCAGCCTTTGTATTTCCACAGGACACATACTATATTTGGTGAAATAAAACTTCTGTAAATTTTGTCTTGTTGGAATTATAAGAGCATAGAAGAATTGCAACTGTCTATACTTTATAGGATGTTGGAGTTTATTCCTCTTTGAGCAGATATCATCTTTTGTGGTGTGCTAAGTCACTTCAGTCATATCTGACTCTCTGCGACTCTATGGACTGTAAACTGGCAGGCTCCTCTGTCCATAGAATTCTCAAGACAAAAGTACTGGAGTGAGTTGCCATTTCCTTATCCAGGGAATCTTCCCAACCTAAGGATTGAATCCATGTCTCTTAAGTCTCCTGCATTGTCAGACAGATTCTTTACTACTAGTGCTACTGAGGAAGCCTAAATATGGTCCTAAACTCACATAATATAAAAACATGGATAAAGTCAAATAATTCTTTAAGAATGTGTAAATTATGAGAATAAATATCTCTAAAGCTCATATCAAACTTATAGATGATTACATATTTATAAGCATGTATAAACTGTGAATAATTATATCTCTTTCACATGCTTTTTTCCAAAACTTCAAAAGTCGTATATGTGTACATAGTCACACACACATACATACATATATACACACACACACATATATATATGTGCATGTGTACAAGTATGTTTAAATTCATATGTGTATAAATACTCATAATTGTTCAATATATTTTCAATTTTCCTTTTTGGCAGATTCAGTATTTACAAGTTTTCCTACTTGCTAAAATTTATTTGCAATCCTCAAATCAATACTTGCAGCACTTCCATGGTTCTTCAAGGACACATGCAGAGCAGAAAAAAGATTGAGTCACCTGACATGCCTGATCTCAGATGAGGTTGAAAACGGAGACCCTCAGCTTTCTTGTTTATTTATGCTTTTTGATGTTGATTTTCCTATTTAAAATGGCACCCAATATAGTGCTAAAGAACACTGTAGCATTTCTAAGTGCAGGAAAACTGTGATGTGCCTTATGGAGAAAACAAATGTGTGAAGTCATAAGTTATGGTGCTGTTGATAGTGAATTCAGTGTTAATGAATGAAATTATATACATTGATCCAGGTGTTATTAAATTAAAAAAAAACACATAAAATATGGTGATATACTAATCAATTGGTGAAAATGTGACCAATGGCTCAGAGGAACCTAATCTTGTATTTCCCCTAGGAACAATAGTTCATTGTTGCCTAATTAAGTATTTACACAGATTTCATAGAATTTAACTACTATTAATATTGTAGATTAAACCTCTATTTCTCTCTTTCTGTTTATCTACATATACACACACACCCAAATGCAAACTGAATGGGACACTTGATTTTCTTAGAGAAATATATAACATTACTAATTACCAAGAATGGGAAAGAATGAAAGGGCTTGACAAATGAAGGATGGCACCAGTGGGTTATTGTCAAACACTTGTCTTCATATTTTCACACTAACAGAAGTTTGTGAGTAGATAGAGAAACATAGATTAGAAGAGCATATGGTAAAATTTTACAAAACAGAATAAACCTTTCCAATACCTATATAGTAAAGGAGTATTTTCAACTTTTCTGATTTCAGTAAACAAAGTAACTTCTTTAAAAATCATTCATAACCATTGTCAATAATATAAATAATAAGACAAGCTTTTAAATGTCATGTTTCCTTTCAATTTCAACAATGACTTAATGATACAAAATACATATATAGCAGAAGAAAACACAGATAAAACAAATAATAATATGTAATTAATCTGTAGTCTATTTTATTTAACCTCATAAATCAGAAATCAAATGCTAAGTATATTCAGAGTTCCCATTTACATTTGAATCACATTCTCGTAACTTGTGATCTAACATATATTTTTAAAATGGAAATTGCCTTCACCACTTAAGGAAAAACACACATTAAATGAAATAAAGTGAATTTCTCATTCTTAGAGGTTTCAGAAGTAAAAGTGTTAGATTAAATAAAATGAGAATATAAATTTTGCTTCTTTTTTTCTGCCTTTGGCAAATTTAGGTTTCAAATTCCATTTCAGAGTGAGTTTGATGATTATATTTGAGGGGGAAAAAAGGGTTCAGGAACCAATTAAAAATCCAGTTTGGGAACTTATTCCAGCCTAAGGAAATGAAGCAATGTAAAGTTAATCCTAGCTACTCCTCCTCTAAAAGTAGAACTCTTGTCTCCTAGGGAATGGGCTTATTGTTTGACATTTATTATATTTAATTTTTCCAAAGACTGGAGATTCACCAAAATTTCAGTAACTTACATTAATTATTCTTAAATTAGAAGAAATTATATTATATCCCAAACTGAAACATGCATCTCATATGCTGGTAAAGTAATGCTCAAAATTCTCCTAGCCAAGCTTCAGCAATATGTGAACTGTGAACTTCTAGATGTTCAAGCTGGTTTTCGAAAAGGCAGAGGAACAACAGATCAAATTGCCAACATCTGCTGGATCATTGAAAAAGAAAGAGAGTTCCACAAAAATATCTTCTTCTGCTTTATTGACTAAAAATTTCAGTAACTTACATTAATTATTCTTAAATTAGAAGAAATTATATTATATCCCAAACTGAAACATGCATCTCATATGCTGGTAAAGTAATGCTCAAAATTCTCCTAGCCAAGCTTCAGCAATATGTGAACTGTGAACTTCTAGATGTTCAAGCTGGTTTTCGAAAAGGCAGAGGAACAACAGATCAAATTGCCAACATCTGCTGGATCATTGAAAAAGAAAGAGAGTTCCACAAAAATATCTTCTTCTGCTTTATTGACTGTGTAGATCACAATAAACTTTGGAAAATTCTTCAAGAGATGAGAATACCAGACTACCTGACCTGCCTCTTGAGAAACCTGTAAGTAGATCAGGAAGAAAGGGTTAGAACTGGACATGAAACAACAGACTGGTTCCAAATAGGTTAAGGAGTATGTCAAGGCTGTATATTGTCACCCTGCTTATTTAACTTATATGCAGAGTACATCATGAGAAATGTTGAGGTGGAGGAAGCACAAGCTGGAATCAAGATTGCCAGAAGAAATACCAATAACCTCAGATATGCATATGACACCACCCTTATGGCAGAAAGTGAAGAACAACTAAAGGGCTTCTTGATGACAGTGAAAGAGGAGAGTGAAAAAGTTGGCTTAAAGCTCAACATTCAGAAAACTAAGATCATGGCATCAGTCTCATCACTTCATGGCAAATAGATGGGGAAATAGTGGAAACAGTGTCAGACTTTATTTTTCTGGGCTCCAAAATCACTCCAGATGGTGACTGCAGCCATGAAAGATGCTTACTCCTTGAAAGGGAAGTTGTGACTTAACTAAACAACATATTAAAAAGCAGAGACATTACTTTGCCAGCAAAGGTCTGTCTAGTCAAGGCTAAGGTTTTTCCAGTGGTCATGTATAGATGTGAGAGTTGGACTGTCAAGAAAGCTGTGAACCGAAGAATTGATGCTTTTGAACTGTGGTGTTGGAGAAGACTCTTGAGAGTCCCTTGGACTGCAAGGAAATCCAACCAGTCCATTCTATAGGAGATCAGTTCTGGGTGTTCATTGGAAGGACTGATGTTGAACCTGAAACTCCAATATCCTGGTCACCTGATACAGAGAGCTAAGTCATTTGAAAAGTCTCTGATGCTGGGAAAGATTGAGGGCAGGAGGAGAAGGGACGACAAAGGATGAGATGGTTGGATGACATTACCGACTCAATGAATATGGGTTTGGGTGGACTCCGGGAGTTGGTGATGGACAGGGAGGCCTGGCGTGCTGCAGTTCATGGGGTCACAAAGAATTGGACACGACTGAGCTACTAAACTGAACTGAACTGAAACTGAAACATGTCTATACAATCTTATGCTTATATACAAATATATGATTCTAATTTATCAAGTAAGCTAATAATGGAAATATCACAGACCCTGATTCATTAAAGCTGGCCTATGAATTATCTTTTAAATAACAGACCAAAAAGAGAATGAGAACATGTGGAATATACAGTCTTTTATTCACACAGAGCAAAATATAAATTCTCTGAGGTGAGAATATGTGAATTCTGAATGAATGAAGGTGAGCTTTCCTAAAAAATGGCATCAGTTCAGTTCAGTTCAGTCGCTCAGTTGTGTCTGACTCTTTGCGTCCTCATGAACAGCAGCACACAGGCCTCCCTGTCCATCACCAGCTGCTGGAGTGTACCCAAACTATGTCCATTGACTGGGTGATGCCATCCAAGCATCTCATCCTCTGTCATCCCCTTCTCCTCCTGCCCTCCATCTTTCCCATGTCAGCAAAGCACAGTCACTGCTCCTTACCTTGTAAGTGAGGGAGCTCCTCTCAGCTGCCCTGACCCTGGATGTGGGGTAGCTCACAGCCACCGTTCCTGCACCCGCACAGCCGCTGCTGCATACTAGGTCATCATTTTTTGGCAGACCCACTGTTAGTACAATTGTCATAAATAAGAAGTGATATATTGAAATTATCCTTAAAATAAACACTGTTCCTAAAAAAAAAAATGTATTAGATTTGGAGTCCTGGGGGTGGGAGGATACAGTGATTATTTTAAATTAAAAATGCTCAAGTCTTAAGTAGAATAATGACCAACAACACAGGGTCAACAATATTTGTTGTCTAATTCTGTTTGATCAACACAATGTTATTGATTATAGATCCTCTGTTGGCCACTGAGAATCTCTAAAGTGGCTGATGGCATGCAATGGGAACATCATTCAGTGTCACACGATGATTACTGTGGTAAAGCTATGCAAAACAAACTAGTGTGGCACAAATGTAGTAGCATAGAAATTGGTTTATAATTTTATATATGCCTTCCTGGAGAAAAGAATGTCTCTCATAGCTTAAAAAAAGAAGCAGTGTTCAACCTGCTAAAAGCAGGAACAGATATTCCAGAAAATGAAGAAATAGGAGCAAGGAAACATGGGCTGGAGAGAAACTGTAGTTGTCAAATCTTTTTTTTTTTTTAAAGTGGTAGATAAGATAAAGATGGACTCAGAAACATGAAAAATGTTAGAGATTATTTTCTACTTGAGACTAGAGGCCTTACTTTCAACTTCTATCCTTCAACGAGATCATTAAGTGACTAGTTCATTACAATTTTTTTAAAATGTCAATAATTTTGATATTTAACTTGTTGAGCTGATTTTCCAAGTGAAGTTATAACATAAGGGAGAGCTGAAAATTAAAACTTTGTTAATACAGAGATGCAAAGATCATTGAAGCAATGATATCTATTTAAGTCTTCCAAAAAAATAACAATTTCATAGTTTGGGAGACAATAGGAAGTGGTCATTATGTCTCATCTTGAGCAAGCAGGTAGTATTTGTAATTGGCAGAATTTATTAAAAGAAAGTGAAAATCAAAACATGAAAAAATGTTTTTCAAATGAACAAACAATTAAATCATTTTCAGCTTTCATAAAATTTTATATGAACATCTAAGTTAAGTGAAATCAATCATTTCATTTCCTATAAAACTAAACTATGTTAAGATATCTGTCCATTTCATCATATAATTCTGATAAAGGAAATATTATGAATAAATGTAATATAAGTGATTTACATATATTGGAAAAGCAAGGAATCAGATACATCATCCAATTCTATTTTAATCCACTCTGTCTTCCTAAATTTTAGACAGGTAGTTACAAATCACAGAGGTCATAGCAAGAAAATAAAGAAAAAAGGGAACTGTGAATAATCAAATCCCAATTTTTGGACAGAACAACTCCTAAAGATAATTAGTTCCAGCAGACTGTGCCCCTATTCCTTTATTGTCCTTAACCATAACCTTGATTCTCCCAAATCATTAATATGCATGCAGTATTTTTTAAAAAATACACTGAATATATTATATTATATAATATATTATATTATTAACTGATCATATCCATTATATTTTTTGAATCATTCTTTGATAATTTGGAAAATAATTCATAATACATATCTATCTAAATAGCAAGTTAATATTTCATTAAATATAATACAATTATAAAAAGTCATTTATGATCATATAGTTTGTGATACAAACATTGATGGTGCTACCACTGTTATCTTACATAATAATTTTCTTCACTGTAGTTCTCTATATTTCTTTTACTTTTTTTATTGTAGATAACTTTTTCAGCATGGAATGACATTTTATTTAAAATACAGAAGTGTATACATGTCAGTTCCAAACTCCCAATATATCCCTCCCTGCCACTCTTCCTCACTGGTAACCATAAGTTCATTTCAAAGTCTGTGAGTCTGTTTCTGTTCCACAAATAAGTTCATTTATATCACGTTTTAGATTCCACATATAAGTGATACCATATGATATGTGTCTCTGTCTGATTTACTTCTCTTAATATGATAATCTCTGCTGCTGCTGCTGCTGCTGCTAAGTCACTTCAGTCTTGTCCAACTCTGTGTGACTCCATAGACAGCAGCCCACCAGGCTCCACCATCCCTGGGATTCTCCAGGCAAGAACACTGGAGTGCGTTGCCATTTCCTTCTCCAGTGCATGAAAGTGAAAAGTGAAAGTAAAGTCGTTCAATCTTGTCTGACTCCTAGAGACCCCATGGACTGCAGCCTACCAGTCTCCTCTGTCCATGGGATTTGCCAGGCAAAAGTACTGGAGTGGGATGCCATTGCCTTCTCCAATGATAATATCTAGATCCACCAATGTTGTAGCAAAAGGCTTTTTTTTTTCATTCTTGTTAATAACTGAGTAATATTCTATTGTGTGTATGTACCATATATTATTTATCCATTCATCCGTCAATGGACATTTAAGTTGCTTCCATATCTTGGCTATTGCAAACAGTACTGCAATGAATATCAGAGTACATATATCTTTTGAACCATGTTTTCCTCTGGATATATGCCCAAGAGTGGGATTTCTGGATCATATGGTAGCTCTATTTTTAGTTTATGAAGGCACTTCCATACTATTCTCCATAGTAGCTGTACCAATTTACATCCCCATCAGCAGTGTAGGAGGGTTTTCTTATCACCACACCTTCTCCAGAATTTATGATTTGCAGATTTTTTTGATGATAGCATTCTGACTGGTGTGAGGTGTTTTATCATTGTAGTTTTGATTTGGATTTCTCCAATCTTTAGTGATGTTGAGCGTCTTTTCATATGTCTATTGACCATCTGTAGGTCTTCTTTGGATAAATGTATTTTTAGGTCTTCTGCTCATTTTTTGATTTGGTTGTTTGTTTTCTTTTGATTGAGTTTCATGAGCTGTTTCTATATTTCTTTAAATCAATTACTTCTTTTGTTCTGTTTTAGTTTTGGTGTAAGAATAGACCTCTGTAAGCCTTTTTTGGGGGTATTCCCAGGTGGCTTAGTGGTAATGAGTCCACCTGCAAGGCAAGAAACCTGAGTTTGATCCTTGGGTAGAAAGATCCCCAGAAGAAGGAAATGGCAACCCACTGCAGTATTCCTGCCTGGGAATTCCCACAGTCAGAGGGAGGGGCCTGATGGGCAACAGTCCATGGAATCAGAGTCAGACACAATTTAGTAACTAAGGAGCAGCAAGATTTTTGTTTATTTGATTTACTTTGGGGACAGAGATAATGGCAATACAGATTATATTAACATACTAAAAAAAAAAAGACAATTCAGAAAGTGCACCATAAATTTAATGGCTTTATGCATTTATTCTACCATGTATGTAACTCATGTGTTCAGTAAAAGATCTCATCATTCTTATATGAAACATTAAATTATACAGTACACATTAAAATCAGTCATTATAATTATTAAGTAATATTTTTGAACAGAATTTGATGACATCTTACTTTTAACTAAAAACTTTTGTTCACAAGACTTCACATTGGTGCAAATAAATGATTGATTAAGCTAAAAGGCTTTAGGAAGTTACACATAGCTAAAACATATAATACTTTCTGGGCTTCCCTGGTAGCTCAGCTGGTAAAGAATCCTCCTGTAATACAGGAGACCCTGGTTTGATTCCTGGGTTGGGAAGATCCCTTGGAGAAGGGATAGGCTACCCACTCCAGTATTCTTGGGCTTCTCTGGTGGTTCAGACGGTAAAAATTCTGCCACAATACGGGAGACCTGGTTGTGATCCCGGGATTGAGAAGATACCCTGAAGGAGGGCATGGTAACCCACTCCTGTATCCTTTCCTGGAGAATCCCATGGACAGAGAAGCCTGGCAGGCTGCAGTTCATGAGATTGCAAAGAGTCGGACAAGACTAAGTAACTAAGCATAGCATGTAATACTTTCTATGTTCATAATGGTATTGTATTCACTGTATTTATTAATACTCACAATAACTCTTTGAGGCATATATCAATATTATTAACACATCATTTATAGATGAGAATACTGAAGCCCAGTTGGGATATTTTTCCAAAGTCACAAAGTTCATAAGTGATAAGGACAGGATTTTAACCCAGGTACTCTACTCCAAAACCATTACTTTTAGCCTATACACAATATGGCAAACTCAATAGCAAGATGCTGTTGGTCCTTGACCTTGGATGTTGAGAATCCAAACAAAAAAGATATGTGATTTATAATAGACTGATGAATATTACCAAATATAACATTTTTGAGACTTTTAAAATCTATTAAGCACGTGTGTATTTCTGTTTTGTTACTTACAAATTTTCTTTTTATTTATTAAGCTAATCTTTTTAATTGGAGATGCAGGTTTTTGGGGTTTTTTTACATTTTCTGTCTTAAGAATGGACTCCATAGTTCTATCATAACCTAACAACTCTCACACACTATTTGTAATGCAAAAATTTTTTGACCTTGGAGAACTAGACCTGCAAATAATATTTAGTTATTTAGTCACTAATAACCATCTTTATGATGTCAAGAGTCAAGGGTGCACTTTCTGATCATCTGTAATAATATGCATCTTAATGAAGTGTTTTGTGAAATTATCTCCAATTTCAGATCCACATGATTTAACAAAGCTTAAAAAAAGTTATTGGAGTGCAGTTGATTTACAATGCTGTGGTAGTTTCAGGTGTACAGCAAAATGAAACAGTTATATTGTAGCTTAGTCATTAAATAGTGTCCAAATCTTTAACAGTCAATGGACTGTAGCCCGCCAGGCTCCTTTGACCATGGGATTTTCCAGGCAAGACTCTTGGAGTGGGTTTTCATTTCCTTCTCCAGGGACTCTTCCCAACTTAGGGATCGAACCCATGTTTCCTGCATTGGCAGGTGAATTCTTTACCGCTGGGCCACCAGGGAAGCCTATATGTATATAGGCTTCTGAAGTGGCACTAGTGGTAAAGAACCTACCTGCCAATTCAGGAGCCACAGGGACACAAGTTTGATCCCTGTGTCAGGAAGATCTTTTGGAAGAGGGCATGGAAACCCATTGCAGTATTCTTGCCTAGAGAACATCATGGACAGAAGAGTTTGGTGGTCTACAGTCCATGGGGTTGCAAAGAATTGAACACAACTAAACTGACTTAGCATACAAACATTGTATACATCCACTTTTTATTAGAACACTTCACTTTTTTTTTTTTTGCATTTAAAGAAGAAGTGGTACATATATAGAATGGAAAATTACTCAGCTATAAAAAAGGAATATGTTTGAGTCAGTTCTAATGAGGTGGATTAATCTAGAGCTTATTATACAGATTGAAGTAAGCCAGAAAGAGAAAGATAAATATAATATGCTAACACACATATATGGAATCTGGAAAGATGATACTGAGGAAATTAGTCACAAGGCAGCAATGGAGACATAGATGTAGAGAACAGACTTATGGATACTGAAGGAAGGAGTGGGTGAGATGTATGGTGAGAGTAACATGGAAAATTACATTATCATATGTAAAATAAATAGCCAGTAAGAATTTGCTGTATGATTCAGGGAACTCAAATGGGCTATATAAGAACATAGAGGGGTTGGATGGGGAGGGAGATGGCAGGGAGTTTCAAGAGGGAGGGCATATATGCATACTTATGGCTGATTTATATTAAAAATTAGAGACATTACTTTGTCAACAAAGATCCATCTAGTCAAGGCTATAATTTTTCCAGTGGTCATGTATGGATGTGAGAGTTGGGCTATAAAGAATGCTGAGCACCAAAGAATTGATGTTTTTGAACTGTGGTGTTAGAGAAGACTCTTGAGAGTCCCTTGGATTGCATGGAGAGCCAACCAGTCCACCGTAAAGGAGATCAGTCCTGGGTGTTCATTGGAAGGACTGATATTGAAGCTGAAACTCCAATACTTTGGCCACCTGATGCCAAGAGCTGACTCATTTGAAAAGACCCTGATTCTGGGAAAGATTAAGGGCAGGAGAAGGAGACGACAGAGGATGAGATGGTAGATGACATCACCAACTCAATGGACATGGGTTTAGGTGAACTCCGGGAGTTGGTGATGGACAAGGAGGTATGGTGTCCTGTGGTTCACGGGGTCACAGAGTTAGACACAACTGAATGACTAAACTGAACTATGGCTGATTCAAGTTGATGTTTGGCAGAAGACAACAAAATTATGTAAAGCAATTATCTTTCAATTAAAAATAAATAAATTTAAAAAATCTTTTGTTTTCAGCTGAATGTTTCTTTAAGAATAACATTTTTTAAATTGAAATAAAATCTCTATAGTAAACTGGAAAATACTACAGTATAGAGTATATTGAAAAATAGTATGTTTATGATCCCTGCAGAAAAGACAACAAAAGCAATAATTTTAAATAGCAAGCTGAATTGCAAACTGGAATTACCTTTCTTAAGGTGGCTTTCTTTTAGTATGCAAAGTTTTACAAATATTGTCACATAAATATTTTTAAAACAGGGCTAAAACAAACAAAGTATTTGCTAGATAATATTTTCTTCTTTCAATTATATATTCACTGTCTGTGTAGTAAAGAGAGTAGGAGAGGTGATGAGATCATTTAAAAATACAGGCGTTTTAAAAAAATCTATTTATTTCTTATATATATATATTTATACATGATACATATATATATAAAGCAAGGCGATTTATATACATAACCAAACTGCTTTGTTTGCAGATATAAGCACAAGTCAAAATTTGAAAAGCTGTCTCTAAAAACAAAAAAGAAATAAATTATATTTCATTAAAATAACAAATATACATGTTTTGAATACATTTATTGTTATTTTCCATATCCATATTTATTGTTATCTTAATGAAATATAATTTATTTCTTTTTTGTTTTTAGAGACAGCTTTTCAAATTTTGACTTGTGCTTATATCTGCAAACAAAGCAGTTTGGTTATGTATATAAATCGCCTTGCTTTATATATATATGTCCATCAGCAGATGAATGGATAAGAAAGCTGTGGTACATATACACAATGGAGTATTACTCAGCTA